>CM042167.1:68978002-68998685 GCA_023376005.1 Doryteuthis pealeii | reverse complement strand
AAGAGGATATGATAATATTATATATATATATATATATACTGTGTGTGTGTGGAGAAAAGTAGACAAACACAGATGTTATGGAAACTGGATGTTTATTGTCGACAATGCAACGTTTCGGTCTATTAGACCTTCTTCAGGACTTGAATATAGTTCTTGCTTCAATGATGGACATTCTCAAAATGGTGGAAACAGTAGGTTGTCAGTAGGGACAGGAGTGGGTAGTGTATTTTCCTCTCTCTAGATGGGGAATGTTAGAATGGTGATGCAGGTGCTCGTCCAGAATTTTGGATTGTAAGGGTTGGTCAAGATAAATATGCCTGCCGTAGCCGGTGGTTCACTGGAGGCTGAGTGATAGCACGTCTCCTCAGGTTTCCAGGACTCTTCTGAGTATTTTAGCCGATCAGCGCTATAGTTTGGGTGGTCTCTATCTTTCCTCTGATTTCCAATTCGCCCAAATTCTTTTCCAGAGCTTTATGGATAATTATTATTATTATTATTACTAGTACAAAATAAAAAAAACTGCCTCCGGGCGATGTAAAAATAGATGTTTGAAACATATTGCCTGAGGGGTGGGAGTAAAAATTTCAATGTCAGCGAGTTTGTAACCTAAGTAAGTAAAATCATCAAATTCATTAAAGGATTAAAAAATAAAACAATTTGAAATGTAAACTTTAAATATGTATTAAAATAAAACAAACTATATATAGATATATAATACCAGTCATATATTATTAAAACTTGTTTTTAAAAACAATGAGGACTGTCTAATGTTGCATGTTCAAATTTTGAGTGTATTTATTCTATGTTATGACGATTTTGGGTAATGTGACGTAAGCAGTGACGTAATTTTTGTTACAGACAAAAACCGGAAACGAATCTCCATTATTAATAGATTATTATTATTATTATTAATTTTATTATTATTATTATTATTATTATTATTTAGCAACAGCAGTAGCAGCAGCAGCGGCAGTATTAGTAGTAGTAATAGTAGTAAAGTGATACTTTCTCTGACGTATTCAGGCACACTTAGATATAAAGTATAAATTTTTTGAAATAATACTACTCCAACGCAAACATTGAAGCGGTATTTGGATACACATGGGCACACGCACATACAACACACACGCACACACACACACACACACACACACAACACACATATATATATATATATATATATATATATATAGAGAGAGAGAGAGAGAGAGAGAAAGCAGATAGAAGGATAGCGAAAGACAAGCAGAGAGTATAGTCATAGACTATACAGAGAGAGAGAGAGAGAGAGAGAGAGAGAGAGAGAGGGTGAGAGAGGAGAGAGAACGATAGAGAGAGAAACAGATAGAAGGATAGCGAAAGACAAGCAGAGAGATTGACATAGACATATACAGAGAGCGAGCGAGCGAGAGAGAGAGAGAGAGAGAGAGAGAGAGAGGGAGAGAGAGAGAGAGAGGGAGAGAGCGAGAGAGAGAAGAGGCTGAGAGAGAGGGAGAGAGAAAACGACAGAGAGAGAAACAGATAGAAGGATAGCGAAAGACAAGCAGAGAGATAGTCATAGACATATACAGAGAGAGAGAGAGACAGAGATACAGAGAGAGAGAGAGAGCAGAGAGAAAGAGACAGAGAGAGGGGGAGGAGGGGGAGAGAGAAAGCGAGAGAGAGAGAGAAACAGATAGAAGGATAGCGAAAGACAAGCAGAGAGATAGTCATAGACATATACAGAGAGAGAGAGAGAGAGAGAGAGAGAGAGAGAGAGAGAGAGAGAGAGTCAAAAAAATAGATAGAGATTGATATATAGATATAGAATTACTCAATATGCAATTGTATAAGATGTTCTTGGCGTATAATTTGACCCCTAAAATTTGACGCATTGATTCAACGTGCAATCCCCCCACCACGACCACCAAACACCAACGTGCTGCACAATTGCATCGTACTGTCATATCGAGAGTCTAAATAAGCTGCTTATGAGCGATTAGATGGACATTATCCGTCAGCCCGGTCATCAGTGGAGACAGAGTCCAGAAGAGAAGAGTTCAAATTTCACATGTTATTTCCCAACTGGGGTTCATCCGCTGGTAATATCACTCATACCAATGTCCAATGTCCCAAAAGATCATGTATTGCAGTCATCTATTACCACCGTGGAAAAGGAAAGAATAATAACACGATTTTATATATGGATTCGGGCCGGTTTAGCTCAGTCGGTAGAGCGTTCGGCTAGGAATCACAAGGTTTCTGGTTCGATACCGGCCCTCGCCAACTAAGCGTATTAGTAGTACAGGGATCTGTGCGGTAGAGAAAGGAGCTGACGGTAGGTGTGGCGCTCCACTCAGAAAAACAAATCTCTTTGGTCTAGCGCTAGTGGAAAGGGGATAGACTCCCTAACTGATTGGCTGATACCGACTTTAGGCCGCCCCGACGACTTTATATATGGATTAGCATATTTGCTTCTCTCTCTCTTCTCTCTCTCTCTCTCTCTATATATATTATATATATATATATATATATATTATATATAATATATATATATATATCATCACGAGTAGGATACAAAACAAAGTAAAAATTCAGTTTTCTTTTAGACTGGTTACCTACCCAGGTTAAGGAGCCCTGTCTGCCCTTATATTTACACCTAGCTGAACAGAAAGTAATTATATGCATACATTTCCCAATGGTATTAGCACTATGTGATATGCAAACAACACACACACACACACACATATATATATATATATATATATTATATATATATATATATGTTGAAAGATAAATGGAAAGAAAATGCTGAATGGATAAAAATTAATCTATTGAAATGCCGACACGTGTTTCGACCTTGTATACATAGTATCTTATTTAGAATTATTTTAAATATAAAATGAAATAAAATAAAATAATAATAGAGAAACATAAAATTTGAGTAAACAAAAAGCGGTCTTCTTCGTGAGCAGGAGATTTCTGAAAATGAAACGATGTGAATACAGAAAATTAGATGTGTTCGAAAAAGAATCTTTTTTGGTATGAATCTTTATTGAGATATTCGGTAACATGTAACATTTCATATAATATAGGTTTAAATACCTCGTATATTTTAAACCTGCGTATGGATCTTGAAACAAAAAGCTGGGGTTTGAATTATAATTCTTATTCATTTATTTATTCAATTTAAGATTTCTGTAACTTTATAAACTGTAAAATATCTGGAATTTTGTTTTTCTTTTAAATCTACACAGCAATAACAAAATACGTTTTTATAGTACATTTAATTATTTAACTAAGTTTTACAAAGCTTGATAAGATAAACATGTATGTATTTATCTTGATATTTCTTTTATTCATTTATTATTATTTAAATTCATAAATTACTTTACTTCTTTTGTAGAAGTGGCGTATGTAAATATGTAAATACATCGGCGAAACATCTAGAAATCTAAAAAAGCGGATTTACGAATACTGAAAAGACCTCAAATTCGGAAATACATCGAATTCCTTGGTCGTATATAACATACTAACTGATCATAAATTCAATTCCCAAAACTCTTCAATGATTGCCATCGTTCACAACAAACAATCATCTTAATGTTATATACACAACGTTTCGCCCGATGTGCCTCCGGGGTCTTCACGTGTTTCTAGTTGAATTTGGGAACCATCTCGAACTCAGGAACCTTCTCCTCGAACTCGGAAATCTTCTTGTTGAATTCGGGAACTTCTTGTTGTAATCGGGAGCCTTCACGGAACTTCGAAACAAAATCTTTATTCAATCTACGGGGGTTGATATACCGTAAAATCCAACCAACCAACCAACGCAACCAACCAACGAGCCAGCCAACCAGGCAGCCGAATCAACCAAAACCTCGTCAGAATTCCTTTCTGAAATAGTTATAAAACGAATTTGATAATTTCTTTTCTCTTGTGAAACTTGAAATAATAGTCCCATGCCCTCGCCTCTCTTCGGCTTGGGGGTGAGTGGTGTTTGGGATAGTGGGTGCAATGACCAATACGGGAGATGAAGGGTTAATTTGTATTTGAAATGATTGGGTGAAACTGGCTTGTTCAACTCTTTTGTTCACTGGTTTGTCCGGTATGTTACTCTTCATTCGACCTTCTGTTAATAGATGCATTGACATCGAATTACTTGTCCGAATCACAATACCGATGGAGACTTTGTGGCCGATTGTCTTTCCGTGCGCATGCGCACACACACAGGTGCGCACGCACACAAACACTCAAACACACACACACGCATACATACACATACACACACGTACACGCATATCCGTACATATAGGCGGAAACATACATTTTTGTCTCCATCTCTCTTTATCTCTCGATGTATCTTCCTTGGGCTCTCTCTCTCTCTCTCTCTCTCTCTCTCTCTCTCTCTCTCTCTCTCTCTCTCTCGTCTCTCTCTCTCTCTCATTACATTAAGTGTGTTTTCTTGTTTGCTACACCAAACAAATAAACAAACTCTACACACACACACACATATATATATTATATATATTGATAATATAGTCTGCTACATTGATAGTAAAGAGTGCTCAATATCATTAATAAGAAATATATATCTAAATTTGTGTAGTCAACGATGTTTGTTAACTGTCAGTTGGTACCCGAACCTACACACACACACAACACACACACACACACACACACACACACACACACCACACACACACACATATATATATATATATATATATATATATATATAGTAAATGGTATTGTCATATAGCCTACTTGAGTTTCCCCGCGTTTGATCATCAGGGTTATCTGCGATGAATTAATTGAATTAATTTATTTAAAAACAAACGGAAGTAAATAAAAGGCTCATAGAGGACAGTAGGCACACTGCGCACTGTTTTGATTTTTTAACAATCGTTGAGATATTTGTTTATATCTTTAACTGTCAAGTCGCCATGGTAACAGCCACTCAAAATGTCCGATCTTTGGTTTAGTAAGTCTTTGGAACTATTATAGGAAGCAATTGGTTAATTTTCCTTCTGAGCATCACCCCTCCTTTAATATATATATATATATATATATATATATATATATATATATATTTGTTTGTGTGTGTGTGTGTGTGTGTGTGTGTGGTGTGTGTGTTGTTGAAAGATAAATGGAAAGAAATGTTGTATGGAAAAATGTTTATTGAAATACGACACGTGTTTCGACCATGAGTTTGTTTGTAAATATTTTAATATTTATCTTGCCCTGAAGAAGACCACTTTTTTATATATTTAAATTCTATGTTTCTCTATTATTATTAATTTAGTTTATTTTGTATTTGCTAAATAGAATTCAGTGTATAAAAGGACAAACTCTTGGTCGAAACACGTGTCGGCATTTCAATGAATAATTTTTATCCATAGAACATTTTCTTTCCATTTATCTTTCAACATAATTGTCGGATTCACTTCCATTTTTGTTACTTACACACACACACATACACACACGCACGTACACACACACAACACACACACCAAAGCCTGAAGAAGATACCAGAAGATCTGAAACACGTGTTGCATATGTAAGATGAAAAGATTTTTTTTTTTTTTCTGAAAACATAATACATTTTTGCGGACCTTCTTTTTTTTTATAAAATATTGAATTTTCTCCCGTTTGGAACCATAACAACATATATATATATATATATATATATATATATATATATATATATATATAATATATGTATTATAATATAATATAATATAATATAATAAGATAAATATATAGTTTACATATCTATCTATTGGGTGACAAAGAGTGAATGTTCCTTTGCACCCAATAAATAGATATGTAAAACCCTTTATATATTTATCTTATATATTATATAACAGCTCTATTTATATTGAGCACTCTACCAATTAATACTGCCTTTGGTACACCATTCTGCAAAAGCTGTAATAGTGACCATCTCACACTCAGTATATATATATATATATATATATATATATATATATATATATATATATATAGAGAGAGAGAGAGAGAGAGAGAGAGAGAGAGGAGAGAATTTTGTTTGCTATATTCCTAAGTAAAGAGTGCTCAGAAACATTAATTGACTATATACATGGACACCCCAGTGTGAAACGTCCAGCAAAAACCTACATAGATCAGCTGTGCGGATTGTGGATACTGCACAGAGAACCTCCTGGCGCGATGACCGATAAGGATGGTTAACTAGAGATTGATGATGATGATCATATATGTATACGTTCAAATCTAGGAGATGCGTGGTGTAATGGTTAATGTCGTAGGAAATGGACTCGTCGACCAGAGTTCAAATCCTGGACGTGGCTGCTTGCATTTCACATAGCGCTAATTCCCCTGGAAAAGGTATGCATCCAAGTACTTTCCCTTCAGATATGAGTAAATAGTAGAGCAGACTGGGGTCTTTAATCTTGGATAGGTAACCTGTGTAGGAGAAGGAAAACTCTGAATTCAAACCTGTTAAAAACCGCTTAAGAAATTGATCTTAACAGTGTTACATCCTGCACGTGCGGATGGATTGGTAAATATATATATGTTCAAAATATATCTATCTATCTATCTATCTATCTATCTATCTATCTTACTCTGTTCATTATAACTCTCTCTCTCTCTCTTCTCTCTCTCTCTCTCTCTCTCTCTCTTCTCTCTCTCTCTCTCCTCCTTACTCCTCCCACCCAATTATGTTCATATCTATTTAATAATTTATTTGCCTTACTCTATTCATTATACCTATCAGACTGCTATAGTCTTTCATTCTTTCTCTCTCTCCTTCCCTCTCACTCTTTCTCTTTATATATATATATTGTGTGTGTGTGTGTGTGTGTGTGTGTGTGTGTGTGTGTGTGTGTGGAGGTATAACAACACAAATGATTATGTTTAATTGATATTTCGTCTCATTATTGGTTGAGACTTAGCCCCTCCCGACTTTCTTCTCATTACCACCAATAACCCATCCCGTTTTCTCTCCCCCACCCACCCATTTACATTTTCACTATAAAACAGAATATACAAGCACTTAACTCACTAAACTTCTGATGAAGTCTCAACCAATAATGAGACGAAATATCAATTTAAACATAGTCGTTGTGTTGTTATATTCACATTTTCCTCTACTCTCAACCATATATATATAATATATATATATATTATATATATATATATATGGAGGATATGTGCTTACTTGAAGTCGTACCTAATTTTGAAAATTAACTAGTTAATAATTAATGAATTTTAGGCGGGCATATATGTTCAAATGTAAGGCTAAACGAATCGAGCATATATGCCCGCCTAAACTTCATTAATTATTAACTAATTAATTCTCAAATTAGGTATGACTTCAATTAAGCACATATCCTCAAAAAATTGTCGGCTTAAAGCCATATTAAAAAAATAAAAAAGCACATTTGTTTGTTTACTTAACCTCTCTCTCACACACATACAACCAAACACAACACACACACACACAACACACACATATATATAATATATTATATATATATATATATATATATATATATATAATCCAAAAGTTCAGAGAAGAAATCTTCCTTACGACATAGGATTTTTTTAAAAAACCTGTCGCATTTGAGGGCTCAATGTGTGCTCTTATTGTTAGAGTCACAGAGCAAATTTATAAGAAATAACAAAAGACTAAGAGATTTTGCATTATAGTCTATTTCAGGGAGATTAAACAGTGTCTAACTTTCAAAGTGTCTAACTCTCCCAACTCATCAAATGCGAATATATATATATATGTATATATATATATATATGTGTGTGTGTGTGTGTGTGTGTGTGTGTGTTGTGTGTGTGCCTTACTCTGTTCATTAATCATCTATCTGTTATAACTTGTTAATATATATCTTAGTCTGATCATTATATCTATCTTTCCCATCTATCTATAAATGTATTAATCTATCTTGATCTGTTTATATTTATCACCAATCATTATCTTAGTCTATTCATTCTCTCTACCCCCCTCTCTCTCTCTCTCTCTCTCTCTCTCTCTCTCTCCTCTCTCTCTCTCTCTCTCTCTCTCTCTGGGTCTGTCTGTCTGTCTGTCTCTCTCTGTATCTATCGCTATCTAAATATATTATTTCATCTCTTTACACAATGATCTCTCTCACACACACACACACACACACACACACACACATACACACACACACACTAACTACCTCATCTTAGTTTTCTATCACTATCTGAATATATTTCTCCGACTTTTCATAATGTTCAATCAACAAATTATCTCTCCCTCCCTTTCTCTCTCACGCTCTCTCTCTCTCTCTCTCTCACACACATACACACACACACACACACACACACATACACACTACCTATATTACTCTTCTATCACTATCTAAATATATTTCTTCGACTCTTTTCATAATGTTCAGTTAATAAATTCTCCCGCTTTCACTCCCTTTCCATCCCCCTACCCCTACCCTCCCTCTCTCTTTCTCTTTCTCTCTCTCTCTCTATCTATTTATCTATCTATCTCTTTCTATCACACACACACACACACACACACACACTAACTTCCACCTTAGTCTTCTATCACTATCTGAATATATTTTCTTCGACTTTTCATAATGTTCAATCAACAAATTATCTCTCTCCCTTTCTCTCTCTCTCTCTCTCTCTCTCTCTCTCTCTCTTCTCTCTCTCTCTCTCTCACACACACACACACACACACACACACCACATACACACACAAACACACACAGACACACACATACACACACACACACTACTATATTCTTCTTCTATCACTATCTAAATATATCTCTCTCCTCCCTTTCTCTCTCTCTCTCTCTCTCTCTTCCCTATCTGCCTATCGCTATCTAAATATATTCATTCATCTCTTTAGTTCATGATTAGTTAACAAAATCTCTTTCCCATTCTCTCTCTTTCTATCACACACACACCAACACACACAACTAACTACCCATCTCAGTCTTCTATCACTATCTAATATATTTCTTTGACTCTTTTCATAATGTTCAGAATAAATTCTCCCGCTTTCTCTCCTTTTCCCTCTCTCTCTCTCTCTCTCTCTCTCTCTTCTCTCTCTCTCTCTCTCTCTCTCTCTCTCTCTATCTGCCTATCGCTATCTAAATATATTCATTCCTCTCCTTACTTAATGATTAGTTAACAAAATCTCTTCCCCTCCCTCCCTCTCTCTCCCTCCCCCCCTCTCTCTCTCTCTCTCTCTCTCTCTCTCTCTCTCTTTTCTCTCTCTCTCTCTCTCTCTCTCTCTCTCTTCGCCGATATTCTCTTCATCGTCACACAAGCATAGAAATACACGTGAATACGCATTCATAAGTATATCTACTTTTCAATATATTCACCCCACCCTATATTTCATTTCTTTCTTTCTATCTTTCTTTCTCCCCTCCCCCCACCCGTTTCTCTTGCTTACCCCTTTATCCTGATCGCCCCCTCCCCTCTTTCTTCTCACTCTTTCACCGCTTCCCTTTCCCTCCACAGGAATCGATACATATTCCTGTATCTCTATATCACATGTTCAATTCCCGCAGCTCAGCTACACACTGTTTCTTTCCGGATTCATAGCAGGTCTACTCGAATTCAGACAATAATGGTATTCATCCAAGCCCCACATCCGCCACCCGTCAACCCCTACACCCGTGTTGGCTAAATCATAATGAACCCCACCGTTTCTAACGCCGCTATTATGCCGGCCATTCTTCGTGTGGACAGTGGAGGAAGCCACGGACCGAAATGACCACCAAGAATTTTGTAAACCAGGAAGTCCGTTCTTAAATTCGATGGTCGAGCTGCAACGGGGCGTTGTCCCCTCTCCCGCTTTTCCGAAAACGCGCGCATTAGAAGCACGCCCCTATTCACTGCTTGGCCTTTGCCGAGTCGCATTCACCACCGGCTATTGGTGTCGACTTCATTTATCGAAATTGCTTAGCATTAGGATGAACCCCGGGAGAGATCACTGCCGAAACGGGTGACCTTTTCAAAGGACAGTGTCAAAGGTCACGGGGACTAAATGACCAATTGGACGTCAATCAAAGATTTCTGAGGAATATTTTAGGTATCACGGGTCCTTTTATTGGCTAGCAATAGCGGGCGAATACGAATACGAATTACGGGATTATTTTGTAATAAATATTTGATATAAAAAAATTGGCCTGAAACAACAAAAAATCCATAGCATAGTTTCATAGATTTTTTTATAAAAAAAACAGCATGCAGGATTCTTGTGCATTTTTTTATGCGTGCCACCTTGTCGTGGAAACAGCACCCCCATAAGGAAGCAGCTGTACGACCACCTGCCCCCTATCTCACAAACCATCCGGACAGGGCATGCTGGGCACTACTAGAGGAGCAAGGACGAGCTCATAAGCGACGTTCTCCTGTGGAAGCCAACACATAGACATGCTAATGTGGGCCGCCCACCAAGGACCTACATTGACCAACTCTGCAAGGATATCGGATGCTGCGTAGAGGACCTCCTTAGGACAATGAATGATAGGGAAGGTTGGCGAGAGATTGTCATGAATATCCGTGCTGATTGCGCGATATGATGATGATTCATAAAAAACATAACTATTCAATATATTGACATTGACGATACGGAGATTTAGTTTGATTTGGTCTGGTTTGGTTCGGTTTGGTATGGTTTCGTTTCGTTTGATTTAGTTTGGTTTGGTTTGGTTTGGTATGGTTTTGTGTGGTTGATTTAGTTTGGTTTGGTTTGGTTGATTTAGTTTGGTTTGGTTTGGGTTGGTATGGTTTTGTGTGGTTTGATTTAGTTTGGTTTGGTTTGGGTTGGTATGGTTTTGTGTGGCTTGATTAGTTTGGTTTGGTTTAGTTTGGTTCGTTTCGTTTGATTTAGTTTTTTGGTTTAGTTTGGTTTGGTTTGGTTTGATTTAGTTTGGTTTGGTTTAGTTTGGTTTGGTTTGATTTTGTTTGGTTTGGTTTGATTTACTTTTGTTTGGTTTGGTTTAGTTTGGTTTGGTTTGGTTTGATTTGGTTTGGTTAACTTTTACTAACCATCTGGCAAGTCAGTAAGAACAGAGTGATCATCTGGTGAGAGAGGCAAATCAACAACAATTTCATCAAATATAGAAACCCTTATTCATTCTTTCAAAGTTTCTAGAAAAGGTTGAATTTTCAGAGTAAGGAACCAGTAAGGCATAATATTTATTTTTGTGTTTATAGGATTTCAACATTTTTTTTTCTTTTAACTGTCTCAGTAGTGTTGATAGCTTTTCAATTCTAGCATGGATTTGATTTGAATGAGTCTCCGGGAAATATAATTAATTTGTGAATATTTCCTTATAATCTAGGCCAGCCATTCTGATTGTAGAGGGGGGTTTGAAAGGCTTTTTACTTATGTCAATATCCAACATATTGTTTTAACTTACATTGTCTTTTGTTCTAATAATATCACTATATTAATACTAGTGTTCCTTAAAAGTATGACCGTTATCATCTTGCAACACCCTTTGGTTAAATATGAGACCATACAAATCATCCAAGATAAAATACAAAAATATAAATCCTGATTATCTGGTGTTGCTTGTCCACTAGATTCTTCTTCTTATTATTATTATTATGAGCTAAATAATGACGTATGGAATAGATAGGTATCTAACCAAGCCGTTCATCATAGTTAGGATGTGACAAAAAGTTCCAAGTATGGGGCATCCAGCGAGGTTCGAACTCACTAGTCAATAGTAATGGATATGCGAGACTAGTCTGATAATCATTACATCACGGTGTGACGCCATACCCCAAGAAAAGGTATTAATCTAACTATTCTGAATTCGGATTAGGTAAATAGATAGCGAGCTCGATCCTTGCTGGATGCTCCAAACTTGTGACCTTGTGTCACATCCTACCGATATTAAACGGATTTCGTAAATACCTACGCATGGAAAAGATAGGTATCTAACCGTTCGTCAGATAGGATGTGACAAAGGTTTGCATGTGTGGGGTATCCACCGAAGATTTGAACTCGGGTAGACGAGTCTATTAAGATAACTGTAACGCTATGAGCGCTACATGGAAGATATACTTCCGGAGCAGGAGATGGGGGGATGAATCAGTAGAAATAGATATGCGAGACTAGTCTGATAATCATTACACCACGATGGGACGCCATACCCCAAGAAAAGGTATTAATCTATCTGAGGTATCTAACGAGGCCGTTCGGCACGGATAGGATGTGACAAAAGTTTGCAAGTATGGGGCACGAGTCTATTATGATAACTGTAGCGCCACGAGCGCTACCTGGAAGATATACTTCCGGAGGAGGAGAAGGGGAGAATGAATCTGATACCAGGAAAGAAGTACCGTTTGATTCTTGCTATTCAATTGGAGAAAATTGGAGGAGGCAATGAATCCAATTACGAAAATCAATGTAGTGGGTTTTTTTCTTTCTTTTCATTGTTTTTTTTTTCTTTATTGTGACTATTTTATTATTTCTCCAGAGGTTCCCGACGCGGAGAGAAACGCTGTGACGAAAACCATTATTTCACCGATAAATTCATTATTACCTCCCTTATCAACAAAACGACTAATTGAGGTAATAAAAGACATTGGTGATCACTACATCGAGAAAATGGTTTCACTTGTTTGCTTTTTTTTTTTTTTTCATTTTCCTTTTTTTTTAATTAATTATGAAGGAAACATGGAGACAGGTTCGTTTATTTTACAATATCCTGTACTGTATTGTATTTTTATATTTACATAATGATCGCGTTTTCTCTATTGTAACCGGGGGCGTCCTCGTGGCGTAGGGGATAACGTGTTGGACTGAGACATCATAAGTTTAGATTGTTTGTTTTACGGCATATCAACCCTTTTCGGATCATTTAATGCCAAAACAAGTAATTTTGATAAAACTTTCGGGCCATATTACCTTTAGGCACCTCTTTATGATCTCGATTAAGAAAGGACAATTTTTTTCATTTACACCGTTTGTTAGGGGTTAGGGTTAGGGTTAGAGGTTAGTTTTATAATTTTTTTAAATCTAAAAATCTTCTGTTAAAACAACCGAGTATTGACGGTGTAAATGAAAAACATGCCCTTTCTTAATCGAGATCAAAAGGGGTGCCTAAAGGTCATATGGTCCAAAATTTCTGTTTCAAGTTCTTAATATCTTCAAATTGGTATAAAAAATTTTCATCAACTTCATTTGGTTTTGTTTGGTTGATTGATTAATTGATTGAATGATTTTAACGGCATGTCAACACATCCAGGGTTATTTTATGCCAAGCGGTAGGTTGTGAGAGATGGTCAAATTTATTGTTATGTATTTTGTTATGTTATGTAGTGGATTGGAAATCAGTTTAAGGGATAAGTTTATAGGGTAAAGTTCAAGTTTGTAATAAGCGATAGTTTGGTAGAATTTTTTAAAACAATTTTTATAAACAAATTTTTTTATTCAACCAATAGATAGGACCCTAACAGGTACTACGACTCCGGATTTGAATGGACCTGGGAGCAATGGTGATGAAGGGATGCTCCACATTACACAGACCTACAGAACTGGAACCTCACCATCAGATAGAGTTTAACGTCATACCCAAGACAGGACAGCCCTCAGCTACCGCCTTCTAGCACCCATAGGATAAAAAGGGTTGGGGTTGCCATAAGGGCAATAGGGTTCGGGCGACCATATAGGTACTAGGGTTTGACATGACAAGCAGAGTGATCGGCGGGGGCCTCTCCAACCACCCGTCTAGCCTAAGTAACGGTCTAAGTGGACTGTTGCATGTTATGGACTGCTCAGCCAGGTTTGATTTAGTTCAGATTGGTTTATCTAATGGCATAATAACCCTGTGGGTTATTTAATACCAACAACTGTTAGAGTTTGAGATAATAGTTTGTACTCAAATTTCCTTTACAGGTGTAATTTTTGTAGATGTATTTCGTGGATGTATTTTATATCTGATATCTGATTCATGATTTTCAATATATTTTTCTTTCTCTCACGTGGATAAATACCCTTGGGAAATGTATGAACCCCTTCATCACTGCTCCCAGCTATGGGTTAAAAAGTACGAATGAATACGAATAATTTTAAAAGTTTATATTTCTCCCACACACTTCGTTTTCCTCTCGTTTATTTTCCCTTCTTAATTTCAGTCTTTTTCTTTCATTCTTTCATTCGTTCTTTCTTTCTTTTCTTAATTCTTTTAATTCTCTTCTTTCTTTCTTTCTTCTTTCTATCCTTCTTTTTTCTTACTTTATTTAATCCTTTCAATTCTCTTCTTTCGTTCTTTCGTTCTTTCTCTCTTTTTATTTCTTTCTTTCTTCCTTAGTCTTCTTTTCCTCTCCATTTTTCCCTTCTTTCTTTTTTTCATTTTTTTTCTTTCTATCGGAAAGAAAAAAATTTCTTATTTCTTTTTTCTTCTTTTCTATTCTTTTCTTTCTTTCTTTATTTCTTTTGGTATTTATCTTAATTCCTTTTTCTTTCTTTCTTTCTTTCTTTCTTTCTTTCTTTCGTTCTTTTTCTTACTTTCTTTATATATCCTCCATACTTTTCTTCTTTCTTTCTTTCTTTCTTTTCATATTTATCCCACAATCATTTTTATCTCTTCTTTCTCTTCCTTTTTTTCTCTTTCTTTCTTTCTTTCTTTCTTTCTTTTTATATATATTTCAAACTTTGTTTTTCACTCCATTCTTTTACCGTCTTTCTTTCTTTATTTTTATTTTTCTCTCATACTCTTGTTTTTCTCTCTTTTCTCTTTCTTTCAATAGTTTTCTTTCTTTCTTTTCATGCCTTTTTCTTTCCTTACCGTTATCTATTTCTTTCTTTTCCATTTCTTTTTCATTAATATTTTTTCTTTCTTTTTATATTCATGCCACACTTTTCTTTATCCTATCCTTTTCTTTCTCCTTCTTTTTCTCTCTCTTTCTTTCTTTCTTCTTTCTTTCTCTCACACTCTTTCTTTTCCTCGTCTTTCTTTCTTTCTTTATCTATTTATTTTTCTTCTTTTCCACCTTTTTTCTTCCTTTCCTTCTTTCCTTTGTTTCTTTCCCATTTATTTTTCTTTAATATTTTCCTTCATACTTTCTATCTTTCATTCTTCCTTTTATCTATTTCTTTCTTTTACATTTCTTTTTCATTAATATTTTTTCTTTCTTTTTATATTCATGCCACACTCTTCTTTATCCTATCCTTTCTTTCTCCTTTTTTTCTTTCTTTCTTTCTTTTTTTCTTTCTTTCTTTCTTTCTTTCTTTCTCTCACACTCTTTCTTTTCCTCGTCTTTCTTTCTTTCTTTATCTATTTATTTTTTTCTTTTCCACCTTTTTTTCTCCTTTTCCTTCTTTCCTTTGTTTTTTCCCATTTATTTTCTTTAATATTTTTCTTCATACTTTCTATCTTTCATTCTTCCTTTTTTTTCATTTCTTCTTTTACATTTCTTTTTCATTAATATTTTTTCTTTCTTTTTATATTCATTGCCATACTCTCTTTTTTTTTCTCCCTTCTTTCTTTCTTTCTTTCTTTCTTTCTTTCATTCTTTCTTCTTTCTCTTACACTCTTTCTTTTCCCCGTCTTTCTTTCTTTATCTATTTATTTTCTTCTTTTCCACCTTTTTTTCTTCCTTTCATTCTTTCCTTTGTTTCTTTCCCATTTATTTTTCTTTAATATTTTTCTTCATACTTTCTATCTTTCATTCTTCCTTTTCTTCATTTCTTTCTTTTACATTTCTTTTTCATTAATATTTTTTCTTTCTTTTTATATTCATGCCACACTCTTCTTTATTCTATCCTTTCTTTCTCCTTCTTTCTCTCTTTCTTTCTTTCTTTCTCTCACACTCTTTCTTTTCATCGTCTTTCTTTCTTTCATTTTTTTTATCTATTTATTTTCTTCTTTTCCACCTTTTTTTCTTCCTTTCCCTCTTTCCTTTATTTCTTTCCCATTTCTTTTTCTTTAATATTTTCCTTCATACTTTCTATCTTTCATTCTTCCTTTTATCTATTTCTTTCTTTTGCATTTCTTTTTCATTAATATTTTTTCTTTCTTTTTATATTCATGCCACACTTTTCTTTATCCTATCCTTTCTTTCTCCTTCTTTCTCTCTCTCTTTTTTTCTTTCTTTCATTCTCTCACACTCTTTCTTTTCCTCGTCTTTCTTTCTTTCTTTCTTTATCAATTAATTTTCTTCTTTTCCACCTTTTTTTTTATTCCTTTCCTTCTTTCCTTTGATTCTTTTCCCATTTATTTTTCTTTAATATTTTCCTTCATACTTTCTCTCTTTCATTCTTCTTTTTATCTATTTCTTTCTTTTACATTTCTTTTTCATTAATATTTTTCTTTCTTTTTATATTCATGCACACTCTTTTTTTTTCTCCTTCTTTCTTTCTATCTTTCTTTCTCTGACACTCTTTCTTTTCCTCGTCTTTCTTTCTTTCTTTATCTTTTTATATATTTTTATTTTCTTCTTTTCCACCTTTTTTTTTCTTCCTTTCCTTCTTTCCTTTGTTTCTTTCCCATTTATTTTTCTTTAATATTTTCCTTCATACTTTCTATCTTTCAATCTTTCTTTTCTTTATTTCTTTCTTTACTTTAGCCATCTATCTTCTCAATCTTCTATTTTTAATTATTTCCACCTCTTCCTTCGCAGGATCTTAAATAACATTTTTTTATCCACATATTTATTATCGCCAACGACTGAAGCAAAAATTTATCTTCATACGAAAGAGACGCTGTTCTCATCTTTCCGCCATTTTATCAACAGAGGAAAAAGAAAAACTTTTTCAGTGATTTTTTCTCCTTCAGAGAACACCAAATCAATCGAACGTGAGTTACCAAAAATCTCAAGACTCTACAACCATAATGCTGAACACAAACAGACTTAAAACAGACGATGATATGCAGCGCTTTGATGTAGCGGAACTCTCCAGGGAACTGAGGCGAAAATAGTATCTGTGTTAAGATTGTTGTGAATTATGGCCCAATGATAAGTACATTGGTTGAGTAAAAAGAAAAAAGCAAAAATAAATTTGGGTGTGTTGATTTGAAAATTTGACAAAGCTTCTTAAGATATTCGGGAATTTTGTTGCTAATAAAAAAATGGTCGTTTGCGTGTTTGTTGTTTCATTCCTTACGAGTTCTTTACATCGGTTTTAACAGGAGATTCTTTTACAGTAGTTTGAAAGACAGTAGTAACCAAAGGTTTCCAAGACTCTTCGGGGTATTCTAGCCAATCTTAATGATATTGATATTTGGGTGCTGTCGATTTTTTTGTCTAATTTCCAGTTATTATTATTATAATTATTATTATTTTTGAGTCTTTCACATCAGCATTAGCTTATGGTATTTCACTGGAGGCTGAGTGACAACAAGTCTACTCAGGTCTCCAGGACTCTTCTGAGTATTCTAGCCGATCTTAATAATATTGATGTTTGGATGCTGTCGAGTTTTTGTTTGATTTCCAGTTATTATTATTATTATTATTATTATTATTATTATTATTATTATTATTATTATTATTTAACTCCTTTTGAGTCTTTCACATCAGCGTTAGTTGATGGTATTTCACTGGAGGCTGATGACTGACACCAAGTCTACTCAAGGTCTCGAGGACTCTTCTGAGTATTCTAGCCGATCTTAATAATATTGATGTTTGGATGCTGTCGAGTTTTTGTTTGATTTTGATTATATTATTATTATTATTATTATTATTATTATTATTATTATTATTATTATTATTATTATTTCACTGCTTCTGAGTCTTTCACATCAGCGTTAGTTGATGGTATTTCACTGGAGGCTGAGTGACAACAAGTCTACTCAGGTCTTCAGGACTCTTCTGAGTATTCTAGCGATCTTAATAATGTTGATGTTTGGATGCTGTCGAGTTTTTGTCTGATTTCCAGTTATTATTATTATTATATCCAGGACTCTTCTGGGTATTCTAGCTGCAATACCGATGACTTATTTATCTTTACCATAATCAATTAATTATATAAAGAAGAATTAAAGGTGCCAAAAATAGAGGTGTCAGTGTTGGAGTTGAAGGTTTTGTGTTCCACCTCCACAGTCAAATTTCTAGCACCATGGCACATGAAAATATAGTCAAATTTTACTCTATAACTCTGCTTGTTGGTATATATTTCGACTGAGTGAAGAATACATTCATTTATGGAATCAAATGCCTTGGAGAAATCTAAGAATAAAGAGTGTTGCCTCATGCTTTTTTGCACATACTCCTTCAATGATTCAACGAATGGTCAGGATCTGAGAAGTTGTGGATCAATTTTTCTGAAAATCTAAAAATCAAGAGTGTTGCCTCATGCTTTTTTGCACATACTCCTTCAATGATTCAAGGAATGGTCAGGATCTGAGAAGTTGTGGATCAATTTCTCTGAAAATCATTCTGAATCAATCGCTGATTGTTGCAACTTCCAAGACTGAAATGCCAATGACATACTTTATACATATTGAAGTATTTCGCAATAACGTTTAAGTAAATATATCAAATGTTGTAATGATTAAATTATCATTCTGTGGTATATTCACAGGCCCTGCAGGTTTTAACTATTCTGCCGCTTTTCTGCTTGATATAGAAATGTTCAATTTTTACATCATTCAATTATCTCTCTGCGTTGCGATAACTTTCGAACTTGTGTAGTTTCTTTTGAAACCAACCGATTTAATAAACCACATAGAACACAAACCAAGAATAAAAGCACAACGTTGTGTTATGACGTATACGGAACATATCAAAATACGAAATATATATATATATATATATATATATATACTTATACATACATACATAGATAAATATATATTTTTTTGGCAATAGCATAATCTTTACAGATCACTACCACCCCTCACAATCCTATAACCCCATCACCAGAACCTTTCCTCTCATATTTATATACATATGTATATACATATATACATATATATACATGCATACATATATATGCATAAATATATATATATATACATATTTATATTTGTATACATACATTATTATATATATATATATATATATATAAATATACATATATATATATATATATATATATATATACATGAATATATACATATATATACATATATAACAGGAAGCGCGTGGTGTCATGTCAAAGTCATGGGAAATGGACTCGTCGCCCCGAGTTCAAATCCTGGACGTGGTAATTGCATTTCACTTAGCGCTAATACCCTTGGGAAAGGTATGAATCCTACTCTCCCTCCAGCTATGGGTAAATAGTAGGGAAGACTGGGCTCTTTAACCATGGTTAGGCAACTGGTCTAGGAGAAGGAAAACTCTGAATTCAAACCTGATAAACTCCGCTTAAGAAATTGACCTTGTGTCGCATCCGGAGGGGTTGGTAAATATATATATTATATATATATATATATATATATATATATATATATATATATGTACACACATATATATAGATATACGTGCTAAGAATGTAAAAAGGGTTTAGGGTTTGCCATAATGGCAATAGGGGTGGGACAATCATATAGGTACACACACACATATATATTCAATTATCAATTATATATAATTCCTCTATGAAATTTAATATATACCCTTTGCCCATTAGGTTGTGTTCTGAGGATTCGGGCCCCGAATTGGGAAGTCGTTGTCCTGGGGGTGACCTTGCCCTCTGTAATCCTGCGATGGGATACACGGCAAATACAGGTTAGGTGGCTGCGCAGTTTGAATTAATGTTACCATTGACTGGATGATTGGCATTCTCCGTTTGTGGCATGGGCTGGTGGCCCAGTGGGTAGAGTCTCCGCTCTTCACTCTGTGGTCCACTGGTTCAATCTCTAGTGGCAGAGATTGTGGTATGCACTGCTGATAAGACCAAAGGGGGTCGAAACAGCTGTCCAGTGCTCCGGATGTCGCAAATGGTGTTTGCCGTGTTGTCTGGTCGAGGTAATATGATTCAATTATCAATTATATATATATATATATATATATATAATATATATATATATATATGCATATTTATTCATATATACATATATACATACATATATATACATACATATACATATACATAAATATCTATACATGCATACATATATATACATACATATATATGCAAACATATATATACATATCTATACTCATATACATACATATATATACATATATATACATATATATATATGCACATACATACATACATGTATATGTACAAACATATATATGCATGTATATACATAGACATACATGTATATATATCCGTACACACATACATATACTTGCTTATATATATATAATATATATATATATATATATATATATATATACATGCATATATCTGTACATACATTTATACATACATATATATACATATATGTATATATACAAATATATACATAATATATATATATATTATATATATATATATATATAAATAAAAATTTCACTCTGATGATGGTCGAACTTTCTCTGTATACGGAATATTTTTACATTTTTCTATTATTATTCCATTTCATTTGTTTATTTAATAATAATAATTGTTTGAATCGTGTACACATAGATAAACTGACCGAAACACATGTGTAAGTGATATTGATTAAATTCATCTTTTATTATCCATTCTGTACTTTCTTTTCTTTATTCATTCTTCCTCACACACACACACACACACACACACACACACACACATATATATATATATATATATATATATATATATATATATATATTA
>CM042167.1:68900502-68968002 GCA_023376005.1 Doryteuthis pealeii | reverse complement strand
TAGAGAGTGGTATTCATGTTGTACAAGCGTTTACCACTATAATATCACGATGTACAAATGTTCCCTTCTTTCTTTCTTTCATCTATCAGCCTCTCAAAAAGTCCCAAGGCGATGGATGTGAGGGATTGCGAGGAACGGCAATGATCTGTAAAGATTATGCTATTGCCATGTATGTATATGTTTTACTTTTAAACTGTACTGGTGTTGGAAAAAAACAGATAACTCAGTTTTTTAGAAATAAGAACAAATTCAAACTGATATCTGGGGAAAATAATTTTTTTTTAAGAAAAGACCGGCACATCCGTACTTTCTGAAAATAATCATCAGTACCGTATGTAGTGGCCAAAAGAAAAAACACCGAAGGGGTTTTCTAAGTTATATATGTAAAAGATGCCCAATACACTAAGTAGAGCATAATCATAAGGATATATATGAGTCAGACACTATCTACCTAGGTTTCACCCGAATGATAGTGTCTGAATCATGTAGGTCCTTATATATATGTGTATATGCACATGCAATGATCACGTCATTGGCTTTCGTAAACAAATGCGCATATAAAAATTAACAGTTAATAACATCATATTCACACATTCACTATACACTTAACATCTTTCATTTTATCCCCCACATAAACATTACTTAACAGTGTCCTGAAGATGGTATAATATACCGAAATGCTTAAGTATTGACACATAAAATTGTTTCCCCTAATGATAACATCCTGAGTTCGTTATATTTTTAAGATATTTTCTTCTCAGATGTGTATATATATATGTGTGTGTGTGTGTGTTTGACTGTATGTGCGTGCGCCTGTGTGTGCGTGCGCGTGCTCGTGTGTGTGTGTGTGTGTGTGTGTGTGTGTGTGTGTGTGTGTGTGTGTGCTTAGGAGTTATGAGCCCTTTTTTTATATACTTTTCCCAATTCCCCTCATTGAAAATAAAAACAAAACAAAAAAAAAATATCCTTCATTGTTCAAGTAGCAACGTTTCCTTCCAATTTTATTGTCCTGATGAAATAGACACGGAATTTTAAATTTTAGTACCTTATATTTCGGACATCTCTTGCAGAAAAGAAACATAGTAGTTCTGATAACATATATCGATGTTTTATTTGTATAGGAATAAACACGGGTTATCAAATGCTTGCACTTTATTTTTCGGGCATCTCTTATAGGAAAGAAACATAGTAGTACTAGTAATATATCTCCAGTGTTTTATTTGTATAGGAATAAACTGGAAATATCAAATGTTTGCACCTTTTTTTTTTTCGGAAAACTTGTAGAAAAGAAACATAGTAGTGCCGGTATCATATGCCCATTATTTTTTTGTGTAGGAATGAACATAAAATATTAAATGCATGCACCTTATTTTTTTGGCCATCCCATGTAGAAAAGAAACATAGTAGTGCTGGTAATATATGCCAAGTGTTTTATTTGTATAGGAATAAATACAGAATTTTAGATTTACCTCATTTTTCAGACATCATTTGTCGGAAAGACACATAATAGTGCTGGTAACATATTTCCAGTTTTTTATTTGTATAGAAATAAACACGAAATATTAAATGCTTGCAGGTTGTTTGTTTTTTTGGAAAACTTGTAGAAAAGAAACATAGTAGTGCTGGTAATATATGCCCAGTGTTTTATTTGAATAAATATGGAATTTTAAATTTACCTTATTTTTCGGATATCATTTGTCGGAAAGAAAAATAATAGAGCTGATAACATATTTCCAGAGTTTTATTTGTATTAGAATAAATATGGAATATTAAATGCTTGCACCTTATTTTTCGGAAAACTTGTAGAAAAGAAACATAGTAGTGCTGGTAATATATATCAGTGTTTTAATTGTATTAAAATATATACGGAATATTAAATGTACCCTATTCTTCAGACAACACTTGTCGAAAGGAACATAGTAGTGCTGGTAACATATTTCCAGTGTTATATTTATATTAGAATAAACACGGAATATTAAATGCATGCACCTTATTTTGGGGCCATCCCTTGTAGAAAAGAAACATAGTCGTGCTGGTAATATATGACAAGTGTTTTATTTGAATATATATTGAATTTTAAATTTACTTTATTTTTCGGATATCATTTATCGGAAAGAAAAATAATAGAGCTGGTAACCTATTTCCAGAGTTTTATTTGTATTACAATAAATATGGAATATTAAATGCTTGCACCTTATTTTTCGGAAAACTTGTAGAAAAGAAACATAGTAGTGCTGGTATCATATTCCCATTAATTTTTTTGTATAGGAATGAACATAAAATATTAAATGCCTGCATTTTATTTTTTGGTCATCTCTTGTAGAAAAGAAACATATAGTGCTGGTAATATATACAAAGCCTTTATTTGTATAGGAATAAATACAGAATTTTAAATTTACCTTATTTTTCAGACATCATTTGTCGGAAAGACACATAATAGTGCTGGTAACCTATTTCCAGTGTTTTATTTGTATTAGAATAAATATGGAATATTAAATGCTTGCACCTTGTTTTTTGGAAAACTTGTAGGAAAGAAACATAGTAGTGCTGGTAGTATATATCAGTGTTCTAATTGTATTAGAATATATACGAAATATTAAATGTACCCTATTCTTCGGACAACACTTGTCGAAAGGAACATAGTAGTGCTGGTAACATATCTCAAGTGTTATATTTGAATATTAAATGCATGCCCCTTATTTTTTGGCCATCCCTTGTAGAAAAGAAACATAGTAGTGCTGGTGTAAGATTCAAAGGTTATGACAAGGTCATAACTCGTTGGAACGCAAACAAACTCTGACACAGGTTGAGGGACAAAACATTTTATATAACAGCACAGAATAAACAGGGTACATAATACATACATACATAAGTGGTAGAGATAATGACACATTCATGAATGGTAAAATACAAGATATTTAGGTATCAAAGAGATACCTAAATGTACATAAAAACGTAGTTACGGATACATGACTAAAGAATAGTCATATATCGTATAAGAGACTTACTAGCAGTGAGTGGCCAGTGTTAAGGGCCGAAGCCACAACAAGAAAGGGGTAGACCGTGTCTAACCCATAGGTCGAGCAGCATGCAAAGAGAGGAAGAGAAGTTCAAATCAGCCGCTTAAATAAACAAGGCCCCCAGCGGGAACCAGCGACACTAAACGTCAGACAACTCCCCAGGCAAATACGAAAATAACTCCTACACTGGTAATATATACAAAGCCTTTTATTTGTATAGGAATAAATACAGAATTTTAAATTTACCTTATTTTTCAGACATCATTTGTCGGAAAAAACACATAATAGTCCTGGTTACATATTTCCAGTGTTTTATTTGTATTAGAATAAATATGGAATATTAAATGCTTGCACCTTGTTTTTTGGAAAACTTGTAGAAAAGGAACATAGTAGTGCTGGTAGTATATATCAGTGTTTTAATTGTATTAAAATATATACGGAATATTAAATGTACCCTATTCTTCAGACAACACTTGTCGAAAGGAACATAGTAGTGCTGGTAACATATCTCCAGTGTTATATTTGTATTAGAATAAACACGCAATATTAAATGCATGCACCTTATTTTTGGTCATCCCTTGTAGAAAAAAAACATAGTCGTGCTGGTAATATATGCCAAGTGTTTTATTTGAATAAATATGGAATTTTAAATTTACCTTATTTTTTGGATAACATTTGTCGGAAAGACACATAGTAGTGCTGGTAACATATTTCCAGTGTTTTATTTGTATTAGAATAAATATGGAAGATTAAATGCTTGCACCTTATATTTCGGAAAACTTGTAGAAAGAAACATAGTATTGCTGGTAATATATGCCAAGTGTTTTATTTGAGTCGAATAAATATGGAATTTTAAATTTACCTTATTTTTTCGGATTATCATTTGTCGGAAAGAAAAAATAATAGTGCTGGTAACATATTTCCAGTGTTTTATTTGTATTAGAATATATATGGAATATTAAATGCTTGCACCATTTTTTTCGGAAAACTTGTAGAAAAGAAACATAGTAGTGCTGGTATCATACGCCCATTAATTTATTTGTATAGGAATGAATATAAAATATTAAATGCATGCACCTTATTTTTTGGTCATACCTTGTAGAAAAGAAACATAGTAGTGCTGGTAATATATACAAAGCGTTTTATTTGTATAGGAATAAATACAGAATTTTAGATTTGCCTTATTTTTCAGACATCATTTGTCGGAAAGACACATAATAGTTTTTTATTTGTATAGAAATAAACACGGAATATTAAATGCTTGCAGGTTGGTTTTTGGGAAAACTTGTAGAAAAGAAACATAGTAGTGCTGGTAATATATATCAGTGTTTTAATTGTATTAAAATATATACGGAATATATGGAATTTTAAATTTACCTTTTTTTTCAGACATCATTTGTCGGAAAGAAACATAATAGTGCTGGTAACATAAACAAAAGTGTTTTATTTGTATTAGAATAAATATGGAATATTAAATGCTTACACCTTATTTTTCTGAAAAATATGTAGAAAAGAAACATAGTAGTGCCGGTATCATATGCCCATTTTTTTTTTTTTTGTATAGAAATGAACAATAAAATATTAAAATGCATGCACCTTATTTTTTGGCCACCATTGTAGAAAGAAACATAGTAGTGCTGGTAACATATTTCCAGTGTTTTATTTGTATTAAAATATATATGGAATATTAAATGCTTGCACAATTTTTTTCGGAAAACTTGTAGAAAAGAAACATAGTAGTGCTGGTATTATATGTCAAGTGTTTTATCTGAGTCGGAATAAATATGGAATTTTAAATTTACCTTATTTTTCGGATATCATTTGTCGGAAGAAAACATATAGTGCTGGTAACATATTTCCAGAGTTTTATTTGTATTAAAATAAATATGGAATATTAAATGCTGGCACCTTATTTTTCGGATATCTCTTGTAGCAACAAAATACAATACATCTCGGACAAATCTGTTTACATCGAAGTGTTTTATCCTTTGGTGCGGATACGTATCAATAAATACGCTCATTTTTTTAATTCATTTATTTATTTATCTATCTTTTTTTTTCTTCTTTTTCTTTTTTTTTTCTTTCTTTTTTTTGCTAGTATTTCTGAAAGAAACAAATTCCATTTGAAAGTTCCTAGGAAACGAAAAAAAAAAAAATGTTTCTTTTTTTTCTTTAACAATGTTTCGCGCAAAATCCCGAGAGCATCATTGTGCTTTTTTTTTTTTTTTCAATTTTTCCCAACCATTTTGTTTGAATATCTTCTTTTTTTTTTTCTTTCCTCTTTATTTTTCTATGCAATTGTCGCCGCAGGTCTCCTTTCGGAAGATTGAAGATATGGAAGGCCAAAAGAAACAAAACAAACCTTGTTGTTTCAAAATCATTATAAATCGCGTAAGGATCAAGGAATTAAAATCCTCTTATTAAATCCGGGTAGAATAGCAACTGCAAAAACATTTTAGGTCCGTTCGAATGGAGGTTTGGGATTTGCATATTGAGAAAGAAAAAAAAACAGCGGGAAACGAGTCGAATTTTTCTTCTCTTTTTATCTTTTTAAATTTTTTGTTTTTATAAGGGGAGAAAAAAGAAAGAAAATTCCCATGGAAGGATTTAATTTCAAATGGAGTAAATCAAACCCAAAATATAAAGTATTGGATCTCCTTCAACAATCTTATGCCGAAATTCTGGATCCATGCGTCAAAAAGAAAAAAATCCATTTTTGTTCGGCTTAAATCTTACTATAATGGAGATTCAGTGTCTGTCTGTAACCAAAACTACGTCACTGTTTACTATAAAGCAAAAAAAAAGACGTGGTCCGTGTTGTTCTGATGTCTAGAATAGAATCGCCATAATCAAAACTACGTCACTGCTTACTATAAAGTACAAAAGCCGTGGTCCATGTTGTTCCGATGTCTAGAGTAGAATCGCCATAACCAAAACTACGTCACTGCTTACTAGAAAGTACGAAAGACGTGGTCCGTGTTGTTCTGATGTCTAGAGTAGAAGTGCCATAACCAAAACTACGTCACTGCTTACTATAAAGTATAAAAGACGTGATCCGTTTTGTTCTGATGTTTAGAATAGAATCACCATAACCAAAACTACGTCACTGCTTACTATAAAGTACAAAAGACGTGGTCCGTGTTGTTCTGATGTATAGAGTAGAATTACTATAACCAAAACTACATCACTGCTTACTATAAAGTACAAAAGACGTGGTCCGTGTTGTTCCGATGTCTAGAGTAGAATTGCCAATGGCTACCCCTGTCTGTATATTTATAGTTTATCTGGTCAAGGGCAGATCACCCTGTTCAGCCTAAACCCAGGAGCAGATTAATCCATTCTACTTATACATGCTCCTCTCCCCTGTGAAAACGGTATGAATTTGGCCTGTATGCGCCCGAGTATTCGTGTGATTGTCCGCGCATTTGCGGTGAAGGTTCCTGGCGCTCGTACCCTGCGACACGAGCGTTGTCTCAACGGTAAGAGTTTGATCGATTGTAGACACTCTCCTGAACTGCCCACTGACGTACCCGTGACGTCGTCCACCCCTATTTCTTCTCTGGGACCCATGCTCTACGCCAGTCGACGCGACATTAACGTGTCCGTCGGCGTCCATGGCATTACCAGGGCGTAGTCGCTACCGAGGGCACAGAATCCGTAGGAAGATACAAAGAGGGTCGTAAACAACTGGGCACATTTTAAAGAGCATATTTTACCAGTATGCGTTAATCCAAACTCCAAATCCACAATTTTATTTATTTGTTGCTCAATTCCGTGACTTTGTTTTTGCAATTCCTGTATATCCAAGTAGAGCGTCCTATAAACCGTTCTTTTGTTGGCGTCAACTAATTTTTAACGAAAAAGAAAAGCGTAGAAGTTTATTTTCTTTACTTAAGGCGAAATGCAAAAATCAAAATATATAAATTCTGATTTTACGTATTTTGTTTATAAATGGAAGAAAAGGTTATAGCCGTGACCTAAAAGTTGACATGGCTGTCAAATCAATGATGGCAGCTTAGCACTTGTTGACCGTGTCACGATGTCAGGAATCGATGCAATTCAATTTTATAAAATCCTCTCTCTGAATTGTAAACAGTCAGTCAGAGACCCGGTCAGTCGGAGTCCGGATCGCCAGAAGGAAGTCTGTCACAGGGTCACAGGGAATTGCTGAAATAAGAAAATTGCCACTAGGAGAAATAGACTTTGCCGCTAAGAATAATTCCACAAAAAAACTAATCCACATAAAACAAAACGCCAGACAAAGCTCCTCGTCGTGTCTTTTCTATCCGACCTAGTGTGCAAAACGTACTCATTCAATATACATGAATAAAAACCGTTGTTATTGTTAACGGTGTGTTATCTTATTTCCACTAATTTCTCAACCTGTCACAAAGGGGACATAAATTAAAAGTCCTTAAAAAATCTTGGAAAGCAAACGCAAGTCAAAATTATTTTAGCTACAGAGTGGTGAATACATGGAATAAACTACCTTCATCAGTAGTGAATGCCCCATCTCTAAACTCCTTCAAGCAAAGTTGGATAATCTGTAGAATGATTATAAATATTCTGTGGATTTAAAATGAATATTTATAAGGAACAGCTGACAGGTTCAGACCTAATATACTAGCTGAAAAGATATTATTATTACTATAAAGACACTCCGACCAAGTTGTATCGATCCCAGTTCAACGGGTCAAAGGAACATAGCTGAGACACATATGGTAGTCACGGAAATAATTAATACCGTGACGGCATAGGACCACAGTCCGCCCAGGAATCACAAGGTTCCGGGTTCGATACCAGCCCTCGCCAAATCATCGTATGAGTAACAGATGTCTGTGCGGTAAAGTGAGGAGCTGATGGTAGGTGTGTCGCTATAGTGATCTCTTTGGTCTAGCTGTCCGACTGATACCGACATTAGGCCGCCCCGCCGACTTACTTATATCTAAGTTGAGGTAGCATCGACATGGATGTTGGGATTATTTGGATATTAGATGTGCTCTAAATACCCACCTCTATTTATATACTGGCCAAGGTCACGTGATTGACTCTTCTAACCAATCACTGGCAGTACTACTGGCCTGATAAGATACTAACCCCCCCCCCCATATTGGTCATAGTTCAAAGTACATCTTGGACGAACGCACATAGGATTGCCTGGATCTTTACCAATACTCACGAAGGACTTATACGATTACCAGTAACTAAGGACACTTTAGTAACCAAGGGATTCACATTGTGGACGGACCTTTCATCAAGGATTCCACCAGATAAGCGCTTCTCCTATAAGGCCAAGGAATAGCCCTTAAAAACTTAACAATGGAGTCAACGGCAACTGGTCACTGACAGTTTCTCTCCTATGCGATCTTCAAACTAAATATATATTTATTTGTGTGTGTTGTGTGTGTGTGTGTGTGTGTGCGTGTGTGTGTGCATGTGGTGACTGTGTCAGTGTGAGTCTGTGTCTGTGTTTGGTTTGGTATGGTTTGTTTTGTTTTACGGCATATCAACCTCAATGGGTCATTTAATGCCGATAAAGTTTTGAAATAAATCAATTCTTAATGGATAATACAATTTTTTTTATAAATACATTTTTCTATTTAACCCATAGATGGGACCCTAACAGGTACTACCACTCCGGGTCAGAGTGGACCAGGGAGCAATGGTGATGAAGGGGTGCTCCACATTCCCCAAACCTCCAAAACTGGAACCTCACCATCAGATAGAGTTTAACGTCATTCCCAGGACATGTAGACCCGCAGCCACCGCCTTCTAGCACCCATATGATAAAAAGGGATTGGGGCTTGCCATAAGAGCAATAAGGTTGGGAAAATCATATAGGTGCTAGGGCTTGACGTGACCAGCCGATTGATCGGAGGGGGCCTCTCCGACCGCCCGTCTAGCTCAAGATAGGGCCAAAGTGGAGTATTGCATGTCATGAACTGCTCAGCCACCTGGGCTCTATACTTAAGCATCACGGGTCGCCACCCACGGCCAACAGGTGGCCCCATTGGGGGAGTCTTACCCCTCTGCAGAGGTGCAGTCGGTAAATTCTAACGCCCCAGCCGACAGGGCGGTGTGTCTGTGTGTATATAGACAAAAATACAGGAAGTTATATTATGCATTGTTGAAAACTGAAGAAAAAAGGAAAGAAAGAAGACACTGGTAGATAGACTGATAGACATACTGATACCCACTAATTTGATGATTCATCATTATGCCCTTAAAATATTTTTTGTTGATTTTCTCTTCGTTGCATTTCTCTCTCAAATTAATTTGTTAAATCATTTAGAAAGCTTCAGGATATAAGAATAAGAAAAGAAATAAAAAATTATAAATTAAATTTAAAAAAAAACGATATCTCTCGAGACAACAAGATATCACGAAGGGATAAAAACCATAATATATATTTACCAACCCTCCGCACGAGCAGGATGTGACACAAGGTCAATTTCTTAGGCGGAGTTTCAACAGGTTTGAATTCAGAGTTTTCTTCTAGACCGAGTTGCCTAACCAGGGTAAAGAGCCCAGTCTGCCCTACTATTTATCCATAGCTGCAGGGAGAGTAGGATTCATACCTTTTCCAATGGTGTTAGAGCTAAGTGAAATGCAATTACCACGTCCAGGATTTGAACTCGGGGCAACGAGTCCATTTCCCATGATTTAACTATTACACCATGCGTTTCAATAGAAAGCATTATAAGACACCATTTGATCACTAAAAGACACTGGACACTAAAAATGGACACCATCTGGTCACTAAAAAGACACTGGACACTAAAAATGGACACCATCTGGTCCATAAAAAGACACTGGACACTAAAAATGGACACCATCTGGTCACTAAAAGACACTGGACACTAAAAATGGACACCATCTTGTCACAAAAAGACACTGACACTAAAAATGGACACCATTGGTCACTAAAAAGACACTGGAACTCTCTTCTTTTNCCAGTTTGACGAGCATCAATGTGTGCTCTTAATTGGTTAGAGTCACAGACAAATATATAAGTAAAGAAATAACAAAAGACTTAGAGATTAGCTTATAGTCTATTTCAGGGAGCTGAATATATATATAATATATATATATATATATATATATATATATATCAACGACAAAATTATTCGTACACCATCAATTTTGAATATTTTTTTCCTTTTCTAGAATCTAATGTTCACATGATGCCAGTTTTTATTTGTTAATAGCACAACAAATGGAATATAAAACTCAATTTTCAGAACAGCAGGTTAAATACAAGAATCGAATGAAAAAAAAATGTACAGTTCCTACCTAACTGGATCCCAATTTACGAAAAACACTGGAAGACTATAAAGAATAAAAATAAAGATCATGACGAAGAAATATTCCGTGGTCTCAAACAAATATTCTTTTATTAGTAATGGAGATTGTTGTGTTTCTGTCTGTTAACCGAAACTATATTCTACTCAAGTCACAATTCTTTAGTTATTGACATCACATTCTCCATGATTTTATTTTTATCTAAACCTCAATTATAATAAAATTGTCTACATTATTAATACCTGATTACTATGTCTACATACTTGACAACATGCAATTATATTTATATACAACAAAATAGCGGATTACAGTGTAAACGGGAAGGCTAATTTGCATATTAATATAAAAAATGAGTTAATTAATATATGCTTAAGTATTATTGATTTCTACTGTTTGGTTTTATTTAATGAATATAAGCAAAATCTTTCAATGAATCTTAAAGAATCCATTAACAAGAAGAAAAAACGCATCTTTTATTCTTACTTCCTCTTATAACTAAATACTTAAATTAGAAAAAATAGACAATGAAAGACGAGAGTGATGGAAGAGTAAGTTTCATGTCCATTTTTTATTATACTCCTCTGATTCAAATCTTTTATTATACTCCTCTGTTTCAAATCTTTTTATCTGTATTCTTATTTAGTTTCATTAAGCCTTTCTAATTTAATACAATATTGTATTACATTAAAACTTAAATACTTGCACCCGGAGGGTGCATATATTTTGCTAGTATATATAATGAATGACTTTACCGGTGAAAAATATTGGGTTTGTCTCAATATTCGTTGGTACAAGACTGTTATTCGGAATAGATCAGCGCTATAACAAATATAAAGTGCTCAATTACGTAAGTAGAACGGATTTATTATTATAGTGGGTACCGAAATAACCTACTCGAGTTTCACCATAAGGATCTTCAGGGTTAAATCCACTGAATTAATCAAGATATTGATTAATCACAGCTAACTGCAGGAGTTCATGGTGTAAATGAATCAATATCTTATTCATTAATTCAGTGGATTCAACCCTGAAGATCCTTATAATGAAACTCGAGTAGGTTATTTCTGTACACATTATATATATATATATATATATATATATATATATATATATATATATCAGAAATTAAATAACTGCAGTTTCATGCATATTAAGCAGTCTTCAGACAGTGAAAAATATTAAAATATTAAAACGGTGGCTTATTCTGCGTTTACATATAACGTGAAGCGTACTCCTGCAATGGAATGTTACAACGTGAGACTTATATCTAAAAACATAAACATGCTTAGATATCCAGATAATTTATTTCTTTTTGATTAATAGAGGGCGAAAATATGGGATTAATTAGGGTCGGGTGGCAAATGACATAATAGAAATTTGTTTAGATGTCTACATTTGGAAACCAGTTCGCTTCTCTTGTTCAATAAATTTACATTCATATTTTGGAGAATATACAACTTTATATGTATATATATATATATATATATATATTATATAGATACATCTAATGAGTCAGACGAACTGATCTTAGCCCTGAAGAGCATTAAGCGAAACTAATAGTAGGTTCGTCTGACTCATTAGATTTATCTTTATTATTTGCTCTACTTAGGTATTGCGCACTTTTTACTTATTAGCTATTCTCCTAGCGGTTATATGAATATATATATATATATCTTATATACATATATATACATATAAATTGTTTTTCTTTTGGCCAAATACTGTACCAATAGATTATTTTTTGTTGGTACGACTATCTTGGTCTTTTATTTTTTTCAAATTTTTTTTTTCTCCCCGGTTGATGTTTGGTAGTATATTTTTACAATCAAACTATTTGCTGTTTTTTTTCTTACCGCAAGGATTTACCAACACGCTTGGGTATATTAAATATATATATATTATATATATATATATATAATATATATAAATTGTATATTCTCCAAAATAGGAATGTGAATTTATTGAACAAGAGATGCGAGCTGTCCAGTGCTCCGGATGTCGCACATGGTGTTTGCCAAGTCGTCTGGTCATGGTAATTTAATTATCAAATATATATATATATATATATATATATATATATATATGTATGTATGTATATATATGTGTTTGTGTGTGTGTGTATTTGTATATATAATATATATATATATATATATATATATATTTATATATGAATATAATTTTATGTACGTATATCTATATGTACGTATGCATTGTTTATGTATGTAGGATAGATAGGTTCACAAATAGAAACATTCCCAACTGGTCTATTGTAAATTCTTGAAGTAGCCAAAGCCTAGAACACTTTTCTTCGATTGATACCTTTTTTTGTCTTTAATTCTTATTTTCTTTGTTCGCACCATCTTCATTTGCCAAAGGCAATTCTTCACGGCACCAATTTATGGTCTTAGACTTCTTTTATTTGTTCCAGACTGGGAAATTATACAGACTATCAGGTAAATGGAAGACGGCAGGGGGGATGTATTTATTGGACGTTGTTATTGGAACTTGGTCCTGTAATTTGGACCATACACTGTAGTCTTTTTGGTGATTGGTCGTTTGGTTTGGCCGAATAAAGACAAGGAAAACGTCGGCAGGGTTAATTGAAATCAGGGCCTGAAGTATTGCCGAAATAAATGGCAACGAAGTATTTCTTTAGCGCCAGAAATAACTATCTATCTATCTATCTATCTATCGATCTATCTATCTGTATTTCTGTCTATCTATATATCTTAGTCCAATGATTAACTGTTTGTCTGTCCGTCTACCTATCTCAATTGATTATCTATCTATCAAACAATCTATCTATCTATCTATCTATCTCTAACGAACTTTCTATTTATCTATCTATCTATCAATCTCTCTCCCTCTCTCTCTCTCTATATTATATATATATATATATATATATATATATATATATATATATATATATATATATTTCTTTATATATATATATATATATATATATATATTTCCTTATATATATATATATATATATATATTTCTTCATATATATATATATATATATACATATATATATATATATATATATATATATATATATATATATATATTATAGTATGCGTATACGCTTCAGTATGTATATGTAAGGCTTACCCAGCACATATAGTGACGTGTGTGCATATCAGTATGTATGAATATTGTTTTGTAAGCGTGTATATGTCGTGAGTATGTGTAACCACGTGCAACCACATCCGGTTGACCACGCTACACCTCGTAATAGACAACACCGCCGTTCAATAACCCCACACCCACCCATAATATACAACATTTGCAACCTTAAAATTAATATTATTCAACCTCACTCCTCAACTAACACGACCCGTCCGTATACAACATACACAACATACACATCCGATAGAGAAAAAAACATACACACACACATACATGTACAAACACAAACGCTCACACGTAATCACTATTAAAATACCACACACTCACAGAACAACGTATTATGTGTGTGACCAGTCACTACGCGTACGCAACCTTTATGCTGCCCATAAACACATACATACACACATCATTTTATCCAATCATACTCATCCCATGTCTATTGAATTTTTTGAAATTATTTGAAATTTTTTCGATTTTCCTCACATTTGAAACATCTTCACCTGATGAATGCATCGCATGAAACCAATATGGTTGTGAATGTTCCTTTGTCACCCAATAAATAGATATGTAAAACCTATATATTTATCTTATTATATTATATAACAGCTCTATTTTATTGAGCACTCTACCAATTAATACTGCCTTTGGTACACCAAAAGCTGAAATAGTGACCATCTCACACTACAGGAATATATATATATATAATATATATATATATATATATATATTATATATATATATATATATATATTTATATAATATAATATAATAAAGTAAATATATAAAGGTTTTTATATATTTATTTATTTGATGATGACAAAGGAAAAGTCACGACCATTTGGTTTCATGCATGCGTAACCGCAAACATTCATTTGTGCACTTTGGCACACCGTTCCAGTAAAAGCCGAAACAGTGCCAATCCCACACTATAGTTATATTTTTATATATATATATATATATATATATATATATATATATATATATATATATATATGAAGACAGGGTGGATGTAGTAGAATCCGACAGTATGAGATAGGTAAAAGGATGGTGAACAAGAAATGATAACTCAAAACAAATCTAAGATTTGAAACGTTTCGCCCGATTCATACGGACACCATCGGTCAAATGATTTTTATTGAAAGCAAAATTACGTGCAAGTACAAGTGAATTTGGTGAGGGGGTGAGTTAGTAGCGGAAGTGAAGGGAGGAGGGATAGGGGCAGACATAAAGAAGTTAGAGTAGTTTACAGGAAGTAGAGAGAATGGGAGTAGATGGGCACAGGGGTAGGTTAAGGGAGGGGGTAAAGTTTTGGTGTGTTAAATGTCAGGGGAAGATAAGGGGAGAGTTGAGTGATCTTAGGTCACTGGGTCAGTTAGTGGAAAGAGCAAGGGGATGATTTTTTGACTCCTGAAGTTTAGGTGGAGAGGAAACGGAATGGAGAGTAGGTAGTGAGAGTCTATGTGTGGACATTCTTTTAGTTTATTTAATTAATTTAATTAATTAATTATTAACCATATTCAGTCGTTATTTTTTGATAAAGAAAAGATGAAGCTTGTTTCAGTAAATTATTTTGTCCTTATAAACAACAGATTTGCATTTAGATTCTCACACGGCTAATTTGTCTCATGTATATGTTTACGTTGTGTGTTTCATGTATTGTTTCCTGTGAGCGTCCAAGGGTGGTCATGTCCATGGGATTAGCTTCACGCTATTAGGCATGGCTTCCCTTCAATAGTAGTTTAAACCAATAAAGTTTTTCTTTTACTTATATTTTTTTTAATAATTTGTACTACTATTGATTAATAAATTTCTTATTTCTTCTTATTTCATGTTGAGTAATAATTTATTCTCATGAATTATCGTTTTTCTCTCTACCTACTCTAAAAATATAAATAATAATATACTTTATTCAACAATGCTTCTAAAGCAAATTATCAAATCTCATCATATATATATATATATATATATATATATATATATATATATATACAGACAGACGACACACACACACAACATATATATATATATATATATATGTTGTGTGTTGTGTTGTGTGTGTGTGTGTGTCTGTCTGTCTGTATGTATGTATGTGTATGTCTGTGTCTGTGTGTCTGTGTCTGTATATATAGAATCTTCTCGTGACCCTTCTCAAAATCTTCATAAGTTCTTCAACGCTTTGTTTGCTCAACAGTCAAATTGTTCAAAATGATTTTCCAAGTTGAATCATTGCTATCCTCGCTTAGACAAAGAACTGAAAATGTTGTGTTTTTCTCTAGCACAATAAAGATGAGGACAACAGACCGAGATCCAAAATAATACCATCTATTTATGTTTATCAATATATCTATGGAAATTTATATATTAATATATAACTTTTTATAAAGTAATTTTCATAGAAAACTTCAGAGAAAATTGTAATATATATATATATATATATATAATATATATATATATATATATATATATATAGAGAGAGAGAGAGAGAGAGAGAGAGAGAGAGAGAGAGAGATTCCCCAGCAATGGATTAAATATTACCACTGTTGTTTCTCTGCACAGATGGCTTTGGAATTAAATAACACACGAAGGTTGATATACCATTAAACAAAGAAATAAAACCAAGTGTGTGCAGAAATAACCTTCTCGAGTTTCACCATAAGGATCTTCAGGATTAAATCCACTGAATTAATCAAGTTATTGATTAATTACAGCTAACTGCAGGAGTTCATGTTTCGCAGTTAATGAACGATGCAGCGTCATTTTGACGCTCTACTTACGTATTAAGCACTTTATATTTGTTATAACGCTGATTTATCCGAGTAACATTTATACCAACCAAATATTGAGACTAACCCAACACTTTTACCCTTAAGTCATTCCTTTCACACACACACACACACACACACACACCATATATATATATATATATATATATATAATATATAGAGAGAGAGAGAGAGAGAGAGGGGGGACAGAGACAGAGACAGAGACAGACAGAGACACAGAGACACAGAGACACAGACAGACAGAGACAGACAGACAGACAGACCGATAGAGAGACAGACAGACAGACAGAGACAGAGACAGAGATCGCCCAGCAATGGGTTAAATAGTACCACCACTGTTCCTCCATAAGGATGTCTTTGGCACTAAATAACACACGAAGGTTGATATGCCATTAAACAAAGAAGCCAAACCAGATAGATAGATAGATAGATAGATAGATAGACAGACAGACCGATAGATTACAGCCCCTGGTTCTTTTGATGATTTATTTATCTTATAAATAAAGTTTCCCTTTATAATAAAAGCTCAAACTTTTAAAATGTCTTCGACACACGAGAAAAAACATCCCCAAACATTATTGAAAGTTCTTTTTGGAATTAGTATTGTCATCTGAATTCAATCTAAAAAGAGCAACGCCAGTATTCGTAATAGTATATATATATATATATATATATATATATATATATATATATATATATGTACACACTTATATATACATTTATATATATGTATGTAGATATGTACATATACATGCATGTATGTTTATGTTGATATGCGTGTATGTAAGTATAAGTATATGTTTATGTATATATATATGCCCACACATATATATGCATATATATATATGTAAATTGATATGTACATATATATGCATATATATGTGTGTGTATGTTCATATGGGTGTATCTATATACGTGTTTATGTATATGTATGCATATATATGCACACACATATATGCTTATAGATATATATTTGTGCAGATACATGTATGTTATATATATATATATATATATATATATATATATATATATATATATATATATATATATATATTTATTTATTTATATATATATATATATATATGTATGTGTACAAGTGTATATATGTCTGTGTATACATATATGTATATTCAAGTATATATGTAAATATATATATATATATATATATATATATATATACATATGTATATATGAATATGTATATATATATATATATATATATATATATATATATATATATATATATATATATATATGTGTGTGTGTGTGTGTGTGTGTGTGTGTGTAATAAAACCTATTCTTCTCAACTGGTATTCTATAGTCCAACTAGTATTCTTGTATTTGGTCCTGCCATTCTTAATTCACCTCATCCAGCAACAGGACGTTTGTGGTTGTGGGGGGCGGATATTGGGTGTTTGGGTAGGGAGAAGTCTGGCCATTTGATTTTAGTGTCCACCAATCAGCATCCGACGACCGAGGCAGAGAGGGGGACATAGAAAAGGAGAGAGAGAAGGGGTAGGGAGGGCGAGAGAGAAATCACTATAACCATCCACCCTCTCACCCACCAGACAGTCAGGCGTCTCACGCTAGAGACTTTTTTTTTTATTTCTCCTGAGAATCGTTTTGTGTCAATAACAGTTTACTAAAGTTGTTAGCTTACTTTCTTTTTTTTTCTTTTTTCTTTTTTTTCTTTCTTTTTTTTTTCTTTTTTTTTCTTCTTCTTTTCTTTCTTTTTTCTTTTTCTATCTTTTTCTGTTTTTTTTTTAAAGATAGACAATGGTCAGACTCAAAGCCGTGGGGTGCGTTTGTCTCTCTAAACATTTTTTGTTGGGGGGTGCTTGGTCAAAGTGAGTCACACACGGCAGATTGTGTGATTGAAAAGTTGTTTATGTCTGCTGAAATGAGGATGAAAGACGTACACAAATGTCAAATAGATAGATAGATAGATAGATAGATAGATAGATGAACAGAGATAGATAGAAAGATAGATAGATAGATGGAAATAGATTAATAGATATATAATTTGGTTTGGTTTGGTTTGGTTTGGTTTTACGGCATATCAACCTCAGTGTGTCATTTAATGCCGGTAAAGTTTTGAAATAAATCAATTCTTAATGGATAATACAATGTTTTATGAATACATTTTTCTATTTAACCCATAGATGGGACCCTAACAGGTACTACCACTCCGGGTCAGAGTGGACCAGGGAGCAATGGTGATGAAGGGGTGCTCCACATTCCCCAAACCTCCAAAACTGGAACCTCATCATCAGATAGAGTTTAACGTCATTCCCAGGACATGAAGACCCTCAGCCACCGCCTTCTAGCACCCATATGATAAAAGGGGTTGGGGCTTGCCATAAGGGCAATAGGGTTGGGGAAATCATATAGGTGCTAGGGCTTGACGTGACCAGGCGATTGATCGGAGGGGGCCTCTCCGACCGCCCGTCTAGCCCAAGATAGGTCCAAGTGGAGTATTACAAGTCATGAACTGCTCATCCACCTGGGTTCTATCATTAAGTATCACGGGTCGCCACCCACGGCCAACAGGTAGCCCCATTGGAGGAGTTTTACCCCTCTGCAGAGGTGCAGTGGGTGCATTCTAATGCCCCAGACGACAGGGCGGAATAGATAGATAAAGAGATAGATAAATAGATATATTGATAGATAGAGAGATATATTAATAGTTAGATAAATAGATAGATAGAGAGAGATATCGATTAACAGATAGATAAATAGATAGATATATAAATAGATGAATAGAGAGAGATTATATATATATATATATAATAATATATATATATATATATATATATATATATATATATATAGAGAGAGAGAGAGAGAGAGAGAGAGAGATTGATAGATAGAGACTGATAGATAGATAGATAGATAGATAGAGATAGATAGAACATACATCCACATATAGAGAGATAGAGATCGATATATACATATAAATGTGTTGAGATAGGTAGATAGATAGATATGAATAGAGATAGATAGATAGATAAGAGTTTACATAAAGAGAGAGAGAGAGAGAGAGAGAGAGAGAGAGAGACGTATGTACATACATAGATATATATCTAGAGGTCGATATTTAAACATTACATTTTTCCCATAGATAGATAGCAATAGCATAATCTTTATAGATCACTGCCGTCCCTCTCAATCCTACAACCCCATCATCAGAACCTTTCCTCTCATGAACCCCCAATGACTCATCAACCCACTGCAGATCCACAAAGTTTGATGAAAATATGACATAGGAAGGACGTCATTCCCACTGGATCAGATGGATCAGATGCCAAATTACAGAGTGCACAAGACACATTTTTTGTTCCTGGAGTATGCATGAATTGTCTCAGATGAGATTTCCTATGATTGACATATTCAGCCTTAGAAAGCAGAATCCGACCCCATGATTGACATTTCCAACCCTCCATGTTCTCACCAATATGACAGGTGTATCCCTTTCAAAGTTGACACTTGACGTTTTCATGCCCAAAACTGGTACAGCCGTCATCCACATGGATTATCCAGTCAGTTCTCTTCAATACCAGCTTTTCCCAGTTGTCAGGATCTATTTATATTTTTGCAAAGGTTCTTTTTAAGCAATCTTATACCTCTTCCAAGGCTTATGCTGTGGCCTTTTGCCATCATGCAGCTGACCGTAAATGAGTTGCTTTGGCATTCTAACATCACTCATAAGCACAACATGACCGGCCCATCATTTGGGTCGTTATGATAAGAGTTTCAACGCTTATGCATCCTGCCCTTGTAAGGACTTCTGTGTTAGGTGTGTTGGAATTCCACTTGATGTTTAGAATGCGGAGGTGAATCTCAGCATCCAAAGAGCTATCACATGTCAGTGTACTTCCCAAGTATGTGAAGGTTTCAACAACATGCAAACGAGTACCATGAATGGTTATAGTTGGCTTGATATACGGCTCACTTTTTACGGAGGTGAACATTACCGTTGTCTTCGTTAAGCTTATTTTTAATCCAGTAGCAGTGCACGTGGTTGCAAATAGGTTCACAATATTTTGAATATCCTCCTCAGCGTGGGCTAGAAAGTCAACGGTCGTCGGCGTAAAGGAACTCTCTAATTAGTGTATATGATGACTTCGACTTGAAGTTAAATCTTCTCAAGTCGAAAACTCTTCCTGTGGTTCTAAATTCCAAGAGGACGCCCTTCTCACAATGCTGGAATGCATGAGTTAATATTACAAAAAAGAATATTGAGAATAATGTTGGGGCCGAAATATCTCCCTGCTTAACCCCGTTATCTATTGGTATTTCATCCGACAACCTACCACTCATTACAATTCTAGATTTCATACCATTGTGCAACCGCTTGAGTATATTAAAAAATATTGGTGGGCACCCAACTTTACCCAATATCATCCAAAGTGCAGAAAATGGACTCGTCGATTCGAGTTCAAATCCTAGACGAGGCTGTTTGCATTTCACATCACGCTGATACCCTTGGAGAGGTATGCATCCAACTACTCCCCCTCCACCTATGTGTAAAAAGTAGGGCAGGCAGGGCTCTTTTACCTCGGTTAGGCAGCAAGTCCAGGAGAAGAAAAACTCTGAATTCAAACCTGTTATACTCCGCTTAAGAAATTGATTTTGTGTCGCGTTCTGCTTGTGCGGAGGGGTTGGTAAATATATACATGTACTTCACACACTCCAATGCTCCAGAACTGCAGAAGTGAAGCCTCACCATCCGATGTGCTTTAGTATCATGTCCGTGTATAATAATTCGTTCGTCTGTGTATAATAATAAGATGTAACATTTCTTCGTTTTTCTCTGACATAATTTTCGGAGAATAGAACTAACTGTTTTCCCGCGGTTTCTACCACTATCCCCCTCCCACCCCACGACCCAGTAAAAATGTCTAAACTTCATTTTTTTGCCCAACCACCGTACTTACTTTCATCATTTTCATTATCTGGCTTTAACGATTGCCAAAAAAACCGGCAGCAACAAACGCGAGCCAACCCCAACGTCAATTCTGCCCCATCTCGCATAACCCGTAAAAAAGGAAAGGAAAAAAAAAGAAAGAAAGAAAGAAAGAAGAAAAATGAAAAAAAAAAAAAAGAAAAAGAAAAGAAAGAAAAGAAAAAGAAAAGAAAGAAAAAAGAAGAAGAAAAACAAAACAAAACAAAAAACAAAACAATAATAAACGGATGGAATCGAAACGAACCAATAATAATAATAATAATAATAATAATAATAATAATAATAATAATAGTGAATAAATAATGAATGATAAATAGATACATAATAAATAAATGAATAAATAATGAATAAATAAACAAGACACTGTGACTTTTATCCAATAAACAGACAAACAAACAAACAAACAATAATCACCCTCAAAACAAAAAAAAAGTATTTTTTTCGCGAAGTTTCCTTGCCAATATTTATTTGACAAAACAGACAAGTAAGGATATTGGCAGTAAACATCCTGTTTGACGGCGGTGGGGGGAGTTGTGAGGGCGGGGTAGGGAGGTCGGGTTAAGGGGTTGGCGTGGGGAGAGGGCGGAGGTTCTGTGTCTACATTCCAAACGATCAGTGATGTAAGGATTGATCACGATTATCTAACTGCTAACTCGGGCCAGACACAAGATATCAATCGTGCGATATATATATATATATATATATATAATATATATTATATATGTGTGTGTGTGTGTGTGTGTGTGTGTGTGTGTGTGAAGAAAAAATGGAAGTGAATCGGACAGTATGTAATATTGTAAAAATTGAAAAAACACAAGTTTCATAAACGAATGATGTTTCTTACACCTACGCTGCAGTGTTTCAGTCTGTTTAAATAGACCTTCATCAGAGCTTTCGTTGGTTTAAGGAAAAAATAAATTACTGAAAACAAAAAGTCTGCGAGCCTCTGTTTTTGGTGTGTTGGGCTGCTTTTTGTTGATCTTCATATATATATATATATATATATATATATATATATATATATATATATATATATAATTATTATTATTATTATTATTATTTATATTTTTGCTTGAAGGCAATTACAATGCGTATATCGTATAAAATTCGATAATTATAGAAAATAACATCATGACAAGTGAATTTGGCAAACGATTATGCGATGCTAGAACATCGTACAGTCTGTTTCAACTTTCAACTTTATATATATATATATATATATATATATTATATATATAGGGTATTCGAGAAAAATTTGACAGTTTCGTAAGGAAAAAGAAAAAGTGCTTGGTAACTACAAAATTTAATGGATTGTAAAGAAATTCAACAGGCACGGAAATTACACTACTGTCAACAAGTTTCACTCAAAATAACCGCCATTAGCGTCGATCACAGCCTCAATCCTGCTCCGGAACCTGAAGCAAGCTGATGTTACAGTTGCCCTGGAAGGCTCTCAAAAGCTACCTTCTGTCGATTAACTGGGCTTTTGTAATACTGGCACGGCGATTGGTGTCTTTCTCAACAGCGCCCTATAAATGCAGCGTTAATCCATGGGGTTAAGATCTGGGGAGTTCGGAGGCCAAACATTGGGACTGGTGTAGTCGTAAAAATTCGCCGACAGCCATTTTTTACTTTTCCTAGAGGTGTGGAAGGTGGCCGAATCATGCTGCCATACATATGGCCTACCATTGGCTACCCTTGTTATCCAGGGCTTGACTATAGTGTTTAGGAACTTCACATAGGCATTTGAATTCAACCTAATACCCTCTCTGAAAAAATGCGGAGGCATCACATCACCCTCAGAGGACACACATCCGAAAACCATAACAGTTTGTGGAAATTTAGTCCGCATGACATGAGGAGTGTCCTTCGGACTGTATGCAAGCCATCTGTTATTCTGCGTGTTGTGCTTTTGATCTTGGCAAAAGTTTTTCTCATCGGAAAAGAACCAGATTGTTTGTAGTTCAGCAGGATATTTCATTTTGCTCAGAAGTTTCTTCGCCTTTGTCAGGCGATTTTCACAGGCCTTTTCTGGAAGCAGTTGACCTCTGCAACGCTTGTATGAGTAGTAGCGAAGGTCTTCATTGAGTGCAAGGTGCAAGGTAGAGGTTGAAACATTCAATTAACGTGACAAAGCCCGAATTCCAATGCCATAGGTCCTCCAACACTTCTTTCTGTAGATTTTCTAGGAATTCTGCTGTACAAACGCAATCAGATCGTCTGTTATGTTGCTTTCTTCTAGCCACAGCCTCGTAGTCTCCATTGCAATTCTCCAGTTCATGCCTGATTGTTTTTAGAGTGTTCATGGAGCATTGGTCAGCAACCATAATCTCCTTATTTGGATGGCCGGCGCAGACCATCATGATACAAGTTATTCTCTTCCATGATTCAGGTGGGTTCCAGTCATCCATTCTATCTGTCATAACGTATATGAATGAAGAAGGGTCAAAGCTTTAAATGATGCGTAGTGTACGTCAATACCTCCAACCTATGGAGAAAAATATGTATATATATATATTAAAATTAAATAATGTCTATTTTCATAATTGTTGAGAACATAACTTAAATAATTAAGGGAATAGTGAAGTCAGTGGTGACATAGTTTCGTTTGACAGACAATTACATAATCTCCATTATTATAAAATATCATTGAGCAATTCGGGAGCTCGCTGAATGAGGAAATACTTATATAAACGTATAACCTTGGATGTGCTCCCCACCCCATGTTACAAATAGAAATTTTGTGTGTCATCCAGAAAATAGAAAATAGAAAATCGATAAAGGTTATTTTATCATAGTGATGGTTCTAAGAAGACTTAGCAGTCAGAGCACTAAGACGACATATGTAACGTGGTCACTTAAAAATGAAAATGTATCATATTCACTTTTGGTTCCAGTACGACATTCTGTTGGTAAATATTTTACTGTATTGTTAACATTTATCGACTACATCATTTTCAGTATTATCTGCATTATTCAGACTATTGTCCTCATCTTTATTGTTATTTGTACAACGTTTCGGCCGATATGCCTCCGGCCTTCTTCAGGTATTTTCTTGTCGGACTCGGGTGAACCTTTTCGGTCTCGGGAACCTTCTTTTCGAATTCTCTTGTCGTAGTCGGGAACCATCACGGAACTTCGAACCTAACCCTTTATTCAATCCTCGGGGGTATCCTGTTCTCATTCCGCTAACCATAGCTGGGGTAGGAGTTGTACAAATCTTATTATAATGGAGATTGTGGGTTTGTCTGTCTGTAACCGAAACTATATTACTATACAAGTCACAATTACTTTAGTTATTTACATCATATTCTCCATGATTTTATTTTTTATTTAAACCTCAATTATTAATATAATTGTTTTACATCATTAAGACTGTTAACAATATCTACATACTAATAACATGCAATTATATTTATATATTCAACGAAATAGCGGTTTACAGTGTGAATGGGAAGGCTAATTTGCATATTGATCTTAAAAAATTTGATTTTAATAAATATATGCTAAGTATTATTGATTTCTAATTGTTTGGTTTAATCTTAATAAATATGAGCAAAAATCTCGGGGATAAATCTTAACAGAAATCTATTAACATAAAGAAATAACTGTAATTTTATTCTTTTCTTCCTATTTTAACTAAATAGTTAAATTAGGGAAATTTACCACTGAAAGACGGGAGTAAGGGAAAATGGTGGAAGAGTTAGTTTCAAAGTTGTTCTATTTTTCAATCATAATGTTCAAAATCTTTTTATCGACATTCTTATTCAGTTTCATTAGCCTTTTTAATTTAATATCATATTTTATTATAAAATTTAACTAAAATACTTGCACCCGGAAGGTGCATATATTTGCTAGTAACAATAATGATGGGGACAATAGTCCGAATAACGCAGATAATACTAATCATCAAGCCTAATCTCAAACATTCAGAGAAATAGTACATCATTTTCTTACTTAATGAATTTAATTTTTAAACATGTTAATAACATGATCTCGAGTTAAATTTCTGGCTTAGCTCGGTAGAACATCTGCCACATAATTGTAAGGTTCTGGATTTGAGACCAATTCTCATCAATTTAGTGCTGGAATAGTACAGCTTGGATAATCTGATCTGTGCTGTAAAGTCTCTGGGAGTTGACGGTAGGTGTAGCACCCCACCTCAACGAAAAAAAACAATCTCCCTGGTCCAGTGTTAGCAAAAAGGGGGATAGACTCCCTCGCTGTATGGCTGATACTGATAATAGGCCGCTCTGCAGACTTTACTACTCTATTGTTTTTGCTATTGTCTTTTTTGGGGGGTGGGGGTCTTTTGGTTGTGTGTTTTTTTTGTTTGTTTTGTTTTTTGTTTGGTTTTTTGGGTTTTTTTCACACCAAAATTTTAATTCTGGCTTATACTATCTTTGTGTGTCAGAAAAGTAATGAAACTGTTGTCACAAACAATTCATTTAAAATCCAAACAACAAACTAAATGTTTTCTCCTCCAAACATTGTAACAACCAATGGATTCTTTGAAGCCTAAAGGATGACCCATAACATTGTAACAACCCATGGCTATAAGGTGGTCTCAAGGAGGCGTCTTACCCCTCTGCAAAGATGCAGTCGGTGTATTCTATACCCCACTTGAATCTAATGCACTTTGCCATCCTTCTCTGTCACGCTTCTTTGCCCTGCTGGAAGGATTCTTCTGGTCAGTCTCTTAGCTCCGTCGTTACGGACCTCTCGATGGCCTCAACGCACTCAAAACGGGTCTCCTTGATGAGCGCCATCAGCCTGGAAAATGCGCGGGAAGGGACGATAGTTGTGGCGGGACAAATCGGGACTTTCTTTTTTTTGGTAATTTATGGGGAAGTGCGTTCCGGTCTCCTGCCTCAGAAATTGCTACCCGGTGACTAGTAAAATAACGTCCCCAGCTATGAAGATTGATATCTATCTATCTATCTATCTATCTATCTATCTCAATTTGTTCATTTTTACTTTGTTTATATATATATATATATATATATCCACCCATGTCCATTTGTTCATATCTATCTATATTATTTTGTTTGTTTATTTATCTAAACAAGAATTACGACAAATTACGATAAATAAACAAGAATTACGACAAATTTCTATAAATGAATAAAAATTACGACAAATTACGATAAATAAATAAGAATTACGACAAAAAAAGAGAAGCCCCCCCCCCTCTAAAATACATTTAACGTCCTAAGTTGGTTGTTTACTTTCAAGTAACACCACCGAGACGACATAGCTGGGGACGTTATTTTACTAGTCACCGGGTAGCAATTTCTGAGGCAGGAGACCGGGACGCACTTCCTCATGAATTACTCTTTTTTTTTACCAATTTTTTTCAGAATACAAGGTGTGTCAAAAAGTACAAAATATCTTTATACTTTTTTTATACACCTTGTATATGATAAAAAAAACGTTGGGGCTTCCCATAAGGGTAATGGGGTTGGGACAATCGTATAGATGTTAGGGCTTGATGTGACCAACCGATTGATCAGAGGGGGTCTCTCCGACCGACCGTCTACCCTAAGTAAGCACCAAACTGACGTTGCATGTCAGGGACTACTCAGCTACGAGCGTTCCATCCTTAAGTATCACGGATGTTGGAATCTTTTGGTATATAAAGTATGCTACAATACACCACTTGGATTTATAGACTAAGCGAGGTCACATGGTTTAAGCCTCAGCTAATCAACAGCCCGAATGCGTGGTTGGTTGACTACTTAATCACTGATACTGAGAGACGTCCATTTGCATTCATTGACGAAGGACTTGCCAGACCGAGGAGCACCAAGGAACAACCAATGGATTCTTTGAAGCCTAAAGGATGACCCATAAAATTGTAACAACCCATGGCTATAAGGTGGCCCCAAGTAGGCGTCTTACCCCTCTGCAAAGATGCAGTCGGTGTATTCTATGACCCCAGCCAACAGGGATGACAATGTTTTAGTAACGTAAGGTAAAGCTCGGCAATTTCAGATGTTTTTGCTGAGCACGTGCGGGTATCGGACCACATTAGACTGTGCGATGTCCAGCATGCCTGATACTCTCCAAGTGCTACTCGCCAGATCTGCCTCCATGGCTTTGAGCACGGCCTCGGAATCTACCTTTTTTTCTTCGTTTATCCTCCTTTCTTTTCTTTATATCTCTTCTTTTCTTCTTCTTTCCATACTCTTTCTTTCTTTTTCTTTCTTTCTTTCTTTTCTTTCTTTCCAAACAAGTTCTTTCTTTCTTTCTTTCTTTCTTCTTTCTTTTCATTCATTTTTCTTCTGTCTTTTCTTTCTTTCAATACTCTTTCTTTCTTTTTCTTTCTTTCTTTTTTCTTTGTTTTATCTTTTCTTTATATCTCTTCTTTTCTTCTTTCTTTTCCATACTCTTTCTTTCTTTTTCTTTCTTTCTTTTTCTTTTTTTCCATACAAGTTCCTTCTTTCTTTCTTTCTTTCTTTCTTTCATTCTTTTCCCTACCACTTCCTCTTTTCTTTTGTTTTTTTATCTATCTTTTCACACACGTTATTTTTCTATACTCGTTCTTTCTTTCTTTCTTTCTTTCTTTCTTTCAATACACGTTCCTTAACTTTTTCCTTTCTTTTGCACACTCCTTTATCTTCTTTCTTTCTTTCTTTTTTTCTTTCTTTCTTTTATTTACCATTGTTCCTTTCATAATATCCTTTTATTCTAATCCTCTTTCCCATCTTAGCCTCTCTCTTTATTCTTTTATTTTTTTATTCTTCCATATCAACTTCCTTCCTTTCTTTCTTTCTTTCTTTCTCTTTCATCGCCTTATTCCATTCCCATTTTTACATATCACCCTCTCTCTTTATTTTTTCGGTTCTTTATTTCTCCATATCTACTACCTTCCCCTCTTTCTTCTTCTTCTTCTTTCTTTCTTTCTTTTCTTTCACTGATTCTCCAAGAACTTTCCCAAAACGCAAAATCAATTCTCCAAGCCAATAAAACGACCAGACCCGTTAGCATCACAAACACACACACACACACACACACACACACACACATATATATATTATATATATATATATATATATATATATATATATTATATATATATGAATCAATCTTCCTTTAGTTCCGATGCAAAAAGGACGTCTCGAATTTCCATTTCACTGTCAGACCAAGCGTTCCTTCCCGATGAAATTTGAAAAGATCTATAGGTGCAGAGTTTTAAAGGAAGAACAAAAAAGATAAATAAAACCAAACCAGAAGAGCTCCGATAAAAGGCGGCCTTTTTGGAAAGCCACATTACAGTACGCCCCGTGGTTTCCACTCAGTTTCGACATAGGCATTATTATACGTGTGTGAAAGGAAGATAAAATAAATAACATTTTCAAATAGTAATTGAAATGAAAACTCTTACTTTTTTTTTTGCGAAATCGGCAAAGGTGTTTCGCAAACCCGGAAGGCATGACTTGGCGAATTTGTAAGAACGTCTGAGGTCGTTTTGTTTATTCTCACGCCCATTCGTCTTCATTGTTTGTGTTACTTTGTTTTCTTTGGGGTTTGTTTGTTTGTTTGTTTTGTTATTTTGTTTGATTTCATTTTTTTTGTAAATAAAACAAAACTTCTCTTATTCCTAAATTTCTATCTTATTTATTTTACAGGGTTATTCAAATTTCACTGTTATTCAAAAGTTAAAGGCTTTTTTATTCTAAAATAATGGACCATATATATATATAGGGCGGTCTTCCGATCTATAGCTCTGCTGATGAGGCCTAATAGGCCGAAATGTACATACAGAGATTGATTTTTCTCGATTTGTTTAGCCATACATTTAATAGGTATTCCCGCCTAATTCATTATTAATTAATTAATTTTCAAAATTAGGTACGACTCCAATTAAGCACTTATTCTCCCAAAAAATTATCGGCAAAAAGCCATTCCAAAACAAACCGTGTTTACAACTTATCATATCGTCGTGTAATAAAAGTCACTAGAAGAGGAATATTAACCTACTCTAAACAAATCATAAAATCTAAGAAGTCCGTTTAGTGTAGGGGTTATGGGATCGGCCTGTCAGCTTGGCAGTCCGGTTTCAAATCACGCACAGGGCGGTCTTCCGATCTATAGCTCTGCTGATGAGGCCTAATAGGCCGAAATGTACATACAGAGATTGATTTTTCTCGATTTGTTTAGCCATACATTTAATAGGTATTCCCGCCTAATTCATTATTAATTAATTAATTTTCAAAATTAGGTACGACTCCAATTAAGCACTTATTCTCCCAAAAAATTATCGGCAAAAAGCCATTCCAAAACAAACCGTGTTTATATATATATATATATATATATAGTGTGAGATGGTCACTGTTTCAGCTTTTGCTGGAATGGCATTTAAAACATCTTCACCTGATGATTGCATCGCATGAAACCAATATGGTCGTGAATGTTCCTTTGTCACCTAATAAATAGATATGTAAAACCTTTATATATTTATTTTATTATATATATATATATATATATATATATATAATATATATATATATATGAGGATAGTGAACAAAAAATAATAATTCAAAACAAGTCAAAGAGTTGAAATATTTCGTCCTATTCATAAGGAAATCCTCAGTCAAATGACTTTTATTCAAAGCAAAAATTGTTTATTCTCACGCCCATTCGTCTTCATTGTTTGTTTTACTTTGTTTTCTTTGGGGTTTTGTTTGTTTATTTGTTTTTGTTATTTTGTTTGATTTCAAATTTTTCTTTTTTTTGTAAATAAAAGAAAACTTCTCTTATTCCTAAATTTCTATCTTATTTATTTTACAGGGTTATTCAAATTTCACTTTTATTCAAAAGTTAAAGGCTTTTTTATTCTAAAATAATGGACCATATATATATATATATATATTATATATATATATATATATATATATATATAGTGTGTGAGATGGTCACTGTTCAGCTTTTGCTGAATGGCATTTGAAACATCTTCACCTGATGATTGCATCGCATGAAACCAATATGGTCGTGTGAATGTTCTTTTGTCACCTAATAAATAGATATGTAAAACCTTTATATATTTATTTTATTATATATATATATATATATATATATATATATATATATATATATATATATATATAAGGATAGTGAACAAAAAATAATAACTCAAAACAAGTCAAAGAGTTGAAATATTTCGTCCTATTCATAAGGACATCCTCAGTCAAATGACTTTTATTCAAAGCAAAAATTGTTTATTCTCACGCCCATTCGTCTTCATTGTTTGTTTTACTTTGTTTTCTTTGGGGTTTTTTTTTGTTTGTTTGTTTTTGTTATTTTGTTTGATTTCATTTTTTTTTTGTAAATAAAACAAAACTTCTCTTATTCCCAAATTTCTATCTTATTTATTTTACAGGGTTATTCAAATTTCACTATTATTCAAAAGTTAAAGGCTTTTTTATTCTAAAAGAATGGACCATAAATAAAAAAATAAATATATATATATATATATATATATATATATATATATATAATGGATAAAAGTAACCTACTCGAGTTTCATCGTCTGATTCGTCAAGGTTACATTTTCAAAAATTTTTGAAAATATAAATAAGCGTTCGTCTATAAAAGATAAGTCCCATTCCAACGGGCATGTATTGTACCAACTGAGATTAATCGAAAGCTCGATTAATTCAACGGATGTAACCCTGACGAATCAGACGATGAAACTCGAGTAGGTTACTTTTATCCATTATATAAATAAATTTTTCTCTACATTGTATTGAGCACTTTGTATTTGTTTTTTCTCAGTCTTAACCCCTGGATACTGTGCGCTTCCAACGATCGTACTCGTACCCACCGGTAAGCTACTACTCATACATTAACACACACACACACCACACACACATATATATGTATATATATTTGGAGGATATGTGCTTAATTGAAGTGATACCTAATTTTGAAAATTAATTAGTTAATAATTAATTAATTTTAGGCGGGCATATATGTTCAAATGTAAGGCTAAACAAATCGAGAAAATGTCACTCTGAATGTACATTTCGACCTATTAGGTCTCATCAGTAAGGTTATAGACCTAATAGGTTGAAATGTACATTCAGGGATTGACATTTTCTCGATTTGTTTAGCCTCACATTTGAACATATATGCCCGCCTAAAATTCATTAATTATTAACTAATTAATTTTCAAAATTAGGTATCACTTCAATTAAGCACATATCCTCCCAAAATTGTCGGCTCCAAGCCATATAAAAATAAACACATTTGTTTGTTTACTTAACCTCATATATATATATATATATATAATATAATATATATAATATATATTATATATATATATATGAGGTAGGTAAAAGGATAGTGAACAAAATATAATAACTCAAAACAAGGTTCTAAGAGTTGAATATTTCGGCCTATTCAATCTTCTCTTTCNCCAGCGCCCTATAAAATGCAGCTTCAATCCATAGGCGTTAAGATCTGGGGGAGTTCGGAGGCCAAACATTGGGACGTTGGTTAGTCGTAAAAATTCGCCGAACAGCATTTTTTACTTTTCCTTAGAGGTGGGAAGGCTGGTTCCGATCATTCTGCCATACATATCCATTACCATTGGCTACCCTGTATCCAGGCTTGACTTAGTGTTTAGGAACTTCACATAGCATTTGAATTCAACCTAATCTACCCTCTCTCGAACAAAATGCGGAGCATCACATCACCCTCGAGGAACACACATCCAAAACCTAAACAGTTTGTGGAAATTTAGTCCGCAGTGACATGAGAGGTCCTTCGCACTGTATGCAAGCCATCTGTATTCTGGCTGCTTTGGGCTTTGTGATCTTTGCAAAAGTTTTTTCATCGAAAGAACCAGATTGTTTGCTAGGTTCAGCAGATCATTCATTTGCTCAGAAGTTTCTTCGCCTTTTCAGGCATTTTTCACAGGCCTTTTCTGGAAGCAGTTGACCTCTGCAACGCTTGTTAGTAGTAGCGAAGGTCTTCATTGAGTGCAAGGTGCAAGTAGAGTTGAAACATTCAATTAACGCTGACAAAGCCCCCGAATTCCATATGCCATAGGTCCTCCAACACTTCTTTCTGTAGATTTCTAAGGAATTCTGGCTTTGTACAAACGCAATCAGATCGTCTGTTATGTTGCTTTCTTCTAGCCACAGCCTCGTAGTCTCCAATTGCAATTCTCCAGTTCATGCTGATTTGTTTTTAGACGTTCATGGAGCATTGGTCGCACCATAATCCCTTATTTGGATGGCCGGCGCAGACGCATCATGATACAGTTATTCTCTTCCATGATCAGTGGGTTCCAATCATCCATTCTATCTGTCATAACGTATATGAATGAAGAAGGGTCAAACTTTTAAATATGCGCGTAGTGTACGTCAATACCTCCAACCTAAGGAGAAAATGTAATATTAAATTGTAAAATTAATAATGTCTATTTTCATAATTGTTGAGAACATAACTTAAATAATAAGGGAATAGTGAAGTCAGTGTGACATAGTTTCGTTTGCAGAACAATTACATATCTCCATATTTATAAAATATCATGAGCATTCGGGAGCTCGCTGAATGAGGAATACTTAATAAACGTATAACCCTTCGATGTGCTCCCCACCCCATGTTACAAATGAGAATTTGTTTGTGTCATCCAGAAAATAGAAAATAGAAAATCCATAAGGTTATTTTATCATAGTGATGGTTCTAAGAGATTAGCAGTCAGAGCACTAAGACGACATATGTAACGTGGTCACTTAAAAATGAAGTTATCATATCACTCTTTTGGTTCCACCATACGAATTCGTCGTTGGTAAAATATGTTTACTGTATTGTTAACATTTATCGACTACATCATTTCAGTATTACTTGCATTATTCAGACTATGTCCTCATCTTTATTGTTATTGTACAACGTTTCGGACCGATATGCCCTCCGGCCTTCTTCAGTATTTTTCTTGTCGGGCACCTTCTCGGAGACACGTGAACCTTCTTTTTTCGGACCCGGAAACTTCTTTTCCCGGAGTCCTCAGGAACCTCTGCTTTCGAATCTCTCTTGTACGTAGTCGGGGCAACATCACGAACTTTCGACCTAAACACCTATTATTACAGTCCTCGGGGAGTATCCTGTTCTCATTTCGTAACCATAGCTGTGGTCAGGAGTATTGTACAAATAACAATGGAAAATAGACAAATAGTCGAATAACGCAGAATAATACTTAATCATCAAGCCTCTCATTCAAACATGGTCAGAAAACATAGTACATCATTTTCTTACTTAATTTATTATATAATGGAGCATTGTCGTTTGTCTGTCTGGTAACGCGAACGATATCATTACTATACAATCACAATTCCTTTAGTATTTACAATCATATTCTCCATGATTTTATTTTTCTATATTAAACACCTCAATTATTCAATATAATTTTTGACGATCATTAAGACTGTTAACAATATTACATACTAATAACATGCAATATATTTATATATTCCAAATAAGCTACATGTGCGGAGGTAATTGATATGCTTAAATTGATTTTATGTACTATGGTCCGGCACCATGCCTGCATGAACAAGCTGCAGAAGCTAATCGCATGCGATCCATTTAGCAATCGATGAAGTACCTCCGTCGTCCGCGACAAATTGATGTCGAGCGTAGTTGATTTCGTTTCAATAAATGTCTAACCATTAACTCCTGGTCTCTTACTTATTGATATTATTGATTTCTAATTGTTTGTTAATCTTAATAAATACTAGCTAAAGTTACCCGGTCCATGACCGGACTAAATGAAATTTGGATCACCAGGGAGTGAGAGAGAAAGTGGAAGACAGTAGTTAGAGAGGGGTAAGAGGAAAATAATTCTTGAATCTAAATCATGAGAATTTGTATATTTCAGATTTGTATTTCTGTTTTATATTTAAAATTATTTCATATTATTATACAACAAATTGAAAGTATTCGTTTGCATATTTTTTGTTATTGTTTTAAAATTTTTGTACATGACAACAATTCACATTTAGTCTTAATTGCATGTTGAGTTTAAAAGAAGCTGAGATCGAAAAAATTTAAATTCTTCGTATTTGCAATATCTATTTTGCTAAAACCTAAGATAGTATTATAGGGACCACCAATTGATCAGTTTAGGCCATCTTGAATAAAACGGAAATATTTGTTATTATTTATAATTAATTGATTTTTCATAGAATTTAAAAAAACTCTTATTCTTAACTTGTTTTTTAGCTACGTTAATTTTCAGTTGATTTAAGAGTGCAAAAAATAAAACATGTTTTTCAATCATAATTTTCATTATTTCTGTAAGCTGAAAAAAGCTAAAAAATCATCAGGAGTTTATTTAATTTTTTCTTCAAATGGAAAAATTTTTTTCAAGAAAGATTAATTTTGCTGCAAGTTTCATAGTGTTAAATATAGGGGGGTAAATTTCACAGGGTAAAAATTGGTGGTACCTAGATTTTAAAAACATTGTTTAAAAACGTTTTGGTGGACCTGATTATCTGACCCCCCCCCATCTATTTTTTTTCCTTCAGTTGATTATTATCGATTACACACCAATCTATCAGATTGAAAAAAAATTCTTAAAAGTTCTTTATTATTTGAGTATTCAGGGTGCTCATTTCCTCGTATAAGTTTATAGAAATTGATCCCCCATATCGGAACCGCTTGAACGGAACCCAAATTATTTATTATTTTCCCATAAACTCCATTAAACACCCCCCCTAACCCTAACCCCCCCCCTAGTTAAAATTAAGTTTATTACAACATTTGTATTAATTACAAAAAACATCAATTTTCATAAAAGTTCAAATGTCACCTATGAAATCTCTATTTAAACATGCCAATTTTTCAGAACTGAAAAGTTGCACTATAAACTCAGCGATGTTTATTGACTTCACAATAAAGTGTAAAATCATAAAACTTAAAATTTAATTTGAAGGCAAATTCTGAGGAATATTTTAAATTGTATTTTGAATATAATTAAATGTTGGTTGTTAGTTGTTTGTTTTATCAACTTTTCGGGTAATTTTGATAAACAAAGCGCTTACAATTTTTCGTACTTACATATAAAATTTTTTTGAAATGTTTCCAATAACTGGATATGTGCGGATAAACTTTAAATAAATTTTGTCTTACAAATAATTGACTACTTATCTCCAGTCGGGGCCTTCGACTAAAGATAAAACACCGGATTTTATCCGTATTAGTAAACTTTGTTTTTGTTTTTTATCGTGGTTTGAGAAAATAATTAGTTAATGAACCAAAAAAAGAAAAACAGTTTCTAAGGAAATTCGTCAATCTTATTGTTATTTTTAACCCTTTAAAACTCTAACAATAAAAATTAATAAATAAATTAAAGAATTAAAAGTCATTTTATTCGAATGAAAATCTTAGTTTAATTTATACAAATATGTAACCGTACTTACGACGTAACTATACGTAGTCTTTTTTAGTTTTTTAACTCGCTGTAAAAAAACAAATAATCCATAAAAAACATATAAAAATTACATATTCAGAAAGACTATTTCATCTTATTACTAAAGAATAAATATTTTAAGATTAGATCCTAATTAGGTAAGAGATTTCCGATCTGACTGATATAGACTGCACTGCTTGTATCGCAATAATCATAGGCAGACGTGCTATCCGAAGCCATTTTTTAATTTTTTAACTCGCTGTAAAAAATGATTTCAATTGATAAAAACTCACACCAAAATTACATATTTTGAAAGAGTATTTTCTTATCTTTCTAACGATATAAAAATTATTAAAGATTGGACCATAAATAGGCCATAAATTCGGAGCTGAACGGCTTAGACTGCAAAATTAATTCATTAAAATCAAAACTTCGCTGCTGTTATCGCTTTTAACAATAAGCAGGCAGAGACAATATTTTATTATCAGGAGGGGCTGATATACGGACAGTTCCGCAAATTGGTGATTTTGGATTAATTAATCGATTAAATCCCTTAATCAGTAAAATCAATAACCAAATTTGGAATTTTTCTTAGTTAGAGAACGATGTCAATGTGTATGCAAGATTTTGAATCTGAGTGACTCCCGTTTTTTTTTGTTATACGTCGACACGTACATACCAAAATCTCTGTTTTATATATTAGATGAGCAAAATCTCGGGGATAAATCTTAACAGAAATCTATTAACATAAAGAAAAACTGTAATTTTATTCTTTTCTTCCTATTTTAACTAAATAGTTAAATTAGGGAAATTTACCACTGAAAGACGGGAGTAAGGGAAAATGGTGGAACAGTTAGTTTCAAAGTTGTTCTATTTTTCAATCATACCCACTCTGTTCCAAATATTTTTATCTGAATTCTTATTCAGTTTCATTAGCCTTTCTAATTTAACATGATATTTTATTATATTAAAACTTAAATACTTGCACCCGGAGGGTGCATATATTTGCTAGTGAATTTAACTTTAAAACATGTTAATAACATGTTCTCGAGTTAAATTTCTGGTTTAGCTCAGTTGGTAGAACATCTGCCACATAATTGTAAGGTTCTGGATTTGATACCAATTATCATCAATTTACTGTATGAATGGTACAGCTTGGATAATCTGATATGTGCTGTAAAGTCTCTGGGAGTTGACGGTAGGTGTAGCACCCCACCTCAATGAAAGAAACAATCTGCCTGGTCTAGTGTTAGCAAAAAGGGGGATAGACTCCCTCGCTGTATGGCTGATACTGATAATAGGCCGCTCTGCAGACTTTACTACTCTATTGTTTTGCTATTGTCTTTTTTGGGGGGTGGGGGTCTTTTGGTTGTGTGTTTTTTTGTTTGTTTTGTTTTGTTTTGTTTTTTGTTGGTTTTTTTTTTCACACCAAAATTCTAATTCTGGCTTATACTATCTTTGTGTGTCAGAAAAGTAATGAGACTGTTGTCACAAACAATTAATTTAAAATCCAAACAACAAACTAAATATTTTCTCCTCCAAAGTAGACCCCCCTCTTGAATCTAATGCACTTTCCCATCCTTCTCTGCCTGCTCCGTCACGCTTCTCTGCCCTGCTGGAAGGATTCTTCTGGTCAGTCTCTTAGCCCCGTCGTTACGGACCTCTCGATGGCCTCAACGCACTCAAAACGAGTCCCCTTGATGAGCGCCATCAGCCTTGAAAGTGCGGGGGAAGGGGCGATAGTTGTGGCGGGACAAATCGGGACTTTCTTTTTTGGTAATTTATGAGGAAGTGCGTCCCGATCTCCTGCCTCAGAAATTGCTACCCGGTGACTAGTAAAATAACGTCCCCAGCTATGAAGATTGATATCTATCTATCTATCTATCTATCTATCTCAATTTGTTCATTTTTACTTTGTTTATATATATCTATCCACCCATGTCCATTTGTTCATATCTATCTATATTATTTGTTTGTTTATTTATCTAAACAAGAATTACGACAAATTACGATAAATACACAAGAATTACGACAAATTCTATAAATGAATAAAAATTACGACAAATTACGATAAAATAAATAAGAATTACGACAAAAAAAGAGAAGCCCCCCCCTCTAAAATACATTTAACGTCCTAAGTTGGTTGTTACTTTCAAGTAAACACCACCGAGACGACATAGCTGGGACGTTATTTTACTAGTCACCGGGTAGCAATTTCTGAGGCAGGAGACCGGGACGCACTTCCTCAATAAATTACTCTTTTTTTTACCAATTTTTTTTCAGAATACAAGGTGTGTCAAAAAGTACAAATATCTCGATACTTTTTTTATACACCTTGTATATGATAAAGAAAAGGTTGGGGCTTCCCATAAGAGTAATGGGGTTGGGACAATCGTATAGGTGTTAGGGTTTGATGTGACCAACCGATTGATTAGAGGGGGTCTCTCCAACCGACCGTCTACCCTAAGTAAGCACCAAAGTGACGTTGCGTGTCAGGGACTACTCAGCTACGAGCGTTCCATCCTTAAGTATCACGGATGTTGGAATCTTTTGGTATATAAAGTATGCTACAATACACCACTTAGATTTATAGACTAAGCGAGGTCACATTGTTTATGCCTCAGCCAATCATCAGCCCGAATGGGTGGTTGGTTGACTACTTAATCACTGATACTGAGAGACGTCCATTTTCATTCATTGACGAAGGACTTGCCAGACTGAGGAGCACCAAGGAACAACCAATGGATTCTTTGAAGCCTAAAGGATGACTCATAAAATTGTAACAAACCATGGCTATAAGGTGGCCCCAAGGAGCCGTCTTACCCCTCTGCAAAGATGCAGTCGGTGTATTCTATGACCCCAGCCAACAGAGATGACAATGTTTTAGTAACGTAAGGTAAAACTCGGCAATTTCAGATGTTTTTGCTGAGCTCGTGCGGGTATCGGACCACACTAGACTGTGAGATGTCCAGCATGCCTGATACTCTCCAAGTGCTACTCGCTAGATCTGCCTCCATGGCTTTGAGCACGGCCTCGGAATCTACCTTTTTTCTTCGTTTTATCTCCCTTTCTTTTCTTTATATCTCTTCTTTTCTTCTTTCTTTTCCATATTCTTTCTTTCTTTCTTTTTCTTTCTTTCTTTTTCTTTCTTTCCATACAAGTTCCTTCTTTCTTTCTTTCTTTCATTCATTCTTTCCCTACCACTTCCTCTTTTCTTTTGTTTTTTATCTATCTTTTCACACACGTTATTTTTCTATACTCGTTCTTTCTTTCTTTCTTTCTTTCTTTCTTTCCTTCTTTCTTTCTTTCAATACACGTTCCTTGACTTTTTCCTTTCTTTTGCACACTCCTTTATCTTCTTTCTTTCTTTCTTTCTTTCTTTCTTTCTTTCTTTCTTTTATTTACCATTGTTCCTTTCATAATATCCTTTTATTCTACTCCTCTTTCCCATCTTAGCCTCTCTCTTTATTTTTTTTATTTTTTTATTTCTTCCATATCTACTTCCTTCCTCTCTTTCTTTCTTTCTTTCTTTCTTTTCTTTCTTTCATCGCTCTTATTTCCATTCCCATTTTTACATATCACCCTCTCTCTCTTTATTTTTTCGGTTCTTTATTTCTTTCATATCTACTTCCTCACTTTCTTTCTTTCTTCCTTCCTCACTTTCTTTCTTTCTTTCTTCCTTCCTCACTTTCTTTCTTTCTTTCTTCCTTTCTTTCTCATTTGTTTCTTTCATCTCTCTTATTCCATTCCCATTTTTACATATCACCCCCTCTCTTTATTTTTTTCGGTTCTTTATTTCTTCCATGTCTACTACCTTCCTCTTTTTCTTTCTTTCTTTCTTTCTTCCTTTCTTTCTTTTTCTTTCTTTCATCTCTCTTATTCCATTCCCATTTTTACATATCACCCTCTCTCTTTATTTTTTTCGGTTCTTTATTCTACCATATCTACTACCTTCCTCTCTTTTCTTTTTCTTTCTTTCTTCTCACTTGTTTCTTTCATCTCTCTTATTCCATTTCCCATTTTTTACATATCACCCTCTCTCTTTATTTTTTTTCGGTTCTTTTTCTACCATATCTACTACCTTCTCTCTTTCTTTTTCTTTCTTTCTTTCTTTCTTTTCTTCCTTTCTTTCTTTCTTTCTTACTTTTTCTTTCTTTCTTTCTCACTTGTTTCTTTTATCTCTCTTATTCCATTCCCATTTTTACATATCAGCCTCTCTCTCTTTATTTTTTTCGGTTCTTTATTTCTTCCATATCTACTACCTTCCTCTCTTTCTTTCTCTCTGTCTTTCTTTCACTGATTCTCCAAGAACTTTCCCAAAACGGCAAAATCAATTTCTCCAAGCCAATAAAACGACCAGACCTGTTAGCATCACACACCACACACCACACACCACACACACACACACACATATATATATATATATATTTTATATATATATTATGTGTGGAGAATATATATATATATATATATATATATATATATATATATATATATTATATATATATTTGAATCAATCTTCCTTTAGTTCCGATGCAAAAAGGACGTCTCGAATTTCCATTTCACTGTCAGACCAAGCGTTCCTTCCCGATGAAATTTGAAAAGATCTATAGGTGCAGAGTTTTAAAGGAAGAACAAAAAAGGTAAATAAAACCAAAAACCAAAGAGCTCGATAAAAGGCGGCCTTTTTTCGAAAGCCACATTACAGTACGCCCCGTGGTTTCCACTCAGTTTCGACATAGGCATTATTATACGGTGTGTGAAAGGAAGATAAAATAATAACATTTTCAAATAGTTAATTGAAATGAAAACTTCTTACTTTTTTTTGCGAAATCGGCAAAGGTGTTTCGCAAAACCCGGAAGGCATGACTTGGCGAATTTGTAAGAACGTCTGAGGTCGTTTTTGTTATTCTTCACGCCCACGTCTTCATTGTTTGGGTTACTTTGTTTTATTTGGGGTTTTTGTTTGTTTTTGTTATTTTGTTTGATTTCAATTTTTTTTTAAATAAAAACAAAACTCTCTTATTCCTAAATTTCTATCTTATTTATTTTACAGGTTATTCAAATTTCACTGTTATCAAAAAGTTAAAGGCTTTTTTTATTCTAAAATAATGGACCATATATATATACAGGGGGCGGTCTTCCGATCTATAAGCTCTGCTGATGAGGCCTAATAGGCCGAAATGTACATACAGAGATTGATTTTTCTCGATTTGTTAGCCATACATTTAATAGGTATTCCCGCCTAATTCATTATAATCAATTAATTTTCAAAATTAGGTACGATCCAATTAAGCACTTATTCTCCCAAAAAATTATCGGCAAAAAGCCATTCCAAAACAAACCGTGTTTACAACTTATCATAATCGTCGTGTAATAAAAGTCACTAGAAGAGGAATATTAACCTACTCTAAACAAATCATAAAATCTAAGAAGTCCGTTTAGTGTAGGGGTTATGGGATCGGCCTGTCAGCTTGGCAGTCCGGTTTCAAATCACGCACAGGCGGTCTTTCGATCTATAGCTCTGCTGATGAGGCCTAATAGGCCGAAATGTACATACAGAGATTGATTTTTTCTCGATTTGTTTAGCCATACATTTAATAGGTATTCCCGCCTAATTCATTATTAATTTAATTAATTTTCAAAATTAGGTACGACTCCAATTAAGCACTTATTCTCCCAAAAAATTATCGGCAAAAAGCCATTCCAAAACAAACCGTGTTTATATATATATATATATATATATATATATATATATATATATATATATATAGTGTGAGATGTTCACTGTTTCAGCTTTTGCTGGAATGGAATTTGAAACATCTTCACCTGATGATTGCATCGTATTATTTATTTTACAGGGTTATTCAAATTTCACTATTATTCAAAAGTTAAAGGCTTTTTTATTCTAAAAGAATGGACCATAAATAAATAAATAAATATATATATAATATATATATATATATATATTAATGGATAAAAGTAACCTACTCGAGTTTCATCGTCTGATTCGTCAAGGTTACATTTTCAAAAATTTTTGAAAATATAAAATAAGCGTTCGTCTATAAAAGATTAGTCCCATTCCAACGGGCATGTATTGTACCAACTGAGATTAATTGAAAACTCGTTTAATTCAACGGATGTAACCTTGACGAATCAGACGATGAAACTCGAGTAGGTTACTTTTATCCATTATATAAATAAATGTTTCTCTACATTGTATTGAGCACTTTGTATTTGTTTTTTCTCAGTCTTAACCCCTGGATACTGTGCGCTTCCAACGATCGTACTCGTACCCACCGGTAAGCTACTACTCATACATTAAACACACACACCACACACAACATATATATGTATATTATATTTGGAGGATATGTGCTTTAATTGAAGTGATACCTAATTTTGAAAATTAATTAGTTAATAATTAATTAATTTTAGGCAGGCATATATGTTCAAATGTAAGGCTAAACAAATCGAGAAAATGTCACTCTGAATGAACATTTCGACCTATTAGGTCTCATCAGTAAGGTTATAGACCTAATAGGTTGAAATGTACATTCAGGGATTGACATTTTTCTCAATTTGTTTAGCCTTACATTTGAACATATATGCCCGCCTAAAATTCATTAATTATTAACTAATTAATTTTCAAAATTAGGTATCACTTCAATTAAGCACATATCCTCCCAAAATTGTCGGCTCCAAGCATATAAAAATAAACACATTTGTTTGTTTACTTAACCTCATATTATATATATATATATATATATATATATATGAGGTAGGTAAAAGGATAGTGAACAAAATATAATAACTCAAAACAAGGCTAAGAGTTGAAATATTTCGTCCTATTCATGAGGACATCCTCAGTCAAATGACTTTTATTCAAAGCAAAAATTACGTACATGTGATTGGATGAGGGAGTGAGTTAGTAGCGGAAATTATTTTTTGTTCACTATCCTTTTACCTACCTCATACTGTCGGATTTTACTCCAACCATCCTATCTTCATATATACATACATACATACATTCATACATACATACATATATATATATTATCATTAAGGTATACGGTAATAACCTACTCGAGTTTCCCCATAAGGATCTTCAGGGTTAAATCCACTGGATTATTCAAGATATTGATTAAATTGCAGTCGATACACGTGAAATCGACTGCAATTAATCAATATCTTGATTAATCCAGTGGATTTAACCCTGAAGATCCTTATGGTGAAACTCGAGTTGGTTATTACCGTGTACCTTTATGATAATAAATTTGCTCTACTAACGTATTGAGCACTTTATATTTATTATATCCCCGCAACCACACACACACAAGACACCTAAAATTGCACAATGCCTTTTTTTGATATACATACTCACACACTCTCATATTCACACCGTCAAAGAGAATATTTGACATCATATTTCAAACCGTCCACTTTTTTCAGCGTCTTTTCTTCAGATTTCAAATTTTGAACAGATTGATGAACAAGGACTATCGATTGCTTTTCTCGTTATTCTGTGATAAAAAAATTTTATCACCTTCCTTATACCAACAAATGCCCTGAAAATGATCTAATTAATAGATCGAAACACTGCAGCGTTGGCCAATAAATTTACCACTCAACTTATTTAAACCTGTGGGTTTTTTTTTAATTTTCTTAATATACTACATACCGTCGGATTCACTTCCATCTCTTCACACACACATACACCACACACATATATATATATATATATTATATATATATGGGAAAATATAGAAAAGCACGAAGTATTCCCCGCCCTGTCGGCTGGGGCATTAGAATGCATCGACTGCACCTCTGCGAGGGGTAAGACTCCCCCAATGGGGCCACCTGTTGGCCGTGGGGGGCGACCCATGATGCTTAATGATAGAACCCAGGTGGATGAGCAGTTCATGACTTGCAATACTCCACTTTGGCCATTTCTTGGGCTAGACGGACGGTCGGAGAGGCCCCCTCTGATCAATCGACTGGTCACGTTAAGCCCTAGCACCTATATGATTTTCCCAACCCTATTGCCCTTTATGGCAAGCTCCAACCCCTTTTTATCATATGTGTTCTAGAAGGCGGTGACAGAGGTTCTACATGTCCTGGGAATGACGTTAAACTCTATCTGATGGTGAGGTTCCAGTTTTGGACGTTTGGGGAATGTGGAGCACCCCTTCATCACCATACTCCCGAGTCCACGCTGACCCGGAGTGGTAGTACCTGTTAGGGTCAGATCTATGGGTTAAATAGAAAAACGTATTTATAAAAAAATTGTATTATCCATTAAGAATTGATTTATTTCAAAACTTTATCGGCATTAAATGACCCACTGAGGTTGATATGCCGTAAAACCAAATTATTAATTCAAATGAAAATTATTCGTTTGTTCTATGAATAGTTTATTTGTAAGTTTTTGATTTACTTTGATTTAAATTTATTATTTTCAAAATGGCGGCAAACCAAAATAAGTTCCCCTGGCTTAAACAGAGGTCTGTCGTTGAATCTTTGGTAGCTGAGAATTGCAAACCATATGATATTTACGAAAGAATGTGTGATGTGTACGGAGAAGCAAATTCTAGGCCAAAAATGTTTACAGATGGTCTAATGATGGGTTGGGCACTAGAGTTCTGTGACATTAACGGTGCGACCGTAAAATAATGGTCCTCTAGCGATTGCTTGCCCTTGCTCGGATGGACTTGTGTCCAAAACGTTTATCTTCCCTTGCCGCCAAGGATTCGCCACTAGGTGGCACTGTTACAATTCAGGAGAATCATAAATTGTGAGCAGACCCTGTAGTTAGTTTAAAATAAAGTTCGTTAGAATTAAAAACGGAAGCGGGTAGATTTCCATAACCGTTGGGTTATGATTGGCATTGTGAATGAGCCCAACTGACCCCGGTACAGAGAGACGTGGGAATAGTTAGTTTAGTTATTAGTGAGCTTGACGTGTTTGACTCTCTATGCTGGGTCATCTCAAACCGCGGTGAAATGGATGGAATCATGGGCTAATAAATAAAAGCTTGATCAAGCAACAAAAAGTCTTGTTTGTTTATTTAAATAAAAACAATGACTAGCCCAAAGAGACCCACTAGAATAATTAGAAGTTAGAAGAACGGAAGAATTAGAAGTCAACTAGACAAGATGTCGGCCATAGTAGATAGGAGAAGAAGAAGCAGTTACCACCAACAAGTAACCATAGAAATGAAGTAATCAAGTAGGACCATCCATCACTAATATAATCTAAAATAAGTCTCTCTCTCTCTCTCTCTCTCTCTCTCTCTCTCTCTCTCTCTCTCTCTCTCTCTCTCTCTCTCTCTCTCTCTCTCTGTTGTATACCCTTTTCTTACTTCTATTCTTCTTCTGGCGTCTTTGATATCTTAAGTTCTTCTAGGTCTCTTCTAACATCTCTTCTAGCGTCTGGACTTCGTCTTCGTGGTCGGTCGCACTTAACTCATTTCTTCTTCTAATATCAGTCTTGTTACCAAGACATTCATCAATCACAAAACCGTGTATTTTCTTAAGCTTCTATTTACTTAACTAAACATTTCATGTAACTAAACATCTGACTAACATCCCTTTAGAAATACAGGGATTGACAATAATCTTATGCAGCTGCATAGATTATGTAACATCTCTCTCTCTCTCTCTCTCTCTCTCTCTCTCTCTCTCTCTCTCTCTCTCTCTCTCTCTGAACTCATTTATATATATAAATGATATATATATATAAATTAAATACTTTTTGATAAACTTACGCGATTCCTGACGGTATTGTGACGTAAGCAGTGGTGTAGCTTCAGTTTCAGAGAGAAATCTTATTATAATGGAGATTCGGTGCGTCTCTCTGAGACTGAAACTACACCACTGCTTACGTAACAATACCCTCAGGAATCAAAGTTTATCAGAGTATTTAATTTATAGACAAAATTATTAGTACACAGAATAAATCTTATTTATTAATGATGTCTCTGTGATAATCTGAGTTAGAATTGCCTCAAAACAGCACATGTTATTAGTGCGTTTAAAATCCGGCAATATGTCGTATATATCACTTAGAAATAAAGGTTTACATAATAATACTGTGGTTAATTTTCATACTTTCTTTTAACAAAACCGGGTTTAATAAATAATTACTTGGTGGTATTGATATCTAATAATATTGTTTTATTCTCCAATTTATAAAAATCAATCCTAGGAACGATTTTATACAGAAACCAATTAGAATATAATTAAAATAAGAGTAGACTTTTTATATACGTTCTTATTTAATTTCGTTAATATTTCTCATTTGATATATTTCATTAATGTAAACTACGTTGAAAATGCCGTAAATTCTATATTTCATTACATTAAAACTTAAATACTTACGCCCGGAGGGTGCATATTCTTGATAATACTTTTTTTTTTAATTCCTTGGACAATACAGTACGCACGACCTAGATTTTCACGTCTCACAATTTTCTCTGTTCCCGAGCTAGGTCTTTGTATTTTCCAAATTCTTGACGTCTAACTGTTATTATAGTGCTTGTTGCTGTTAAAGTTCTTGTCTTGATGGAGAAGAAAAAAAAAGTGTTGCAATTACTAGTCAATAGGACTACAGAATTAGAATTGTACCTAAGGATATAGATAAAAATAAATAAATAAATAAACAGACGTAGTTTCAAGATTGAAGAATGTGTCCCTGTCCCCAGGAATTCGGGCAATTCACCGCTAATTAATTAAGTCGGGTTCAGCCAGTGCAACTTCACTAAATTTACGAAAGGCATATCACTTTTTTTTGTTCTCGAGAATGGCACTGTACTTATTACCCTAGTCTCTAGTGGCTTTATCTTTCAAGACACCGTTGATTGTCAGATAGCAGGTACACCTGAGCGGAGATTAGCGTATGTATTAAGTCTGTCTACTTATGACCGGTGTTTTGTCGTTTTTTGTCCCTTCTGGGAAAAGGACTTTTAAAAAAAAAAACTTCTACAGACCCTCACCACCGCTACTCCCACAGATATTCAGAAAATAAGTTTCTTAATATAATCTTTTCAAACTTCACTTAATTATATATATCACATCACAGTCTTATTCTATCTATCTATCTATCTATCTATCTATCTATCTATATGTCTGTCTGTTTGTTTGTTTGTCAGTCTCTCTGTCTATGTATGAATCTATCACAGTCTCCTTTTTATCTATCTATCTATCTATCTATCTATGTTAGTCTGGTTCTTATCTATCTATCTACCAATCTATCACAGTTTTCTTCTTATCTATCAATCTATCTGTCTATCTGTCTATGTATCTATCTATCACAGACATTATATCTATCTATGTATCTATCGATCGATCTATCTCCCCCCTCTCTCTCTCTCTCTCTCTCTCTCTATATATATATATATATATATATATAATATATATATATATATATATATATATATCGCAGTCTGCTTCTTATCTATCTACCTAGCTAATTTAGTCTGCTCATATCTATCTAAATCTATATATCTGTCTATCTAACCATCTATATATCTATCTGTCTATCACAGTCTGCTTATGTCTATCTATATCTCCCCCCTCCCTCCCCCCCTCTCTCTCTCTCTCTCTCTCTCTCTCTCTCTCTCTCTATATATATTATATATATATATATATATATATATTTTATATATATATATATATATATATTAGTCTATCTATATCTATCAATCTATCTATCGCAGTATGCTATCTATCTATCTATCTATCTATCTATTGCAGTCTGTTTCTTATCTATATCTTTATCTATCTGTCTATCAATTAGAGTCTGTTTCCTATATATCTATCTATCTAGTTAGCTAGTTATTTTTTGTTCTCGAGAATGGCACTGTACTTATTACCCTAGTCTCCGGTGGCTTTATCTTTCAAGACACCGTTGATTGCCAGATAGCAGGTATCCCTGAGCGGGGATTAGCGTATGTATTAAGTCTGTCTACTTATGACCGGTGTGTTGCCGTTTTTAGTCCCTTCTGGGAAAAGGACTTTTAAAAAAACTTATGCAGTCCCCCCACCAGCGCTACTAGTACATCTTTTGAAGAACAAGTTTCTTAATGTAATATTTTCGAACACATTGAATGTCGTCTATCTTTATGTTACTAAAATTCTCTCACACACACACACACACACACAACACACACACACACACATATATATATATATATATATATATATATATGTGTGTGTGTGTGTGTGTGTTAATGTATAAGTAGTAGCTTACCGGTGGGTATGAGTACGATCGTTGGAAGCGCACAGTATCCAGGGGTTAAGACTGAAAAAAAAAAACAAATACAAAGTGCTCAATACAATGTAGAGCAAAAATTTATTTATATAATGGATAGAAGTAACCTACTCGAGTTTCATCGATTGATTCGTCAGGGTTACATCCGTTGAATTAATCGAGGGTTCGATTAATCTCAGTTGGTACAATACATGCCCGTTGGAATGGGACTTATCTTTTAGCGTTCGACTATAAAAGGTTACTTCTATCCATTATATATATATATATATATATAATATATAATATATATTATATATATATATATATATATATGAGGAGAGGAGGCTTTGAATAAATCCGACAAAATCTGGTTGAGAATAGAGGAATGTGTGGATATAACAACACAGACAGCATAAATTCAACTGATATTTCGCCTCTTTTTGAATGAAGCTTCTTCAGAGCTTTATTGAAATAAGTACTTGTACATTCGCTTTTATAGTGAAGAGGTGAATGGGTGGGGGTGAAAGAAAGGCGGGTGGCGTCGGTATATATATATATATATATATATATATATATATATATATATATATATATGCTTCTTATCTATCACAGTCTTATTCTTATCTATCTATATATCTATCTATCGCAGTCCGCTTTTCTTAAATTAATATATATATACCTACCTATCTATCTGTCTGTCTTTGTCTCTCTCTCTCTCTCTCTCTCTCCTCTCTCTCTCTCTCTATATATATATATATATATATGCGTGTGTGCGTGTGTGTGTGTGTGAATGTTTGTGTGTGTGCGTAAGTGGTGTCGTGTGTGTATACATTGCATTTTATCTTCATTTTTATTGTTGTTGTTGTTGTTGTTATTATTATTATTATTATTTACTCCTTTTGAGTTTTCACATCAGCATTAGCTGATGGTCTTTCACTGGAGTCTGAGTGACAGCAAGTCTCCTCAGGTCTCCAGGACTCTTCTGGGTATTCTAGCAGATTGCAGCAGTGCAGTGTTCTGAATGGTTTCAATCCTTCCTCTGATTTCCAAACTTTCCAAACCCTTTTCCAATCCTTTTGGGACTGTTCCAAGTGTACCAACTACAATTGGTATCACCTTCACTTTCCTATTCCATAACTTTTTCAGTTCTCTGGCAAGGACCAGATATTTGTCCATTTTTTCATTTTCCTTCAGCTTCACCCTGTGATCTACTGGAACTGCGAAATCCACCAGTTGGCAAGTTCTTTCTCTTTTGTTAATCAACACTAGGTCTGATCTTCTTGCTGGGATAAGGTCATCCGTTTTTATTTCAAAGTCCCAGAGAATTTTATACGTTTCGTTCATAAGAACAGATTCTGGTTTATGCATATACCATTTTTTTGCATGGTCAAAATTAAATTTTTTGCATAATTCCCTGTGGATCACCTTCCTAACCCAGTTGTGTCTAGTTTTGTATTCTCGTTGTGCTAGTTTGCTACATTCGCAGAGTATATGGTTTACAGTCTCATCTCTATTACCACAAAGTCTACATTTACTATTTTGTTGGGTCTTATCAATTTTCGCTTTGATGTAGTTTGTCCTTATGGCATTATTTTGTGCAGCAATTATAAGTGATTCTGTTTCTCTTTTGAGGTTTCCCTTTCTTAACCATGTCCAAGTCTTTTGAAGTGCAACCTCTTCTATTTGTCGTTTGAAGCGTCCATATAATTGTTTTTCTTCCCATTTTTGTTTTTTAGTCTTTGTCGTTTTTCTGTTTGTCCATCTGTCACTTCTACTATTGTTGGCCGCCATAAGTAGTTTGTCTTTGCTCTTTCGTGTGTAATCTTCAAGTTGTTGGATAGTGGTTTCTACGCATTCCTCTATGTTGGCAAGTCCTCTTCCCCCTTCCTTTCTTGACACATACAATCTATCTCTATCATCTCTAGGGTGGAGAGCCTTATGCATGGTCATTAATTTTCTCGTCCTTTGGTCCATCTGTCTGAGTTCTTCTTTTGTCCATTTTAAGAATGGTCCTGAGTATCTTATAATGGGGACAGCCCAGGTATTAATTCCTTTGATCAGATTTCTGCTGTTAAGTTTCGTTTCTAGAAGCTTTCTAGTTCTCCTGAGATATTCTTTTTTAACTTTTCCTTTCATTTCTGCTTGCATGATATTGTCCGCTTCTAAAATTCCTAAGTATTTGTAGCCTTCATTTTCATCAAGAGATTTTATTCTTTCCTGGTTTGGTAGTTGTATTCCATTCATTAATTTTCTTTCACCCCGTTTTATTACAAGCATAGCACATTTTTCGATTCCAAATTCCATCCCTATATCTTGGCTATATATTCGAATTGTTTGTACTAGGCTCTCCAATTCTTTTTCATTTTTTGCAAAAATTTTAATGTCATCCATGTACATCAGGTGGTTTATCTTTTCTTGTGAGTTACTAAATTTGTATCCCCCGGTACATTTTTTCAGTATATGGTTTAGCGGCATCATTGCTATAATAAATAGTAGTGGTGATAATGAGTCTCCTTGGAAGATACCTCTTTGGATTTTTACTTCTGCCAGGGACTGTTTTCCAGCTTTTAATTGAACTCGCCAGTTTTCCATGACTTTTTTAATGAAATTTATAATGTTGTTGGAAATTTTGTACATTTATTATTATTATTATTATTATTATTATTATTATTATTATTATTATTATTATTTGTAGTAGCAGCAGTAGTAGTAGTAGTAGTAGTTTCGGGGCACCCGAACTCATATGATAGGAACAACAATCATCTTGGAGATTCAGCTGGACAACATTGAAACATCACGGAACATTAAGTCTGGTCAAAGAACTGATTAGTTCCGCTTTCTTGGAATTAACCATTCTCTATCAGAAGAGAAAAGATTTCACGTGACATAATATTCCAGAGAAGTCTTCGAGCCAGCTATTTGTACAAAATGAACCCGGAGGTCTTCGTTGCCATTGTTCTTCTAGATAGCGTTTCCTGGGGTTCTTTCGATCGGTTCTACGGTTCTTAGAATCAATGCTCTTGGGGGCCCATTGTGCTACAGGCGATAAGTGGCGTTCTGTAATACCGACTGAAGAATTCTCAACGTCGCGATAAAAGAATGGTCTGCAATAGAGGCGAACAAAAGTCGGCTTTTATGAAGCTCGTTCTGAAAGTTATGCATCCTCCAATTCTACTATAGCTACAAAGAATATAATAACGTTGTTGGATAGGGCAAATTTTCAGCTACAAAATGATTTTATTATTCAAAATAAAAGTAAGTAAAGTTGACGGAGTGGTATATTGTCGGTATCAGTCGTACAGCGAGGGAATCCGTTCCCTTTTCGCTAGCACTAGACGAAGGAGATATTTAAGCCCGGTGGAATTGAAGCATCCTGCTCATGGGGGAGTGGTTGGGGAGTAGGGTAGGTCGATTTTTCACTTTTTAAAAATATTAAACTGTCCATCGATGCGAAAGCTGTGTGTTAGTATACTGAATACTGATATCAAAAATTAGATTTTTTACTTGTACCATTGTTTGAGGAAATAGCATTAAAGATCGTCTGCTAAAATGCAGTAAAAATCCTTGTTTTCGCAACATTTGGCCTAGAAATTGGTTACAAAATTTAGAATCTTCAATATTTAAATCAGAAATGTTATTTTATTTTGTTTAATTTTATTTTATTAGAATGAAACAATTCAAATATCATAAATAGAATTTAAATTGAAAATGTGTATTGAAAACTAAATTTTGAGAGTGTGAAATGTATTTGTATGTAAGTTTCAAAAGCAACTAGCCCGTAGTTTAAATTAGGTCAAACGTTTCCTTTCTTAGAAATATCATAAAAATGTTGATGTTTGTTTTAATTCTACGGTCGTATTTATTGTTTTAAAAAATTAATTCGCTTTGCAAACTCACTTTTCCCTCATCTCAATTATCTATCCAGAGCTCATGTAAATGAAAGTAATGTCGCATTTTTAAATTCTTATTTCATCTGGTACAGAAACTTAGAAAACAACAAACAGACAGACAGACAGACAGACAGACACACACACACACACACACACACACTCACACACACACACACATATATATATATATATATATATATATATATATATATATATATATATATATATATATAATAAACGGTTATAAACGAACCTTTTCTACATATTTTCCAATCTAAACTCATTCAAAAGATCCATCATCTTTTTAACAACAAAAATCTTTTTCCTTTACTTGTTTCATGTTGTTCTGAATAAGATGTCTGTTATAGGTTATATACCCTATAGACTAATGGAATGCGCCGACGGTTACTATAAGTAACAGGGACAATTATGGCTTGAGAGTAAGCCAATGCTAGTCAGCTCATAACTCTATTTGTCGGACGTAATTCCCACTTCTCTGTACTGTAATTATCTACTCTTTTGTTAATACATTTTCCTACATTTGTTACCCGTCGTTTTGTTCTTATTTGACCCCTTAAAACCCCACAACAATTTCTTTGTAAACCGAAATGTTCGAACATCGACACTACGCCCAATGATAAACTTCCATCCAGTGTAACATCCCGTATTTGTCTACATTTCTCCATATATATATATATATATATGTGTGTGTGTGTGTGTGCGTGCGTGTGTGTGTGTGTGTGTCTTGGTTTATTCTAATCTCGAATCTTTGTGTCGTACGCCCAATGTAGCAAACATCGCATTTGCATTTAAATTTGTCAATTAGACAACTTTTTTCGTGCCGGGTCGCACTATCTTTAAAATTGTGGGGAAAGAGCGTGTTAGATCTGAAAACAATTCACAAATATTTCCCCCGAATCTTCAAAATAGTGTGACCCCTCACGATAAAAAGCTGTCTAATTTACAAATTTAAATGCAAATGCGATGTTTGCTACATTGTGTGCACCAACCAAAGATTGACGGTTAGAATAAACCAGCACATTCCATCTTTTATCCACAACAATAACTTTGACCGCTCTTCTCCACCAAGCAATCCATATATATATATATATATATGAAAGGTAAAATGGATATGAATCAGACAATATGTGTAGAAAGTTTGTAGAAAAAACAAGATGTTAAAAGTTTTGCTGACAGAAATCTGTTTCGACCATATGAAGAGGTCTTTATCAAAGAAACATTGTAAACGGAAAGACGAAATAAATGTATCATTAATCACGAGGCACAGAACGCTCTCGATCAGTACCAGAATTTTCAAAAAAAATTAAAAATGCATATTCTATGTTAGAAATAAAATAAATTTTATTTCTAAAAATTATAAGCATTTTTATCATTAAAAAGCTCAAAAGAGTTTGCAGTAAAAATGTATATAAATATCAAAAAGTTCAGGAAAATATTCCGGCTACAAAAGAAAGTTTTAAAATATAATAAGTCCAACAGTACAATAGATTATAATTAAATTATATCACCAGAGGCTAAAATTTCGAATATAATAAGGATCCCGACACTACGAATGTGTCATCATTACAGATTCCTGAAATTTTCCATCTTCATCTATTGTACTGTTGGACATATTATATTTTTTAAACTTTCTTTTGTAGCCGGAACATTTTCCTGAACTTTTTGATATGTATATATACACTTTTACAGCAAACTCTTTTGAGCTTTTTTAATGATAAAAATGCTTATAATTTTTAGAAATAAAATTTATTTTATTTTTAACATAAAATACGCATTTTTAAAACATTTTTGAAAATTCCGGTACTGATCGAGAGCGTTCTGTGCTTCGTGATTAACGATATATTTATTTCATCTTTCCGTTTAAAATGTTCCTTTGATAAAGACCTCTTCATATGGTTGAAACAGATTTCTGTCAGCAAAACTGTTAACATCTTGTTTTTTCTACAAACTTTCTACATATATATATATATATATATATATATATTATATAATATATATTATATATATATATATATAGAGAGAGAGAGAGAGAGAGAGAGAGAGAGAGAGAGAAATAGATAGATAGATAGATAGATAGATAGATATGTATTTTTTTTGCTTTTTTTTAAGTCTCTGTACTTGATGAAATAAAAATTTAAGAAGCGGCATTTCTTTCATTTTACTTTCATTTTCATCTTGCAAATTCAACCGATAATCCTTTGTGTGGATTAAGCCATATCGATTTTCGAATTAGATTATTCATTGAGTGTGATTTCTTGCCAAAATCCTGTTGAGTTAATCTCCACAGTTCAATCAACGTGCTTTGATTTCATTACAAGGCCAACGAACGATGAAGGTCACGGTTCTGACGTCAACACGATTCTGGGTTCCTCAAACTGGATAATACACCCCCAAAAGAAATAGGGGCCAACCAATTTTTCAAAGACTTTCCAGGCTTCTTAGATACACCCCAAAAGAAATAGGGGCCAACCAATTTTTCAAAGACTTTCCAGGCTTCTTAGATACACCCCAAAGAAATAGGGACCAACCAATTTTTCAAAGACTTTCCAGGCTTCTTAGATACACCCCAAAAGAAATAGGGACCAACCAATTTTTCAAAGACTTTCCAGGCTTCTTAGATACACCCCAAAAGAAATAGGGACCAACCAATTTTTCAAAGACTTTCCAGGCTTCTTAGATACACCCAAAAGAAATAGGGGCCAACCAATTTTTCAAAGACTTTCCAGGCTTCTTAGATACACCCCAAAAGAAATAGGGTCCAACCAATTTTTCAAAGACTTTCCAGGCTTCTTAGATACACCCCAAAAGAAATAGGGTCCAACCAATTTTTCAAAGACTTTCCAGGCTTCTTAGATACACCCCAAAAGAAATAGGGTCCAACCAATTTTTCAAAGACTTTCCAGGCTTCTTAGATACACCCCAAAAGAAATAGGTCCAACCAATTTTTCATAGACTTCCAGGCTTCTTAGATACACCCAAAAGAAATAGGGTCCAACCAATTTTCAAAGACTTTCCAGGCTTCTTAGATACACCCCAAAAGAAATAGGGTCCAACCAATTTTTCAAAGACTTTCCAGGCTTCTTAGATACACCCCAAAAGAAATAGGGGCCAACCAATTTTTCATAGACTTTCCAGGCTTCTTAGATACACCAAACATACTGGACAATTTCAGAGGAATCCACACGTCACAAGAACAATAGAATGTTTCATGTTTTTCAAGCGGGACCAAGTGTTACATAATTATTGGATCCCTAATACTTATATAAGGTAGTGTAGAAACATAATGGCGATTAGTGCAGCTGATTGCCTTGAGAGTGAGTGGCGGCGCTTGACCTCACTCTCGCCTTGCCTTCCGGGGATACATCGTGAGAACCGGAAGGCATGGAAGACCCTGTCTTCCGGTTTAAGGATAGTAAGTTTAACTCAGTTAGCAAGTAGGAGCCGAGATCGTAGGATGTAAGTCTCACTCTGTGCAGATGTCTGGTTTGGGGATTTACAAAAAAGGAAGATCAAAGTAAATCGAAGTCTTGTGTTTATTACCTAAAAACTAACAATGACACAGGGCTTCTGATATGGAGAAATCCCTAACAGAACCAGACCCGAAGTCCCCAAGAAAGTCCAGACCTTAGAAGATTCCAGACCCAGACGCAAGATGTTAGAAGATATACCAAGTCAAGATGATAGAAGAACCAAAGCGGGTCAGAAGAAAAGACGACTAGAAGTAAGAAGTGAAGAAGGGTATACAACACAAGAACCATAAAATTGCTCCAGATGCCGCAAACTAGACCTATAACGGCAAAGGTGTTCCATGAGCATCAAATTGGACGTAGAACCTAAAAATGTTTCTGGTGGTTCGAATTGGACTTATAACCGAAAAAGTGTTCCAAGAGCATCAAATTGGACGTAGAACCTAAAAATGTTTCTGGTGGTTCGAATTGGACATATAACCGAAAAAGTGTTCCAAGAGCATCAAATTGGACGTAGAACCTAAAAATGTTTTTGGTGGTTCGAATTGGACATATAACCGAAAAAGTGTTCCAAGAGCATCAAATTGGACGTAGAACCTAAAAATGTTTCTGGTGGTTTGAATTGGACATATAACCGAAAAAGTGCTCCAAGAGCATCAAATTGGACGTAGAACCTAAAAATGTTTCTGGTGGTTCGAATTGGACATATAACCGAAAAAGTGTTCGAAGAGCATCAAATTGGACGTAGAACCTAAAAATGTTTTTGGTGGTTCGAATTGGATATATAACCCAAAAAGTGTTCCAAGAACATCAAATTGGACGTAGAACCTAAAAATGTTTTTGGTGGTTCGAACTGGACATATAACCGAAAAAGTGCTCCAAGAGCATCAAATTGGTCCTAGAATCAAAAAATGTTATTAATTTACTAGTTAAAGGCGTTGATAAATTGTCGCTCAATTGCTTGTTGGATACACAGATCAACGGACTGGGATTATATAATTCTTTGACACGGACCAATTGATGAGGATTATCTAATTCTTTAACACGGATCAGCTGACAAGGATTAAAACTGATGCTAAACATTTCTACTTCAAGAAAGGATCAAACTTTGTGCCACAAGGTATCTCTACAGTAAAACTGCTCTAACCTACAGTTTAACATGGTGACATGAATCGTAATAAAAGGTAGGTCTATAAGAAAGACAGAATGGATAAAAACAAAAGCTCTATCTAATTATGTCTCTCACTTGTGCCGTACTTCTATTTTAGTCACAGTACAGTAACCAGATGGTTCAAGAAATTTTTACTTGCATTGTAAGAACATTGACTATCAGGTTAGGTAGGCCAAAAACCGTGAATTCCAAAGCTGTTCTCCAAACCATATAGACAAATCCAGCAAGTAGCACTGGAGAGTATCAGGTGAGCTTGACATCTTATAGTCCATTATAATATGAATTTAAAGGTCGTGCCAATTGTAATAGGGGGCTTTGGAACGGTTCCCAAAGGGTTTATAAAACAGTATGGATCACCTTATCTCAGCAAGGAAACCAAACCCAGTGTTGATCAACAAAAAAAAAAGAACGTGCCAACACGGATGAAGATGAAGGAAAACGAAAAGATGGATAAATACCAGGACCTTGCCAGAGAATTGAAAAAGCTATGGAATTTGAAGGTCAAAGTGATACCAATTGTAGTTGGTGCACTGGGAAAGGACCCAAAAAGCTTGGAAAAAAACTGGAGAATCTTGAAATCAGAGAAAGAATTGAGACCATCCAGACTACTGCATTGCTGTAATCGGCTAGAATACCCAGGAGAGTCATGGAGACCTGAGGAGACTTGCTGTCACGCAGACTCCAATGAAAGTCCATCAGTTAACACTGGTGTGAAAAATCCATAATAATTTTTTAAAGTTTTCCAACTGGAGTCTTGTTCACCCGAAACACAATAGTAGTCGCCGAATTTCACTTCTCTCGCAGACACTTGCTTTGTTGCTGACTACCAGTGTCAGCGACCGTCCGTTTTTATCATGGCTTGGCTACCCTTTATGCAAATTCCATCTCGTCCCGTCCGGGTCTCTCGTGCAGGCACAAGCGATTCTTTGCCGCTTACGTTGAGGGGATCGGCCATGCCCATTACAATAATAATTATGGAAGACAAATAAAAAAGTCAAAAGTCAAAAGTACTTTATATGTAGAGCAATGTACAATAGATACTAAATATTGAAGTCAGTCAGTTAGTCAACAATTGGTTTGAACAATGTGACTGGCCAAGCACAACTGAACCAGATTATTTGAAGTGAGCACATACGTGGACTCACTCGAAACAAACTTTTTCTTTATTTGGAAATGAGATACAGCGAATGTGCACACAACTCGGCATATAGCCGGAAGTTTGGTTTTAGGGGAGAGGTGATAAAACTGGTCATATCACTAGCTAGGCTCACTCACCGACCGATTCATTCAAAAATGAAAATAAAATTCTTGCATTCTCTCCTTGTGCAGCTCCCTTTCACCAAAATACCTCATTTGCTCTATGCATGTATCCTACTTAAAAATTTCCCAATATTGATGATCGGCGATGGAAGGGGTGGGAAAAAATTGGAAATAAAAACCCCAAGAAACTGAAAAACACATGTAAGCAAAACAAAAATTGTGGGTCATTTTGGTTTCCCCCTTTCCCTCAGCTATTGTGTAGGCCCGCCGACTGTCTTCCGCACTTTGTTGTTTGAAAGTAAGCCGTTACTTATGGGAATTCAGAACATTCCACTCATGCATTTGGGTGATTCCATTCCCTGAGTCCTGATTGGCTGCTTGGTTTGTATGATCCCCTGAGGCTCCATAAATACTGCCACTTTGTAGTGGTCTTTACAGCATACCAGAATCGTATTGGGTTACGACTGTTTGCTGTCTTATCTTGCCAATTCGACGGTAATTGGACTTAGTATGATTATTCTACACTAAATATAAAAACCTCCCATGAACTGTGCCACCCTTGACCGCTTTTCCCTGAATTGCAACGTCAGCCTTCAGACTGACTGGGAGAAAAGTGACTCATCAATTGGTTATCGTCGCGAATGTTAAGTGGCACAAATACAACCAATATTATTGATCAGAATGTACTGAATTGAACAAATTGCTTTGCTCGATTTGATGTCCCGGTATATTTACGGCCAACGGGGCGGCTCTTTCTCCCCCACCCCTTCTCCCCAACCCACCACAGTTTGTGATCGAACCCGCAACCACAACCCAGAACCTTTGATCCAAAAAAGATCGCTCTACTTCTGATACCAGTGCAAAAAGATGTTATACTCACGGAGAATCTAGGCGTCCCATTGTGGTGTATTGGTTAGCAAGAAAGTCTCGTAGATTTTTGTAGCCATTTATAGGCTACAGGTAAGAGCACTTTACAGTGAAGATCCCTTGTGTTTCTTTGAGAAGAATCCTTGGTTGTTCCTTAGTGTTTGTGTGGCAAAATTGAAGGGCAGGGCTGTGGACGAGCGGATTCCCAGCCTCCACAAACAAAGCGCGTCAGGGTATGTTTGGCCTGTGCGAAGGGGAGGAGTGTGGCGAGTGGCCACGGATATTTGAACTCGCTACCTCCTCGTAGCTGAAATGCTGTTGGCAAAGACCCAGATGAGACAAGTCGGAATTTGCATAAAGCGTGGCCGAGCGATGATAAAAAAACGGAGAGTGGCTGATACTGGGACAGAGAGAAAAAAAGTAAGTTTGTTAAACCAGAAGTGAAATTCGACGACTGCTGTGTTTGGGGTGTCAGGAAGTCAGAGTAACGTGCTCAGTTGGTAGAGACTGTGCTGACGAGGAAAGGAATTACATTTTGTTTGCTAGAGTTTGTTAGAATTCTTGTGTTCCTTAGTTTTAGGCAGAATCCTTGGTTGTTCCCCGGTGTTCCTTAGTGTCAGGTAGAATCCTTGTGTTCCTTAGTGGTAGGCAGAATCCTTGATTGTTCGTTGGTTGCTGATCCATTCGTCGTGACGAATACATGCAAATGAACGGCTTTCAAGATTGGCAATTACATAGGTAACTAACTACATATTCGAGCATGTTGATTGGCGAACTTTACTTCACGCGACCACGCAGAGTCTATATGTTTAAGTGGTGGGCCACAGCACACTTTATATGACAAAATAAAGGAAGCGCGTGGTGTAATGGTTAAAGTCATGGGAAATGGGCTCGTCGCCCCGAGTTCAAATCCTGGACGAGTTAATTGCATTTTCACTTAGCGCTAATACCCCTGGGAAAGGTATGAATCCTACTCCCCCTCCAGCTATGGGTAAATAGCAGGTCAGACTGGGTTCTTTAACCATGGCTAAGTAACCAGTCTAGGAGAAGGAAAACTCTGAATTCAAACCTGTTGAACTCCGCTTAAGAAATTGACCTTGTGTCGTATCCTGCTCGTGCGGAGGAGTTGGTGATATATATATATATATATATATATGACAAAATAATTCAGCATCCATTGCTATTGAATAGTGTTCGATCCACGCTGGATTCAAATTCAAGAAAAAAAAATCCCCCTCCTTTCCTTTCTTCTCCTGCTAATTTCCTTTCTCTTCCCTCGTTCTTTCCTTCTTTTCTCTTCACTTCGCTTCCTTCTTCACTCACTGACGCCTGTTCACTGAATGACTCGACAACTGTTCGGATAAGCGGGTGAATTTTATGCCCACACAACTAACACACAATGCAGCTGTACTATCCTATATGGCACCTTTTAATCTTTTTCAAAAGAGAAAATAAATCATTAATAATTGCTGTACAAAATAATGCCTTAAGAACAAATGTTGTATACCCTTTCTTTACTTCTATTATTCTTCTTCTCATCTTTAGTAACTTACGTTCTTCTTCTAGCGTCTCTTCTAACGTCTCTGTTCTTGCTGGTTGGTCGTCCTTGATTCATTTCTTCTTCTAGGTCAGTCTTGTTGCCAAGACATTCATCAACCACAAAACCATATTATTTATGTAAACTTTTATTTCTTAACTAAACATATTTCTCTAACTAAACACAGCGCGCGTGTGCAGTGAGCCCCAGCTAAAACAGACATATCGTATCTGCCTGACGTCCAAGCTGAAACTGAGAGCCAACCAGGTCCCACGTGACTTCACGTATTTCGCGGGCTTTCTGTAATATTCCATGGAAAGTCCCGCCCGTGATATGAAAAGGGGCCATCTCTTCAGAAATACAGGGGGTTAACAATAATCTATGCATAGATTATGTAACACAAATTATATCAAAGCAAAAATTGATAAAACGCGTCAAAACAGTAAATGTAGACTGTGCGGTGACAGAGATGAGACTGTAAACCATGTATTAAATGAATGTAGCAAACTAGCACAACGGAAAGCACGGCTGGGTTGGAAAGGTGATCTACTGGGAATTATACAAAAAATTAAATTTTGACCATACAACAAAATGGTATATGCATAAACCAGAATCTGTTCTTGAGAATGAAACGCATAACATTCCCTGGGACTTTGAGATAAAGATGGATCACCCTATCCCAGCCAGGAGACCATACCTAGTGTTGATTAACAAAAAAAAAAGAGAACGTATCAACTGGTGGATTTTGTGGTTCCAGCAAATCATAGGGTGAAGATGAAGGAAAATGAAAAGATGGATAAATACCTGGACCTTGCCAGAGAACTGAAAAGGCTGTGGAATATGAGAGTGAAAGTGATACCAGTTGTAGTTGGTGCACTTGGTGCGGTCCCAATAAACTTGGAAAAATACTGGCGGATCTGGAAATCAGAGGAAGAATTAAGACCATCCAGATTACTGCACTGCTGCAATCGGCTAGAATACCCAGGAGAGTCCTGGACATTTGAGGAGACTTGTTGTCACTCAGCCTCCTGTGAAATACCATCAGCTAATGCTGATGTGAAAAACTCAAATAATAATTCATAATAATAATAATTTTTCATCAATATAGCCTGCACTTGCTACATTCAAGAGTATAGCAAAGAAAAACAATTCGCACTGAATTGGAAACATAGCATAGTGGATAAATGCGTTGGGTTAAAACAGTTCTAAGTGACAGTTATCTCTAGGCTGAAGATTCAATCCTGGTCAAGGGCGACAGTAACATAAAATAATAATTAAAACAGCTCAACACCTGTACCCCAGCTATGGTTAGAAGAGAACAGTATACCCACGGTGATTGAAGGAATGGTTGGGTTCAAAGTTCCGTGATGGCTCCCGATTACGACAAGAAGGTTCCCGAGTCCGACAAAAAATCCCCGAAGAAGGCCGAAATGCATATCGGCCGAAACGTTGTACAGTATACAGTGAATAAAGGGTTGGATTCAAAGTTCCGTTACGACTCCTGATTACAACAAGAAGGTTCCCGAGTTCGAAAAAAGGTTCCCGATTTCGAGAAGGCTCTCAAATCCGATAAGGTTCCAGAATTCGAGAAAGTTCCCGAGTCCAACAAGAAATACCTGAAGAAGGCCGGAAGGTACATCGACCGAAACGTTGTACAAATAACAATAAAGATGAGGACAATAGTCCAAATAATACTAATTATCAAGCCTCATCTAAAAAAAAAATCAGAGAAATAGGTTCGTATATATCGAGAAAAAAAAGAACTTCCACGTTTTTATAAGCAAAAATTTAATAAATAAATACTTTTAAAATGAAAGAAGGTTCCTTATTTGTTAAGAATTTTTTAATCAAATTTCTATTTTGAGGTTGACAGCTTCATTGCTCTCTCCACATAGTCTGCACTTGTAACATTCCACAGTCTAACGAGTTTCGTATATTCTAAAATAAATTCAACGTTTTTATTCTCAAAAATTAAATAAATAGTTTAAAAATGAAAGTAGGTTTCTTATTGTTAACAAAATGTTTTTAATGAAATTTCTATGGTATGGTTGACTGTTTCATATCTCTCTCTCTCTCTCTCTCTCTCTCTCTCTCTCTCTCTCTCTCTCTCCACATTGTCAGCACTTAAGACCCTTCAAAATATTACGAAAGAAAAATAATTGTTCAAGCTCTTGTGTTCCTTCTAAGCTAGTTTACTGCATTCGTTTATTAATTGGTTGACTGTTTCATCGCTCTCTTCTCATAGTCTGCACTTGCTATTTTCGAGAATCTTACGAAACAAAACAATTCCAAATGAACATTTTCCGCCCTGTCGGCTGGGGCATTAGAATGCATCAACTGCACCTCTGCTGAGGGGTAAGACTCTCCCAATGGCGACCCGTGATGCTTAAGGATAGAGCCCAGGTGGATGAGCAGTTCATGACATTCAATACTCCACTTTGGCCCTATCTTGGGCTAGACGGTCGGTCGGAGAGGCCCCCTCCAATCAATCGGCTGGTCACGTCAAGCCCTAGCACCTATATGATTGCCCCAACCCTATTGCCCTTATGGCAAGCCCCCAACCCCTTTTTATCATATGGATACTAGAAGGCGATGGCTGCGGGTCTACATGTCCTGGGAATTACGTTAAACTCTATCTGATAGTGAGGTTCCAGTTTTGGAGGTTTGGGGAATGTGGAGCACCCCTTCATCACCATTTCTCCCTGGTCCACCCTGACCCGGAGTGGTAGTACCTGTTAGGGTCCCATCTATGGGTTAAATAGAAAAATGTATTTTTTTTAAATTGTATTATCCATTAAGAATTGATTTATTTCAAAACTTTATCGGCATTAAATGACCCACTGAGGTTGATATGCCGTAAAACAAAACAAAACAAAAAAACAAATGAATATTTTCTTCGAACCCGGGAACCTTCTTTCCGAACTCGGGACCCAATTGGACACATGGCGTAGTGGATATAGACGGTGGATTAATACAGCTCTAAGTGACAGTTTTCTCTAGGCTGCAGGTTCAATCCTAGTCAAGGGCTCGGATAACATAGATAATAATTTACACAGCTTAACACTTGTACTCATGATTAGCGGAATGAGAACAAGATATCCCCGTGGATTGAATGAATGACAAGAAGGTTTCCGAGTTCGAAGACAAGGTTCCCGAGTCTAACCAGAAATCCCTGAAGAAGGCCGAAATGTATATCGGCCGAAACGTTGTACAGATAACAATAAAGATGAGGACAATGATCAGAATAATCCAAATGATACAAATTATCAAGCCTCATATCGAAATTTCAGAGGAATAATTCCAAATAAATAGGTCCGAATATATTTAGATGAAAACAAAAACGTTTTTATCTTCAAAAATTAAATGAATAAATGATTTGTCAATGGAGGAAGGTTCCTTATTTGATTGTTAAAGTTTTTTTTTTTAAATCAAATTTCTATGAAATCAAAACACAGACGAAACCGCCATCTTATACATTTCAACATAGAATTATTTTTAGACTATCGTTTGTAGTAGTAGTAATAATAATAATAATAATAATAATAAATAATAATAATAATTATTATTATTATTATTATTATTATTATTATTATTATTATTATTGAATAATAATAACAATAATAATTATTATTATTATTGAATAATAATAATAATAATAATAATAATAATAATAATAATAATAATAATAAAATAAAGAAAGAAAGAAAAGAAAAAAAGAACGTTTGTATTGGATTAATTACCTCCCCTTGTTTCCTCTTTCTCTTTTCGTCGGCTGTTGAGATTCGTGACCAAAGCCGACAAAAGAACACCATTGTCTTCATTGTCTACGGAACCGTCAGACGTTATGCGTCTGAAAATGGTTTTATCGGATTTCGCTTTGTCCGATTGACAATCGCGCGCGCAGCGAGAAACGTTAGTGTTTTTCAAAAGACGTGCCGCCATTTCTGTGTGGGGTGCATCATGGTTACGACTTTTGACACTTTCTCGCAAAGTCAAAATATGTAAAAAAAAAAATTTTTTAAAAATAAATAAATTTAAAATATAAAAATAAAAATAAAAATGAAAATAAAAATAAAACAATGTTCAGTTTTTTGTTCGACGATACAAAAGAAAATTATTAATGTTTTTTTTTTTTTTTTTTTTTTTTTTAATTCTTTAAAAAATCTCACGAACAGTTCTGAAAGTAAACGAAGGGTAGGAGAGGGAGAATTGGTGGGGGGGGGGAAGTCGGAATGGAAGAAAGTGGAAAGGTATGATTGTTCGGTCTTATTTTTTCGGCAGTCAGTTGTAGAGATGTTATAACACAGTCTATATTCTTTCGTTGTCACCTCACTAGATGTAATGGTTAGCAAGCAAGATTCGCAAGCCATTGTGAGTGAGCTTGATTCTCACTGGGTGCCCTATAATTCTGGCCTTGTGCCACATCTAAGCTCAACTTAGTAAACAGCTATATTCTTTCGTTCTTTATTTCTTTATGTTATTTTCTCTTTTTTCTTTCTTTCTTTCTTTCTTTCTTTCTTTCATTCATTCTTTCTTTCTGTCCAGTTTTTCTTTCGTTTTATCTTTCTTTCTTTATATTGTTATTTCTTATTTATTCATTTATTTATTTATTGCTATCTCGGTTTTCTGTTGGTTTTTTTTCTGATTTGTTTCTTTAATTAATTTTTATATTGATAATTTCTTTCTGTTATTTTAACTTTAATTTCATCCTTTTATTCTATCGTTCATTTCTGTTTTTCTTTTAATTTTTTCGGAATTTTTGTTATTTGTTTTCTTCTTCTTCTTCTTCTTCTTCTTCTTATTATTATTATTATTATTATTATTATTATTATTATTATTATTATTATTATTATTATTATTATTATTATTTGCTCCTTTTGAGTTTTCACATCAGCATTAGCTGATGGTCTTTCACTGGAGTCTGAGTGACAGCAAGTCTCCTCAGGTCTCCAGGACTCGTCTGAGTATTCTGGCAGATTGCAGCACATGCAGTGTTCTGAATGGTTTCAATCCTTCCTCTGATTTCCAAACATTCCAAACCCTTTTCTAATCCTTTTGGGACTGTTCCAAGTGCACCAACTACAATTTCACTTTCAAATTCCATAACTTTTTCAGTTCTCTGGCAAGGTCCAGATATTTGTCCATTTTTTCATTTTCCTTTAGCTTCACCCTGTGATCTGCTGGAACTGCAAAATCCACCAGTTGACAAGTTCTTTCTTTTTTGTTTATCAACACTAGGTCTGGTCTTCTTACTGGGATAAAGTGATCCGTTTTTATTTCAAAGTCGCAGAGATTTTTTTTCAAAGTCCCAGAGAATTTTATTATTATTATTATTATTATTATTATTATTATTATTATTAGCTTCTTTCTTTCATTCTTTCTTTAATTTCTATATATCCTTTTTTACTTTAATTTTGTCTTTCAATAAGAAAGAAAGAAAGAAAGAAAGAAAAAGTTTATTTCTTTCTTTCTTTTTTTTCTCCAGTTCTTCCTTCATTCTTTCGGAATATCTGTTTGTCTTTTTTTTGTTTTGTTTATTTCTCTCATTTATTCTTTCTTACTAATTTCTCTTCTTTATTTGTTTCTTTCTATCCAGTTTTTTTTTTTTTTTTCATTTTCTTTCGGAATTTCTGGATTTTTTTCTTTTATCATTCATTCCTTATTTAATTTCTATATAACATTTTTACTTCAGTTTTTTTATTACATTCCTTCTTTCTTTCTATTCTTTCTTACTTTTTTTAAATTTCGAATATTTACTTCCAGTTTTCATTTCTTTCCTTCTTTTTTCTTTCTTTCTTTCTTTCTTTTTCTTTCTTCCTTTCTTTTTCTCTAATTTCTCTTTCTTTCTATTTTTTATCTATTTATTTATTACATTCTTTCTTTCTTCCTAGTTTTTCTTTCATTCTTTCAAGTTTTTCTTCTGTCGTTCTTTCTTTTGATTATCTTTCTTTCATTCTTTCTTTCGTTTTTTTTTCTCTCTTTTATGTCCCTTCTTTCTTTCCTTCCTTTTCTTCATCGTTTTCTTCCTTCCTTTTGAATTCCATTCCTTAATTTTTCTTTTAATTTGTTTATCTTTCTTTCGAATTTCCCCCAGTTTCCTTTCCAATTTCTATTCTTTATTTTTTTTTCCTTTTTTTCTTTCTTCTTTCTTCCTTTGAAAAAAGATTGCAGTTAAAGCCCGCCTGAGTTTTTTTTTTTCTATGTCTTTTAGTTGGGACCCTGGTCGATTAGTTTCCTTGACAGTGTTGACAAGGTTAATTTCGCAGGGATTGTTCGCTATGTACCGGCGGCCGAACGGATATGGTCTCTGACTATGCCTGTGAAGTCCCGGTTTCGATTCCTGTTGGAGGGGAGTCGTTAGTATACATCGCTGAAGAGACTCAATAAAGTCGAAACAGTCTGTACGGTGTTCTGCATGGCGAGCCATCCTTTGCGGGATTTACTTGTCAAGTTTATTTTCTATAATTATCGAATTTTGTGCGATACATGCATTTATAATTGCCTTCAAGCAAAAATATAAATAATAATTTATTCAACATTGCTTCTAAAAACAAACATCCAAAAATCTTATATATATATATATATTTAACAACCCCTCCACACGAGCAGGATGCGACACAAGGTCAATTTCTTAAGCGGAGTTCATCAGATTTTAATTCAGAGTTTTCCTTCTCCTAGACCAGTTGCCTAACCAAGATTAAAGAGCCCAGTCTGCCCTACTATTTACCCATAGATGGAGGGAGAGTAGGATTCATACCTTTCCCAAGGATATTAGCGCTAAATGAAATGCAATTATTTGTAGTATATAAGCCATGCAGCAATACAGCACTTGAATTTATAGACTAGGCGAGGTCACGTGGTTTAATCCTCTGCCAATCAACAGCCCGAATGCGTGGCTGGCTGAATACTTAATCACTGATACTAAGAGACACCCATTTGCAATCATTGACAAAGGACTTGTCAGACTGTGGATCACCAAGGAACAACCAAAGGATTCTTTAACCGTAGATCAAACTAGGCTCTGCTTGACACAAAGGATCTCCGCTGGACAAGCGCTCTTGCTTGAAGCCTAAACAATGGCCACTAAAATCGTAACAATCTTCTGCTCAGTGGCAGGCTACAGCACTGTACTGTTTCTGATAATAAGAGTCGCTAAATAAGGGGATATATCAAAGAAACCTTGTCTTTGGGGTATGGTTTTATGGGTAAGAATAACACAAGATTCCATAATTCTACGCAGTGTTTTATCATGTATGTGGGTTAATATTTTGGCACCTTTGAAATCAAAAGTATGATTGAGATCAAAGATGTGTTTAGCTAATGCATTGTTTTGGAAACCACGTTTAATGTGATATTTGTGTTCCGATAGACGTTTAGTTAAGGATCGGGAAGTCTCCCCTACATATTTCCTGTTAC
>CM042167.1:68893002-68898002 GCA_023376005.1 Doryteuthis pealeii | reverse complement strand
TATCTATCCATCTATAAAAAGAAATTCTTTTGACATATCCAAACAGTCACGGTTGCCATTTTGAGTAATTGACCCACTTGAGTTTTAAATAAACCCGGATTACAAACGTCCAATTAAATGGGGATTGTTTTGTTGTTTTTAGGGGGTTTTTTTGCAACGCTTAATTTTTTATTTGTTACCTTCCTGTCATACGGACGGTGTGCGAGATATGTAACTGTCACAAAATTGACCTGTTAGTCATACTTTGTTTTATACTAGAAGTTGCTACCAAGCATTGTTGGCGTTTTTGTGATATAGTTATTTACTAAGCTTAGCTTAGATATGGCACAAGGCCAGAAGTAAGGGGCACCCAGTGAGAATCGAACTCACTAACAATGGTCTGCAAATCTACCTTGCTAACCATTACACTACGTGAGGTGCCCTACGTTTTTGTGATATAAGGTGTGTGCCAGATGTTCACTTTTACTTATAGACTCGCCGATAACCATGTGACCAACCTATTGGCCAACCACTGGCAGTATTCTGCTGCTGATATTATTATTTATACTGGCTGTTCTGGTCATACCTACTCATAACTACTTGAACCTTCGTGGACGACGGAACATAGGATTATATCACTGGACCTTTGACACTACGTAGTATTTCAGGACTTATTCACTTACCAAAGGATTCTATAACTCAGGACTGACTTACTTACTTACTTTAAGTCCTTTACAACTGGCCAAGGATGGCGGTCAGAAACTTAACAAGCATCTCCTGGGTAGATGAGGGAAAACCTAGTGTACTGATTTGTTTACTTTTGAGATTTACAAATACTGGATATTTTTAAGTAGAACTTCAATGCTATTTCTATGTATTTTTTGGTCCACCTCTCACAATGTTTATTAAATAAACTTGACAACATCAGTATGAGTCGTCGAGCCTTTGCTTCCTACTAAGACCAGTGGTTTTGGTTTGGTTTGGTTTGGTTTGGTTTAGTTTGCGGCATATCAACTTCGGTAGGTCATTTAATGCCGACTAAGTTTTAGATTCGTATATATATATATATATATATATATATATATATATATATATGAGTTTTTTCTTCAATCATCCGTCCTTGCAGTTCGACCGCTTCCTTTCTCGGATTCATTCACGATACCATTTTACTAAAACCGACATCCTCTTTCTTTTCATGAATAGATTTATCCGGGGTCCCGTTGGTAACCGGCGGCTTCATGTCAAAATTATATATATATATATAAAGTCGGTGGTACAACCACAATTTAAGTTTCAACAACAAAAGATATGAAAATAGTACCACCTTATCAAAATATATATGGCAGATCAAGGAAAAAACGGGCAGAACACCTACAGTAAAATGGGAAATAATAAAAAAAGCCCAGGCATACAAAGGCGGACAACGTTGCGATCTTTGCTTAGAAGAAAAGTTGTGCATACTACAAAACGCAAGCAATAACTTGTTGAATAAGAGAAGTGAACTCGTTTCGAAATGTAGGCATTTAAACAAATTTTTACTGTGTCACTTACCACCTGACCCTAATTGATCCCTGAATTTTCGCTCTCCTTTTTTTTATTTTTAAATTTTTTTTTTATTTATTTATTTATTTATTTATTTATTAAAAAAAAAAAAAAAAAAATTCATCTGAACACCGCGTGCATTAACACCAATGCAAGTTTGTTGATTATAATGTTTTTTAAATACAAATTTAACGTCATGACATTACATCACGTGAATACAATCCACGTCACATAAACGTTAAACAAGCCACAGTTTAAAAAAACAATTTTTAGCTTTGCATTTCCCATCGCGTGAAAAACGCTGCATATAAACGCTACAAAATTTGATTTTTTACCATTTCACGACTGGTTTTTTACATCTCAACCACTTCTCATCTGATGATTGGACTACCAAGAAACTTGAAGTTATGAGTGTGAAATCATAATATCAACATTAATTATAAAACTGCTCTGCTTTATTAGCATTGAGCACCTTTCCATGCAAATACTTTTCTCATTTTTTCATTCACTATTCATTATATATTGCATATAGCTCCTATTTATTCAGTTGAGCACTTTTAGAAAAGTACGCTAAACACATATTATGGAAGTGGCTACTTTCAACTACTCTACAAAAAACATTCCGGCACCAGATGAACACTATTACAGAAAAACACTATTGGATAAAATTGAAAGCCTAATTAGGCGCATGAGATGGAAATTATATTATTCCACATTCAATGATACCAATAAATCAACAATCTCCTATGGTTTTAAAACAACAAAATGTCCACCGCAACACCCTGATTTAGCCCCTTTTGAAAAAGACATGTTTGATATTGTCAATAAGTTAAAATTCAGAAAAATCAACGGCAATTTTCAAAACAAAATACAAAAAGACGCAAAGAAAATCAGGAACTCTAAAAACATTTTCGTGAAAGCGGACAAATCCAACAATTTCTACAAAGTGGATATAAAAAATACGAAAAATTGATGAAAGATTCAATAACGAAAATCTACAAAAAAATACCAAACACTTGGGAAAACCACTTAAACACGGAAGCTAGTAAAATCGCAGCTAAATTAAAGATCGACAACCGGATTAATAAAGTAATAAAAAAACCAGCTTTCATCACCATCAAAGATCATAAGGAGGATTTTCGTAACAACCCAAATTGTAGACTCCTAAACCCAACGAAAAACCAAATTGGTAAAATAGGTAAAACCATATTATCAGAGATTTGTTACAAACTAAGGAGAATTTTAAATCTAAACCAATGGAAGAACACCAAACATGCTATCAATTGGTTCAATGGGATTACAAATAAAAGTAAGTGCACTTTCATTCAGTTTGACATAAACCAATTTTACCCATCTATCACGGAAGACTTACTCAACAAATCCTTACATTTGGCTCAACTTTATATCAATATAAATGACGATGATATCAAAATTATCAAACATTGCCAACAATCTTTTATATATTACGATAACTATATTTGGGGTAAGAAAAGCACCAACAATTTATTTGATGTTAGTATGGGAAGTTTTTGTGGCGCTGAGACTTGCGAAATTGTAGGAATATTCCTACTTTCGGAAATAGCTCAAGATTTCAATAAAGAAAATTTTGGAATTTATCGTGATGACGGTTTGCTATATTTAAATGACAATAATAACCGTAATATAGATTGTGCAAGGAAAAATTAATAAAAACTTTCAAAAATTATAATTTAAAATTAGACATAAAGTCTAATTTGAAAACAGTTAATTTCCTGGACGTAACTTTCGACCTAAACAAAGGGACGTGGAAACCGTACAGGAAAGAAAATAATACACCATTATATATTAACATAAAATCAGACCATCCTCCAACAATTACTAAACACATTCACAAGTCTATAGAACATAGACTCGCCACTAATTCCACCAATGCCGATATATTCAACAAATCAAAAACGATATATGAAAACGCCCTAAAAAACAGTGGATTATACTCCAAACTAGTATACAAAAATAATAACAACTATGAAAATAATAATAATGACAAATCAAGAAAGAGAAACATCATTTAGTTCAACCCCCTTTCAGCAAAACCGTGATAACGAATGTGGGTAAAATATTTTTCCAATTAAGGAAAAAACACCTAGACAAATCGCCTACATTAAACAAACTATTTAACAAAAACAATCTCAAAATAAGTTATTGCTGCATGAACAACATTAAAAACATTATCGATAAACACAACTTTAAAATATTAAATCGTAAACACAACAACCAGATTAATAGATGCAACTGTCGCCTTAAAAATGAATGCCCATTAAGTGGCAATTGTTTGGCTAACAACATCATTTACAAAGCCACAATAAAGGACAATGTAAATAACAACGAGGAAAAAACATACATTGGTGCCACTGAAAACAATTGGAAAAGTCGGTGGTACAACCACAATTTAAGTTTCACAACAAAAGATATGAAAATAGTACCACCTTATCAAAATATATATGGCAGATCAAGGAAAAAACGGGCAGAACACCTACAGTAAAATGGGAAATAATAAAAAAGCCCAGGCATACAAAGGCGGACAACGTTGCGATCTTTGCTTAGAAGAAAAGTTGTGCATACTACAAAACGCAAGCAATAACTTGTTGAATAAGAGAAGTGAACTCGTTTCGAAATGTAGGCATTTAAACAAATTTTTACTGTGTCACTTACCACCTGACCTAATTGATCCCTGAATTTTCGCTCTCCTTTTTTTTATTTTTTTTTTTTTTTTTTTATTTATTTATTTATTTATTTTATTTATTTAAAAAAAAAAAAAATTCATCTGAACACCGCGTGCATTAACACCAATGCAAGTTTGTTTGATTATAATGTTTTTTAAATACAAATTTAACGTCATGACATTACATCACGTGAATACAATCCACGTCACATAAACGTTAAACAAGCCACAGTTTAAAAAAACAATTTTTAGCTTTGCATTTCCCATCGCGTGAAAAACGCTGCATATAAACGCTACAAAATTTGATTTTTACCATTTCACGACTGGTTTTTTACATCTCAACCACTTCTCATCTGATGATTGGACTACCAAGAAACTTGAAGTTATGAGTGTGAAATCATAATATCAACATTAATTATATATATATATATGTGTGTGTGTGTGTGTGTGTGTGTGTGTGTGTGTAAAAATGGAATTGGAATTGAATCCAACGATATGAGGAAGAATGAATAAAGAAAAGAAAGTACAGAATGGATAATAAAAGATGAATTTAATCAATATCACTTACACATGTGTTTCGGTCAGTTTATCTATGTGTACCTTATTCAAACTATTATTATTATTGAATAAACAAATGAAATGAAATAATAATAATAAACATATATATATATATATATATATATATATATATATATATATATATATATATATGAGGAAGAATGAAATAAGAAAAGAAAGTACAGAATGGATAATCAAAGATGAATTTAATCAATATCAC
>CM042167.1:68885252-68887752 GCA_023376005.1 Doryteuthis pealeii | reverse complement strand
GTTTTTTCAGATCTATCTACTTATTCTATCTATCTATCTATCTATCTCTGTGCACCAATAAGTCTACAGCCTAAATAATTAATTAATTAAAATTAATGTGTTTTATATACGAGGAATATCAATATTATTATATATATATATATATATATATATATATATAATATATATATATAATATAAAATCTTGTCTTGTTTCTACACGTGCCTGTTAAAATTTGAGATAATTTTAAATGGTCAATATTTATATGATCTCAATTTAAACAGCACGTGTATAACCAAGTCAAGATTCTGTTTGTAAGAATAGAAATTTATACCAATTTTCTGTATCTACCATGAGATAATAGTTCCTTTCATCTAAATATCCGGAAATTATTTTTCAGCTTCTTTGACAATAACTGTCAGGTATGCTCCACACAGACTCTATTTCTACATCAGAGTTTGTTCAGATCTATCTATCTATCTATCTATCTACTATCTATCTCTCTGTGCATCAATAAGTCTACAGCTTAAATAATTAATTAATTAAAATTAATGTGTTTCATATACGAGGAATATTAGAAAAGTCCAGGGATGTGTCACAAAAAAAATAATTTCAAATCCAATCTCCAAACTACAAGTTATCTCCTTCAAAGTAATCCCTCTGGAGTCGAATGCACTTTCCCATCCTTCTCTGCCACACTTGCATGCACTCCTGGAAGCATTCTTCCGGGATTCTCCGTAGCTCTGTCGTCACAGCCTTTTTGATGTTGTGCACATCCTCAAAATGGGTTCCCTTGATGACTTGGGAAAGAGGAAAAAATCACATGGAGCAAGACTGGGCGAGTAGAGAGGTTGTTCCAGCACAGTGATGTTCTTCTGTGCCAGGAACTCTCGGATATTCAGAGCAGTGTGGGCAGGTGGGTTGTCATGGTAAAGCACGTGTTGCCCTGCCACATATCTCCCCTCTTCTCGCGCATGGGATGAAGCAAACGCTGCAGTATCTCTTTGTAGAAATGCTGCTTGATCGTATGGCCCTGTGGTAAGAACTCGCAGTGGACGATGCCCACCACGTTAAAGAATGCGATAAACCTGAAACTTTTCTGACATACCTCGTATATATAGTTTATATATATATATATATATATATATATATATATTATAGAGAGAGAGAGAGATGAGAGAGAGAGAGAAGAGAAGAATGAGAGAGATGAGATAGGTTGTAGAGACAATATTTCAACTACCGTCGAATTAGCAGACTAATAATAATAATTAATAATGTTAAGAAAAGGAAATTAATAATAATAATAATAATTAACTAATAATAATAATAATAATGGTTAAGAAAAGAAAATAATAATAATAATAATAATAATAATGAATAATAATAATAATAAATAATAATAATAATAATTAATAATAATAATAAATTTAATAATGGTTAAGAAAAGGAAATAATGATAATAATAATAATAATGGTAAGAAGAAACCTCAAAAGAGAAACGGAATCCTCATAATGCTGCACCAAATAATGCCATAAGGACAAAACTACATCGAAGCGAAATCGATAAGACCCAACAAAATAGTAAATGTAGACTTTGCAGGAAAAGAGATGAGACTGTATACCATATACTCTGCAAATGTAGCAAACTAGCACAACGAGAATACAAACTAGACATGACTGGGTTGGAAAGGTGATCCACTGGGAATTATGCAAACAATTAAATTTTGTCCATACAAAAAAATGGTATATGCATAAACCAGAATCTGTCTTGAGAACGAAACGCATAAAATTCTCGGACTTTGAAAATAAAAACGGATACCTTATCCCAGTAAAGAAGACCAGACCTAGTATTGATAAACAAAAAAGAAAGAAACTTGTCAACTGGTGGATTTTGCAGTTCCAGCAGATCACAGCGTGAAGCTGAAGGAAAGGGAAAAGATGGACAAATACCTGGACCTTGCCAGAGAACTTGAAAAGTTATGGAATATGAAAGTGAAAGTGATACCAATTGTAGTTGATGCACTTGGAACAGGTCCAAAAAGGATTTGGGAAAGTTGGAAAGTTTGGAAATCAGAGGAAGGATTGAAACCATTCAGAACACTGCACTGCTGCAATCTGCCAGAGTACGCAGAAGTCCTGGAGACCTGAGGAGACTTGCTGTCACTCAGACTCCAGTGAAAGACCATCAGCTAACACTGATGTTGAAAACTCAAAAGGAGTAAATAATAATAATAATAATCTATTTCCACTTCGAATATACAGACTACGACTTCGACTGTCAACGTTCAGAAACTCGTGTCTACAAAAACAATAGACAATTTAAAAATATATATTTAGCATATTATTCAGTGGATGGGTTTAGCTAAGTCAGTAGAGCATCCTCTTTGTATCGCAAAGTTCCAAGTTCGATACCGGTCCCTGCCAACACTGAGTAATCTGATCTTTATAGTAAAGCAGTATCTAGGAACTGACAGTTGGTGTGGCGTTTTACTTCAACAACAACACAAAAAACAAAAAAAAC
>CM042167.1:68855252-68880252 GCA_023376005.1 Doryteuthis pealeii | reverse complement strand
GACATGGACTATGTTTTGTTTTATTCATTCTTGATCGATATTCAAATATTCTTTTATTTAAACCCTTCTTTTTTTTTTCAAAACAATTTTTTAAATTCATTTTTTCTATTCAACCGATAGATTGGGCCATAACAGGTACTACAACTCCGGGTCAGAGTGGGCCTGTGAGTACTTGCGATGAAAGGGTACTCCACACTCCCCAGAGCTTTAGAATTGGAACTTCACAATTACATAAAGTTTAACGTCATACCCAGGACACATAGATGAAATAGAAAGTTGGTTGTCAGCCTTCCGTCTACGAGAGACGATGGAGTAGTGTCAATGTTTTTTTTTTTGGGGGGGGTAGTAGTGCCAATTTTTTTTTTGTTCGTTTTTTAAAAAAAAATTTTTTAACTTGAACTACATAGCCTGTGCGGGTTCATGTGGAGGATGAGCTGTTGCCCATGCAGCAAATCCCCCCTCTCCACACAGGACACAGAAATGAAATAGAAAATTATATAATAATTATCAAACAATAATTAATGATATTTTATATTATATTGTTTGAAAAAATAAGGAAAGTTGAAACGTTGTTTACATTGACAAAAGTTTGCTTAATGTTTTTTACGGTATGTAAACCCTTGTTGGGTTATTTTATGCCGAAGAAGTTTTGTTGTGTATTCAATTTTTTAAAGTTATTTTTTCTTATTAATTGTCTGTATTTTTGGGGGATGAGGCTTGATGTGAATAATGTTGATGTTTCGGACTGTGGTCCTCATCATCATTGTGGTATATATATATATATATATATATATATATATATATATACCAACCCCAGCGAACGAGCGGGATGTGGCACAAGGTCAATTTCTTAAGCAGAGTTTAACAGGTTTGAATTCAGAGTTTTCCTTTTCCTGATTACCTAGCCAAGGATAAAGAGCCCAGTCTAGCCTACTATTTATCCGTAGATGGAGGGTACATAGTTGGATTCATACCTTTCCCAAGGGTATTAATGCTATGTGAAATGCAAATAGCCTTCGTCGAGTCCATTTCCTACGACTCTAGCCATTACACCACGCACCTCCACACTTTATTGTGGTATGTATAAACACAACGTTTCGGCCGCTGTATCCTCCAGCCTTTCTTAGTTTTTTCTCTGTGTATCCGAGCATAGTAATAACCAAACCTGGTCAAACGTTAAAATTATTCATTCTTTTCTGTTATATATAATATATCTCACTCATGCATAACTTCTACTTTTAAGGGAAATTCCCAGTTAAGGTTAAGTTTAATGAAATATTTTAAAAAACCTACCCAGTCCTTGATATCTATTAATAATGGAGATTCACTTCCGGTTTGTGTCTGTAACAAAAACGACGTCACTGATTACGTCACACTACCTAAAACGTCATAACGTAGAATAAATACACTTAAAATTTGAGTATGCAATGTTAAACAGTCCTCATTGGTGTTTTAAAACAAGTTTTAATAAATACATACCTGGTATTATCTATCTATATATAGTTTGTTTTGTTTTAATATATATTTAAAGTTATAAGAACTAAGTTTCCATTTCAATTTTTTTTATTTTACTCTTTTAATAAATTTATTCTATATTTACTCCTTTGATAAATTTGATGATTTTACTTTACTTATGATACAAACTCTCTGATATTAAATTTTCAACTCCCATCCCTTCAGGCAATATTTATTTTACGTCGCCCAGAGGGCGTTTTTTTATTTTGCTAGTACTAATAATATTTAGACAAGTAAATGCTTCTATTGGAGACAAGAATTCTTTATATGTCCGAGCAAGATAAAAGAAAACCTCCTCCGGGTGATGAAAAAATAAACCCTTGAAAAATATGGACCATATTACTTTTAGGCACTCCCTTTTTTATCTCGATTAAGAAAGGACATGTTTTTCATTTACACCGTCAATATCCGTTTGTTTGTTAGGGGTTAAGGTTAGGGGTTAGGGGTTAGGGTTAGGGTTAGGGGTTACTTTTATAATTCTTTTAAAAATCTAAAAATCGTTTGTTAAAACAACCGGATATTGACGTTGTAAATGAACAACATGTCCTTTCTCAATCGAGATCATAAAAGGGGTGCCTAAAGGTCATATGGTCCAATTTATTGACATTGCTTAGTACAAGAACAAATATAATGAATAAATCTATAATTAAACAAAAATAAGTATGTTATTTTCCCGCATCCCACCATGTAGGTAAGACACAAAGGTCCATTTATACTATTCTAAAATATAATAAAGAATATTCTGTTTGTTAGGGGTTAGGGTTAGGGGTTAGGGTTAGAATTAGGGGTTAGGGTTAGGGTTAGGGGTTAATTTTATAATTTTTTTAAAAATCTAAAAATCGTCTGTTAAAACAACCGGATATTGGCGGTGTAAATGAAAAACATGTCCTTTCTTAATCGAGATCAAAAAGGGGTGCCTAAAGGTCATATGGTCCAGAAATATTGCCTGAGGTGGGTGGGAGTTAAAGATGCAATGCCAATAAACTAAATTCAATTCTGTCGAAAAATAAATTCTTTAAAAACTCTTTTCGATAAATAAAATTTATTAAAAAAACGTTTGTAGTTGTTACTCTCTTAATTAATTTTCTTAGAGATTTAATGTTATGTATTAGAAATACATTAACGAGAAGATTGCGAGTGGTTGTAATAATAGTTTATTATTACAATGAATACAAATAACAAAAATGGCTCTCGGTCGACAAGGTAAAAAGTCTCTGAGCGTAAAAGAGGATTGGTAAAGATTACCTATCTTCTGAAGAGTTGTAGCACATGGGCTTACATCCGAGAATACGAAAACAACCTTCATGGGTGGAGATCACCTCACATCACGCTGAGCTAATCTTCCTGTTGTTCTTTTATACGTACTCATTTGCATACGTGAGGGATTATCCGGTTACTTCCCTTGACAACATTTAAGAAATTTCAAATTTCAGAAAATGATTACTTTTAAGTAATCCTTTTCTGAGTGATTTAAGAAATGTCATATTTATTAAAATTAGAGTAAGTGTTTGTATAAGTTTCTATACGTGATCTCTATTGTAAAAAAAAACATGAATTCTGAATTCTGCTAAAAAATGTCATAAGATTGTTCTTTTTCAAACTTTGCTTTTTTAATTGAATTATATATAATCTATTATAGATGGGACCCAAACAGGTAATACCAGTCCGGGTCAGAGTGGGCCGGGGAGTAATGGCGATGAAGAGGTACACGGTGCTATTTGCAGAAATGCGTCCCGGCCTCCTACCTTAAAAAACGCTAGGCGGTGATAGCTGAAAAAAACAACCCACCCTACGAATGAAGTCCCTAGCTGAAGCGGTGCCTGCTGAAAAAAAACTTTTTTCGACAAGTAAATGTAAATATTTTAACCCTCCCCCTCTTAAAATATTTTAAGGGACGGGGCTAAATATTACATTTACTTGTCGATAAAAATATGGCTTACTTTTAACGCCTTCAAACCACTAAAAAAAAAAATAATTAGTCGATAAAAATGCATTCAATCCGCTAAAAAAATATCTTTTATTCGGTATTTTCATTTTATTTTAATTTTTTTCGACAATCAATTAAAAATTAAAAATAAAAACACTTTTTTTGGTATTTTTATTTTATTTTAATATATTTATTTGCAACAATCAATTACAAATAAAAAATCAAAATATTTAGATATTGTTTATTCGTAGGGTGGGTTGTTTTTTCAACTATCACCGCCTAGCATTTTTAAGGCAGGAGGCCGGGGCGCAATTCTGCGAATAGCACCGGGTACATTACACTTCCCTCCAGAACTCCAGAATTGCTACATCAGATTAAAGTTACCAATTGTCATTTAGTAATTACAAAACTTCTCATGATTTTGATATCTCTTCGCCGTTAACTTAGAATCCTTGTTCAAATCCTGAACGAGGCTGTTTGAATTTCAAAGCTCTAATATCCCTGGTAAAGGTATGAATCCAACTAATATACCTCCAGCTGTGGGTAAATAGTAGGGCAGAAAGGGATCGAGCAGAAAGAAAACCCAATTAGACTCCGCTTTTAAGATTTGGCCATGCGTCACTTCTTGCTATGTAGGATTATAATCTCCATTATGATAAGATCTCGATAGGTTCCTGGTGTTACATAATTATTAGATACCTAATATTTATGGCAATAGTGTAGAAATCAAAATGGCCGTTACAAGCTACAGCCCACGGCCTTGAAGGATGAGTGACAAGGCTTGACCTCACTCTCACCTTGCCTTCCGGGGATAAATCGTGTGAACCGGAAGGCATAGAAAACCCTGTTTCCCGGTTTAAGGATAGTAAGTAAGTCTCAGTTAGAAGTTAGAAGCCGAGCTCGTAGGATGTAAGTCTCACTGCGCAGATGTCTGGGTTGGGGATTTACAAATAAAGTAACATCAAAGTAAATCGAAGTCTTGTGTTTATTACCTAAAAACTAACAATGACACAGGACTTCTGATAACGAGAAATCCCTAACAGAAACCAGACCCGAAGTCCCCAAGAAAGTCCAGACCTTAGAAGAGACCAGACCAAGATAGACGATCAGAATAGCAAAGCCGACCAGAAGAAAATACGACCAGAAATAAGAAGTAAGAAAGGGTATACAACACTGGTACGATACCGGCCCTTGCCAACTCAGGGGATGAGTACCACAGGAATATCTTGAGCTTCTAAATTTATTCTGAGCATTATAATTTTAGCATATTTAGGAAAATGATTTTGTTTTACTAATATGTATTTTTATTATGTATCAACAATTCAAGCACCAATTTTCACTTTAAAAACGAAGTAAAGTTAATTTAATCGATTTAAAGTCATATTTTTGTGTTAGCCGAAAAGTAGTAACATAATGAGCATCAATTAAAAAAAGCAAAGTAATATTACATATGTAATTAATTTTGGTACATCTTAAACATTAAATTCTGCCGAAAATTTGACGAAAACGGGCGCTTTGTGTCAAGTAAATTACGTACTACATAAACACGTTATTAAGATTTTAAAACACTTATAACAGTTTCGTCTTAGAAATCAATAACAAAAAAATTAAATACACTATGTACAGAAAATTACTAAACAGCAGAGGTGCTGTCGGTATATTCTACAACCTCAGCCGATAGAATTAAATAAATAAGGACACAATTTTAATACTTAGCTCTTTTTAATTGATACTTTTTAGGGGTAAAAAAAATTAAATTAATATTTTTTATCACTTTAACGCAATAAGCAATTAAGAAATGAATTTGAGCTTTTGTCATATGTACAAAACAGTTTTTAGAAAAATAGATTTATGTTCCAAAACACTCAAAAGTTAAGGATTACATTTTTAAAATAATATTTTAAATGGGAAATGTGAAAAAAATAATTCCAAAAATAAATATTGTAATATACAAATTCTCGGTGATGTTTTTAATTCTATAAATTATTTTCCTCTTATTCTCTCTCTTACCCACTCACACCCTGATGTTCCTAAAAAATTTTAGTTCGGTCATAGACCGGGTACTTTTTCTAGTATATATATATATATATATATATATATCATGTCGTTAAGTTCAAGTCGACGGGGTGGCCTAGAGTCGGTATCAGCCAATCAGCGAGGGAGTATATCCCCTTTTCACTAGCTCTAGACCAAGGAGATTGTTTTTGCGTCTAAGGTGGAGCACCATGCATACCATCAGCTCCTTACTTTACCGCACAGATTCCTGTGATACTCATACGCTGAGTTGGCGAGAGCCGGTATCGAACTAGAAACCTTGTGGTTTCACTCATATTCCACAGATTTTCAATTCCCTGGCAACTTCAGATATTTGTCTATCTTTTCGTTTTCTTTCTTCTTCACCCTGTGATCTGGAACGGTCCCAAAAAGATTGGGAAAAAATCTGGAAAATCTGGGAGAATCGAGACCATCAAGAATACTGCACTGTTGCAATCTGCCAGAATACTCAGAAGAGTCCTGGAGAACCGAGGAGACTTGTTGTCACTCAGACTCCAGTGAAAGGCCATCAGCTAATGCTGATGTGAAAAAAAGGAGTGAACAATAATGATAATAATATGGTATATGCATGAGCTTGAATCTGTCCTGGAGAATGAGACGCACAAAATTATATGGGACTTTGAGGTAAAGACGGATCACCTAAACCCGGCCAGGAAACCAGACCAAGTTTTGATTGACAAAAGAAGAAGCCTTGTGATCTCGTGGATTTTACCGTCCTGTCCGATCTCAGAGTGAAAATAAAAGAGAGCGAAAAGATTGACAAATGCTTGGACCTTGCCAGAGAACTGAGTAAACTGTGGAACATGAGGGTGAAGGTCGTACCAATTGTAATGTCCATATATTTATTTTCTTCCCACTTATTATTATTATTATTATTATTATTATTATTATTATTATTATTTCTTCTTCTTCTTCTTCTTCTTCTTATTATTATTATTATTATTATTATTATTATTATTTACTTTCCATTCCTTTTGAGTTTTTCACATCAGGGTTAGCTGATGGTATTTCACTGGAGTCTGTGTGACAACAAGTCTCCTCAGGTCTCCAGGATTCTTCTGGGTATTCTAGCCGATTGCAGGAATTCAGTAATCTGGATGGTCTGATTATTATTATTATTATTATTATTATTATTATTATATTATTATTATTATTAAAACAAACAAAATAATAACTGGTAGTTTCTAAACAGTAACGCTAGTCAGATAGAACTTTCCAGGTTTATAATAGCAATAATTCTAATTACGCAATGACTGACCCTCTCTGGATGGAGATGCACAGCCCGACCACCTCCCCTCGACGGGAGCAACAATCTATTTAACACTCTCATGCAAAAGTTAATTCCAGCCAGTATCGGCGTCTGAACAGTTCGAGTTCAATATTCCTGAAGGCAATTTCTTCCCCGCAATGTAAATACAATATTCTTCTTCGAGAGAGAGTGTGGCGGTATTGTTCTTGAAATGTTTGACAAAGTGCCAAATTTGTTTGCGTGGTGCCATTTCTTTGTTAAATGGAACGCAACGGGAGGAATTAAGACCTGATTCTTGCCAAGTAAGCATCGATTGTCTCTTGCCTTAGTGTACGACGTTTTGTCTCGGCTCGTTGATCTGCGAGCTTGGCAGGAAAATTGGGAAAAGTAATCCGTAATGGTCGAAGGAGGCAGAGGCAAATGCAGGTTCTAATAAAGTCTGCGATTGATTCACATGTCTAGAACTAAGGATCATTAACTGTTCTGACTCTGGTCAGGAAGTTTGGGTTGAAGCTGGGGTTGAGGCTGGGGTTGATACTGGGTTGAGGTTGGGATTGAGGTTGGCTTATAACGAGATGATGAGTTGGTGTTGAGGTTGGATTATAACGCGATGATGGGTTGGTGTTGTAGGTTTTAGTAACAGCTTATTATTGGCAATTTCAACCTGTTTGCTTGTTAGGTGTAAGGCACGATGGTGTCACGACTGAAGATATCTCAAGATTGTACTTGCATATCATGTATGCCTCTAAAAGTCAACACTTTTTTTTCTTTTTTTTTTCACTCGAAATTTTATTAAGCAATATTGATACGACATTGACATATTTAGCAGCAATAATAAAGTTCTCATTGAATGTGGGTGTCAATAACACATATATAAATAAATAAATGGAGGAGTGTGGTGTATTGGTTACCATCGTAGGAAATAGACAAGGAGAGACGAGTTCAAATCCTTGGCGAGCCTTTTTGCATTTTCACATAGCGGTAATATATTTAGAAAGGGATGAATGCAGATATTTAGTACATAAAAATTATAATGCATTGCCAACCATCAATAATAATAATATGGTATATGCATGAGCTTGAATCTGTCCTGGAGAATGAGACGCACAAAATTACCTGTGACTTTGAGGTACAGACGGATCACCTAATCCCGGCCAGGAGACCAGACATAGTTTTGATTGACAAGAAGAGGAAGCCTTGTCATCTCGTGGATTTTAGCGTCCCGGCCGATCTCAGAGTGAAAATAAAAGAGAGCGAAAAGATCTTATAATAATGGTAAAGATCTTATACCATAATGAAAAAATATGGGTAAATAAAACCCAAAACGAAAATTTCTCAGTTGGAATAGGGGCTTATGACGGAGCAGAAGCGAGCGAAATTGTGGGGATATTTCTGTTACATAAATTATCATCGATTTTTGACAGGAAAAACATAGGGCTGTTTAGGGACGACGGAATTATGATTGTAAAGAAAAATCAAACGATGGATATGGACCAAGCAAGAAAGAAACTGATGAGAATATTTAAGGAACAAGGTCTGAAAATTGAGGTAGAAACGAATTTGAGTGTAACGAATTTTTTGGGCGTAACATTCGACCTAAATAGAGGTGTACACAGCCCTTATAGAAAGACGAGAAGTGAACCGATATATATAAATGTTGGTAATCCTTAACTTCTTCATCGTAAATTCCTACTATAAAATAAACTGAACCCTCATTTTATGTCCGTGTTTTTGCAACAAATGTTTTAAATATGTTTGCAATAAATGTTTGTAAATAAAGAAAATATATTCACTATTGTAAAATACTTTCTTTCCTTTATTTCTCTTTTCAACATACCGTCGGATTCACTTCCATTTTCATTTTACACACACACACACACACACACATATATATATATATATATATATATACTAGCAAATAGATGTAGATAAAAAGATTTGTAACAGAGGGGGTATGATTGGAAAATAAAACAACTTTGAACTGACTCTTCCATCATTTTCCGTTACTCCTGTCTTTCATTGGTAAATTTTCCTAATTTAACTGTTTAGTTAAAATAGGAAGTAAAGAATAATATTACAGTTATTTCTTCTTGTTAAGGGATTTCTTTTAAGATTTATTGAATAGATTTTTGCTCATATTCATTAAGATGAAAGCAAACAATTAGAAAACAATAATACTAAGCATATATTTATTAAAATCAAATTTTTAATATCAATATGCAAACTAGCCTTTCCATTCATACTGTAAACCGCTATTTTGTTGTATATATAAATACAATTGCATGTTATTAGTATGTAAATATGGTCAACAGTATAAATAATGTAAAACAATTTTATTTATAATTGAGGTATAAATAAAAATAAAATCATGGTTAATGTGATGTAAATAACAAAGGGAATTGTAACTTGAGTAGTAATATAGTTTCGGTTATAGACAGACAAACCCACAATCTCTATTATAATAAGATATATATACACACACACACATATATATATATATATATATATATATATATATATATAAGAGAGAGAGAGAGAGAGAGTAAGAGAGTGAGATATACTTTAGACGTAAGTAAAAACGACACCGCATTTAAAATTGCCGTATAATTACTTGTGATTTTCTTTCATATCTGTCGGTGTTTTATGATGAGAGACAAAGACAACTGCTTGATGTGAGTGATAGATAATATACCCAAGTCTACGGAAATCGGACATTTTCTTCTTTTTTCATTTTCTTGTCTCCAAAGCAGAGATGCGGCATAAAGAGATTATTCCCCTTATGTTCAATGTAAATGATTTTGTGATGCTCTACGCTGAAAAGAATTACATCCTTTCTTTTTTCTTTTTTTCTTTTTTTTCTTTTTTTTTTTTTTTTCTTTTTCTTTTCTTTTGGTCAAGACAGCTTACTGTCGAAAATAAAAGATAGAGTAATTTTGGTTTCTTTTTTAAGTTGTTTTTGAGTGTTGTTGTTTTTTTTTTTTGTTGTTTGTTGTTGCTTTTTTGTTGTTTTGTTTTTGATGTTGTTGTTTTTCTGCGAGTCCGTTTGAAATTAGATTCAGACGTCTTCAGAGTATTAAACGTTACCCAGAAACTCATTTTGTCGTAACAGTTTTACGAGAACGGGTACTTGTCAAATATTAATGCTGATTCAGATCTTTATTCTCTGGAAAACACTAATCACACACACACACACACACACAAGCATATCTATACACACACACACACACACACATATATATATATATATATATATGTGTGTGTGTGTGTGTGTGTGTGTGTGTGTATTCTTCATTTCTATCTGCGTAGATACTGTTTTAAACTTGGTTCTTTTTTTACTTTTGAATGGTACGTTATTTTTTTCTGAATACAAGGTGTGTCCAAAAGCACAAAAATCCCGTTGCTTTCTTGACACAACTTGTATTTATGTATATATAGAAATAGTTTATGTTCAAATTTATGAATGTTAATATTTAAGTTCTCATGCACAGAACCTGATGACCTTTCTTAAAATACGTTTTCAAGGAGAATTCGAATTTTGTGATCAATATATATTTGATGTGCTTTCAAATTAGATCATAGTTCATAGAGTATAGGAATGCACGTAGGCTCGGAGCATATTGTTCAAAGTCATTTATGAAAAGTCCCTGAAAAAAACTTCAAATTTATACATCATCTCATCTCATCTCATAATATCCCTGGTTTGTGTCTCTTTGGTTGGTTGGTTGGTTGGTTGGTTGGTTTGGGTTTTTACGGCATGTCGACTCTTGTTGTGTTATTTCATGCCGAAGACGTTTTTAATTTATTCATTCTTGATGGGTACTCAATTTTTTAAACACAGTTTACTGAGAGCTTATATACTCTTAGAAACACCAAAGAGTTCCTCAAAGGGGGGGGGGTAATAATTAAATAGGGTTGATAACTCTCAATTATTTATTACAGTCAGTTTTTTTATTATCATTCTATTTATTTGTTTATTTATTGAGTTTAAAAAATGCGTATAAAAGATTGAGTTTAAGAAATATTGAATACCCATGAAAAATTAATTAAACAAAATGTCTTCGGCATAAAATAACCCAACAAGCGTTGACATACCGTAAAATCCAACCAACCAGCCATCTATTTATCTATTATTTACTTATTTTCCCACAATGTATTTATTTTGTTTCTTTTAAATTATTTTTATCATTTTATTTATTTATAATAACCATCTGTCTCGGCGGATCATAGAGTGAAAATGAAAGAAAACGAAAAGATAGACAAATACTAGAATTTCTTTTAAATATATTTTTAAGACTCACTTTTTCTATATAATCTCATTCTATGAACCTTACATTGGCATTGTTGTTGGCGGTGTGGTCAATTGTCAGTATCAACCTGACAGCGAGGGAGTTTATCCCCTTTTCGCTAGCGTCAGATCAGAGAGATTGTTTTTGCTGAGGTGGGGCGCCACACCTACCGTCAGCTCTCCCCTTTACCGCACAGATCAGATTACCCATTCTGTGCTTCTCATAAGCTGAGTTGGCGGGCATCGGCATAAAATAATCCAATAAGGGTTGACCTTCCCTAAAATCTAACCAACCAGTCACCCAACCAACGCGATTCCCTAACCTCTAGACGGGTAAACATGTTTCAATCATTCACCCATTAGCCTTGGTTAGGCAACCAACCAAGAAGAAAGAAATCTATCAATTCAAACTGCATTTCCTTTTTTCTTACATCTTTTATCTTCTCCCTCTTATTTACCTTTCCTTTCTTTGGCAGAGGTGTGGGATTAAATAAAAATTAAATTAAATTAAAATGAAAATAAAAAAAAACAAACTCCCATAGGCCTTCACCGGAAGAACCCTTTGCGCATGTCCGACAAAAAGGACTGTCCCCCGACACCCAAAAAGAATCTCTTGGCCATTTTCGAGTTGGGGCCTTAGCTGGGTCTAGTCGCTCCTAGACTGGGAGATATTCCCTTGATACAGGCGACTATGACCCGGTCAATAAAACCTAAGTCATAAAACTACCTTCTGCCTTTGTCTCTTTCCTTTTCGTTCCTTAAATTCCTTCCGTTTCATCACAACCGCCAAATGAGATGGGGTTAAAGCAAACATCCGAAGAACACGCACCAAGTATATCCAGATACATTTAAACCTTAAAACACCCAAACCTCTTCCTACCCGAAAATTTCATCCTACCCCATAAATACAAATATGAGCATCCCAGGACGCACGAAATCAAAAACCTATCAGCATCACAGTGTATTTTTCAGACTATTGATCTCATCTTTATTGTTATATACACTCCATTTCAGCTGATGTGCCTTCCGGCCTTCTTCAGGTGTTTCTTGTCGAACTTGGGAGCCTTCACTGAACTTTGAATCAAACCCTTTATTCTGCTATGTTAAGTATTCTATGTTATTATTGCTTGATTAGGATTGAACCTTCATAGGTTCATATAATATAATAAATATATAAAGGTTTTACTTATCTATTTATTAGGTGACAAAGGAACATTCACGACCATATTGGTTTCATCATCAGGTGAAGATGTTTCAAATGCCTATATATATATATATAATATATGCTTTTTAATAGATTTTAGAAGTATTGTATGTATGTGAAAAATATAAATTTGAAGGCAATTTACAATGCAATGTAATAGGTGTTAAAATGGTGTTTATTTGCCTGATGATGGATACTAAAAAAAAACACAAGTGCTTCTGCCTCTGATGATGAGAAATTTTCTCGAAAATATTTAGGTAAATGTGCTTCTGCCTCTGATGATGAGAAATTTTCTCGAAAATATTTAGGTAAATGTGCTTCTGCCTCTGATGATGAGAAATTTTCTCAAAAATATTTAGGTAAATAAACATCATTTAACACCTATTACATTGCATTGTAAATTGCCTTCAATTTTATATTTTACATACACACCACACACACACACACACACACATATATATATATATATATATATATATATATATATATATATATATACATGTAAGCTGAGTGGTCTTTTAAAGGAAATGAATGGATTTGGCATAAAAAACAGTTGAACCTTCATAGGTTCAATCCTAATCAAATCTCTATAGTGAAGTCTGTGGAGTACTACCTTGGATCAGAGTGGACCTGGAAGTAATAGCAATGAAGGGGTACTCCACATTCCACAGAGCTCCATAATTGTAACTTTACCATTAGATGCAGTTTAATGTCATATCCAAAACACTAAGACCCTCAGTCACCGCCTTCTAGCCCATATATTATAAAAAGGGTTGGGGATTTGTCATAAGAGCAATAGGGGTGGGACAATCATATAGATGCTAGGGTTTGACGTGTCCAGCCGATTGATCATAAGAGGCTCCTCCGACCGCCCGTCTAGCCCAAGTAAGGACCAAAGTGGAGTTCTGCATGTCATAGACTGCAGACATCAGGGTTCTGTCCTTAGGCATCACGGGTTGCCACCCACGGCCAACAGGTGGCTCCATTGGTGGGTATTACCCATCTGTATAGGTGCAGTCGGGCATATTCTACAGCACCAACCGACAGCACTTCGTCATAATGGGTTCCTAAATATAATATATATTATAATAATAAAATTCGAAGGCAATAAAATGAAACCAATATGGTCGTGAATATAATAAATAGATATGTAAAACCTTTATATATTTATTATATTATATTATATTATAGGTTTTACATATCTATTTATTAGGTGACAAAGGAACATTCACGACCATATTGGTTTCATCATCAAGTGAAGATGTTTCAAATGCCTATATATATATATATATATATATATGATTTATAGATTTTAGAAGTATTGTATGTATGTGTAAAATATAAATTTGAAGGCAATTTACAATGCAATGTAATAGGTGTTAAATGATGTTTATTTACCTAAATATTTTCGAGAAAATTTCTCATCATCAGAGGCAGAAGCACTTGTGTTTTTTTTTTTTTTTAGTATCCATCACACGGCGCCGGTGTAATCGTTTGTTGTTATTAAGTTGGAGGAACGCCAGATATTTGAAATGTTCGGGATTTTCCGTGATGGCATGTCGGTCCGTTGTATGTGCGCTCGTGCGGATTCTTCGAAATTATTTTTGTTTTTTTTGTTTTTAACTATAAATTAAGCCTCGATCAGGTGTGTTGAAATAAGTGTTTTTTTTAATAGATTTTTAGAAGCATTGTATGTATGTGTAAAATATAAATTTGAAGGGAATTTACAATGCAATGTAATAGGTGTTAAATGATGTTTATTTACCTGATGATGGATACTAAAAAAAAACACAAGTGATTCTGCGTCTGATGATGAGAAATTTTCTCGAAAATATTTAGGTAAATGTGCTTCTGCCTCTGATGATGAGAAATTTTCTCGAAATATTTAGGTAAATGTACTTCTGCCTCTGATGATGAGAAATATTTAGGTAAATGTGCTTTGCCTCTGAAAAATAAAATATTTAGGTAAACAATGATGAGAAATTTTCTCTTCTGCCTCTGATGATGAGAAATTTTCTCGAAAATATTTAGGTAAATGTGCTTCTGCCTCTGATGATGAGAAATTTTCTCGAAAATATTTAGGTAAATGTGCTTCTGCCTCTGATGATGAGAAATTACTCGAAAATATTTAGGTAAATAAACATCATTTAACACCTATTACATTGCATTGTAAATTGCCTTCAATTTTATATTTTATATATATATATATATATATATATATATATATATTATATATATATATATATATATAAGCCGAGTGGTCTTTTAAAGGGAATGAAGGATTTGGCATAAAAAACAGTCGAAAATATAAAAAGTGAAGGCGCAGGTTTAGAATACGCTGACTAAGTCTCCTGCAGAATGATAAGACTTGCTCTTAGGACCCTAGGAGATATCCTCTGTTTGACACTCCAGTTCTGGAGATGCGGAGTGGTTCTTTATTGCCATTACTCCCAGGTCCACTCTGATCCAGAATGGTAATATCTATTATGGATCATGTCAGCTCAGCTATTAGAGTATCCGTCTAGAACCACAAGGTTCCCGGGTTCGATACCCGCCATCGCCAACTCAGCGCAGAGCAGCATAGCTTGGATCTGTGACGTAAAGTGAGGAACTGATAAAAAGGTGGGCGCTCCATCTCAGACGTCTTCTTAAAAATGAGAACAATTTTATTTGTTTGGTTTGGTTTGTTTTGTTTTACGGCATATCAACCTCAGTGGGTAATTTAATGCCGATAAAGTTTTGAAATAAATCAATTCTTAATGGATAGTACAATTTTTTATAAATACATTTTCTATTTAACCCATAGATGGGACCCTAACAGGTACTACCACTCGGGTCAGAGTGGACCAGGAGCAATGGTGGATGAAGGGGCGCTCCACATTCCCCAAACCTCCAAAACTGGAACCTCACCATCAGATAGAGTTTAACGTCATTCCCAGGACATGTAGACCCGCAGTCACCGCCTTCTAGCACCATATGATAAAAAGGGGTGGGGCTTGCCATAAGGGCAATAGGGTTGGGAAATCATATAGGTGCAAGGGCTTGACGTGACCAGCCGATTGATCGGAGGGGGCATCTCCGACCGCCCGTCTAGCCCAAGATAGGGCCAAAGTGGAGTATTGCATGTCATGAACTGCTCATCCACTTGGTCTCTATCGTTAAGCATCACAGGTCGGCACCCACGGCCAACAGGTGGCCCCATTGGGGGAGTCTTACCCCTCTGCAGACGTGCAGTCGGTGCATTCTAACGCCCCAGCCGACAGGGCGGAATTTTATTTGTCTCTGTCTTCTTAAAAATCTGAACATACTTTTCTCCCCTCAAACAGAAAAGAACAAAAAAGACAATGAATGTTCTCACTGATATTTGATTGTGCTGTGCTTTGCTGCTGTGCTGCTAACTGCTGCTGTGGAAGATGGACTGCCTACTGCTACTGTGCTGCTGCTGTTCTATGTTGATGTGGCATGGAATCAACTAATTAGCCAAATGATTCGTCGCTTTTCTTTTTCTCTCGGCGGTCAAACACGTCCCATCAAGTGCGTCTTTATTTTCTGTCAATAAGTGGCAACATTTCATGCAAAACAGATCTGCGAAATCTTTCAACTCAAATTGCAAACATGGATATTATTAGTTGACTGTATGAGACGAACGCTACAGAGCTTAGATGGGGAGGGTTAAGTCGCGTTTCATTAACAGAATATATATATATATATACAGATATATATATCTATATCTGTTTATGCCTCGGCAAATATATATATATATATATATATATATATATATATAATATTAATATAATATATGTCGAGGCATAAACAGATATATGACGGCACACACCGCACACATACATACATATATAATATATATATATATATATATATAATATATATATATAATATATATATATATGGGGACGACCCTAATATATGCGATTGACAATAATATGTTGGTTCCTGATGATATGTTGTTTGATCGACATTTATATATATATATATAATATATATATATATATCTAATATCTGAGTGCCCATGTATATATGAGAGAGGCATTTGCATATTTATACGTATGTATGATGTATTACATTTGTGTGTCCATATATTATATAATATATATATATATATATATATATATATTAACACTCATATAATATATAGTATATGACAGTATGGCACACACTCCGTCTACCTTCTAGCTTTCCGTTATACGCTCATACATTATGTGTACTATGTGTGTGTGCATAATATATATATATATATATATATATATATATATCTGAAGTGATGTATAATATATATATATATATATATATCTTATATATATATATAGGCGTTTGCATATTTATACGTATGAGTCAATGTATCTACAACTTGTGTGTGCTATTTATATAATCTCATATTATATAAATATATTATATCATAATATAAATTGATTTATCATATCTATATATATATATATACACACACATATAATATATATATATATCATATATAGATATAAGCACCGCACACACACATATATATGTGCCTGTTTGTTTTTTGAGGAGATGTAACTTTAATACATAGTGAGGAGGCGCTGTGGTCTAATGGTTAGGAGTTGTAGGAAATTGGACTTGTCGCACCGAGTTCAATTCCTCTCGATGAAGCTGTTTGCATTTCTACTTAGCGGCTAATACCCTTGGGAAATGTATGAATCCAAATCTCCCCCAGCTATATGGCAAATAACCTTGGTTAGGCAACCAGTCTAGAGAAGGAAACTCTTTAAACATTCTTTCTTAACTATCTTTCTTTATATTAATTAAAAATAGAGAGATTTTAAATATTTTATTACAAAATTAAAAAACTCCTTTCTAATTCCCGTTGCTGTTTACTTTTCATGTTGGTTGAACTAGGTGATTTCGTACTGGTGAGAAACTTTGTGAATATGTCTTTTTTCTAATCTGTCAAAAATAATGGATACATTAAGAGATACATTTTTTGCTGACCGATTTTTTTTGTGCGGAAGTGAAACTACAACCATAAAAATCTTTTTTTTTTTTTTTTGGCAAGCATCAAACGTTTTTCATTTGGATTCATATCACAGGATATAAAATTTAAAAAATAAAAATAAAAATCTGTTTTCAAATGCCTTAAAGAATAAAGAATTCATCATTCGCATCTGATGAGTCGGGAAGATAGACATTTTTGTCTAAGCTCCTGAAATAGCTATAATGCAAGATCTTAAGTCTTTTGTTATTTTTATTATAATATTGCTCTGTGACTCTAACATAAAGCACACATATAGAGCTCTCAAACTGGACAAGTTGTTTTTAAAAAAACCTTTGTCGTAAGGAAGATTCTTCTCTGGACTTGGATTATAATATATATATATATATATTATATATATATATATATTATATAATATAATATATCGGCTACCTCAGACTGTGAATCTTATTGTAAAATGGTTCCGAAAAGGCGTATATTCGTTTTGATAAAGAAACATTTTGTAAAACTTCTTAAGGTTCCTCTTTGTGTATTTGTATATGCACGCTGAAGGGGATGGTTGTTTGTGATTTTTAGATAAGAATCAAGTCCTTTCTTGCTAAATATATTGATGGTGTATATAATTCCCAATTATTGTATTTTGAGCTCTCAATATGAAACTATAACAATTTTTAACATTCCGATGTTAAAAAGGTCCTAAAAATCATTCCAACACCAACTAATCTGGTTTTATATAATATAATATATTATATATATATATAATATATACATATATATATTATATATTAAGTGGGAAAGGTGCTATAATGGCATTTTAAAATGTGTGGTAGCTGAAAATTGGAAATTAATTTTGTATTGTTTTATTATAAGCTTCTACTATTTATAGTTTTACTCAAACGACATTGTCACATCGGCTAACTCTCATCTTGACAGATTATAGCTCCATTTCACACACCTAAAATTAACCTTCATTGCCCCACCTAATTACCGAAATATCTAACGACATATATCACCATTCTGCACAATGAAAAATTTTTTAAAAACTCCAAATACTAGAAGCTTTAAACAATAAAAAATACAAACCATCCTTGACAAAATTAATTTCCAATGCAGTACACAACATTTTAAAAATGCCTATAGAATTTCCATATTCTCCTCTTTCCAGCCGCCACATCCATTAATATATATATATATATATTATCTCAATTGCGCTTTAACTTGTCCGTTAGCAGTGGCAATCCGTAAATAATCCAAAGTGCCTATATTTAAAATCATAGAGCAGTAAAATAATTAATAATAATATGAATAATAATAATAATATTATAGAAAGAAGAAAAATAAAGAGTCTACTATCGTTTCAATTCAAGATTTGAATGATTTCATCAGGACCTACCTACGCTTAACTAAGTTCGTGTAATTCCTTAGTTAAATTACAGATATTTTTCGGATAATAACGGTTGTACGCTTCGTTATTTTTCTTTCAACTTTGGCGATATTTGACGAAAACCAATTATCCGTTCCACCGTGTATTATTCTTAATTCTTATTTCTGTTTGTTATCATTTAATTCTATATTATAAACTATAGCTAGTAAGCAGTTAAAATTCTAATTATATTTTGGGGTTTACTATAACTAAATTCATAATTCTTATAGTTTTTTTTTTTGTATTATCCTGTTAAAAATGAATACTAATTTAAGATTTTTTTAAAAAATTTATTTCAGTTAAATCTTAGTTAATGTAATTTCTTACAATATTTTAGTGACCGACCAACCTATGTCTACAATTGCAGATTGATTCAAATCTATTATTTAAAAGATTTTTCTCATCCCAGGAATTTATTATAGTTAACTTTTCTTGTAGACAAAGGTAGCATGGATCTTTAGAGATCTGCACACACACACACACACACACACACACACACACACAACACACACACACATATATAGTATATTATTATATATACAATTTTAATTTAACTTCTAATTCTTGCTACCACTACGTTTCTCTGTTAAAACGAGACAACGAAGACCATACCATCGTTCCTACTGAATGATGGTCAAAGTGTATTGCCAGAAAGCGCTCTGTATCGAACACTTTTTGGGACTGTTACACGCATCACCGCCGTACAACCAAAAAGATGGCACGCGAAAATTAGAAAGGATCAACCAAAAACTTGTCCGACAAGAATTGTCTGTTACAGTCAACGCAACTTGTATAAAAGAAAAAATGCTGGCCAAATACACTTATATATATATATATATATATATAATATATATATATATATATAATATATATATTGACAGACTCTATCTATTTATACATTTTTGTTGAACAACGATGGAAATTTCTGCGTAATCGAGCTGGTATCAGATAAATGCAGTGTCAAACGCGCGACATGGTCTTCAACAAGATGGCATTTCTTCTGCGCGTGATGGTTTAACTTGGCCAAATAAGACTCTGAAAAAAACATCCAAATTTTGGTTCGTTTATTAACAACAACAACAACGACATAGAGATGAAGAAAGTCCAAGAGTTCAGGAACAGACCAGAAAAACAAAGAGGAACCAGCCACGCAGAGGATAGAAGATAGGTACAAATAATCTCATAGGAATGACGAAAGGGATATACAACACACACTACACACCACACTCTCATCTCTCTCTCTCGTCTCTCTCTCTCTCTTCTCACTCTCTCCTCAGTCTCTCCTCTCTCTCTCTCTCTCATCTCTCTGTTGTGTGTGTGTGTGTATATATATATATTATAAAAGTATGAACAAAAAGTATAATAGCAAGCATGGAATATCTTCTTATGTAGTTGTTTATTCTCACTAGTTTCGACCTTTAGGTCATCGTCAGGAAGAAAATTTCTTTTTGAAAGAAATTGTTTATAGATTTTTTGATAAGGGAGCATTATAGAAGAAACTATAAAAATTAAGTGATTTTTGAGGGTTTGACATGCTATAAAATCCGGGTAGACCGAGTGTGTTAGTAGCTAGCATGTCCATTTTTCTTCATGGTGTGTGTGTGTGTGAGAGAGAGAAAGAGAGAGAGAGGGAGGAGAGAGAGAGAGACCTCGTTTCTTGTGTATATATATATATATATATATTATTATACTGTCTGTGTGCCTGTCTCCTTATCTTCGTGATAACGAGAAGGGATACGGGACTTCCAAAACTTTGACAGAAAGCCAGGCCAATCGACAATGTCTCAGTTCTTAACATTTAACTGAGGACTAAAAGAGCAGGATCGTGCCAAGAAAGACGAGAGCAAAAGCAAAATGAAGAAGAGATTATAATGAGTGTCTGAACGACAAGTTTTGATGAAGATTAAAGAGACGATCTGATATTGGGGATGGGGGGTCGAATGAGTGGGGGACAGTACATTTGATTAGAAGAAAGAAAATATAGTGGATGATATGGTTAGACAAGAACAGGAAATTTGTATGGGTGGGGAGGGAATCGCATTAATTCTGTACGGATAATTCGTTTTTTTTTTTTTTGGAGGGGGGGGGTCAAGTGTTTAAAAGACTAAGTATACAAAGAAAAGCGAAAGAAATAAAAAAGACGACAAAAAAATAAAAAGAAAGAAGAAAGAAGGAAGAAAGAAAGAAGAAGAAAGGAAAGAAAGAAAGAAAGACGAAAAGTAAAGAAGATAATAAGGAGAGAAAAAGAAAGAAAACGAAGATGAAGAGTAGAAATATACAAGAAAGAAGAAAAAGAATAGAACGAGAGAGAAATGAAGGAAAGGAGTAGAAAGAAGAATAAAGAAATAAGATACAACAGAGAGAGAAGAAAGAAAGAAAAGAAAAGAATAAATAAAGAAAGAAGAAGAAACGAGAAACCATACATAAAGAAGAAATAGATAATAGATTGAACAAAAAAGTTCAGAAAGAAAGAAAGAAAGAAAGAAAGAAAGAAGAAGAGAAAGAAGACGAAAAGTAAGAAAGATACTAAGAGAGGAAGAAAAGAACAGAAAAGAAAAAAAAGAAAGAAAAATAGAAAGATGAAGAAAACATATAAAAGATACGAGACGAGTGGAAAAGAGAAAGAAAAAAGAACTATACTAAGAGAAAGAAAAAGAAAAAAGAAAGATGAAATCTAAGAGAGATATTCTAAGAGATAAGAAAGGAAGGGAGAAAGAAGAGAAAGAAGAAAGAAAGAAAGAAAGAGAAAGAAAGAGAATGGAAAAAAGATGAATATCTAGAATATAACTAAGAGATAGAAAGAGAGTAGAAAGAAGAAAAAAGAAAGACAGAAAGAAAGGGAAAAAAGAAAGAAAGAAAGGAAGAAGAAAGAAAGAAAGAAAGGCAAAAAGAAAGATGAATCTAAGAGATATACTAAGAGATAGAAAAGGAGAGTGAAAGAAAGAAAAGAAAGAAAGCAAAGAAAGAAGAAGGGAAAAAGAAAAGAAAGAAAGAAAGAAAGAAAGGCAAAAAGAAAGAAGAAATCTAATAGATATATCTAAGAGATAAAGAAAGGTAGAGTAGAAAGAAAGAAAAAAGAAAGAAAGGGAAAAGGAAAGAAAGAAAGAACAGAAAGGCAAAAAGAAGATGAACTCTAATAGATATACTAAGAGATAAAAAGAAAAAGAAGAAAGAAAAAGAAAAAAGAAAAAAGAAAGAAAGAAAGAAATGGAGAAGAAAAAGAAAGAAGAAAGAAGAAAGAAAGAAAGGGAAAAGGAAACAAAGAAAGATGAATATAATAGATATCTAAGAGATAAGAAAGAAAAAAGAGAAAAGAAAAAAAGAAAGAAAGAAAAGGAAGAAAGAAGAGAAAGAAAGGCAAAAAGAAAGATGAAATCTAATAGATATACTAAGAGATAAAAAGAAAAAAGAAAGAAAGAAAAAAGAAAGAAAGAAAGAAAGAAAGAGAGAAAGGGAGAAGAAAAAAGGAAAAAAGAAAACGATGACAATCTAATAGATATACTAAGAGATAAGATAGAAAAAGAAGAAGAAAAAAAGAAGAAAGAAGAAGAAAGGGAAAAGAAGAAAGAAAGAAAGCAAGGCAAAAAGAAAGATGAAATATATAAGATCTACTAAGGAGATAAGGAAAAGAAAAAAAAGAAAAGAAAGAAAAAAGAAAAAAAGAATGAATGAATGAAAAGAAAAGAAAGACAAAAATTAAAGTAGTATCAATTAACTGAATGTCTACATTAGAATCGGAGCGATATAAAAATTTGCGAATTGAAACTTTGCATCTTTAAGTAAGCGGGGCCGCGGCAAGAAGAAACATAAAGCATTTGGTCGAAGTAAATTCATAATTCTTTGATAACACCGACTCAAGCAGAAGCCATTAACCTCTTAGAAAGTTACGGCCAGTGAATAATATGTCATTCAAAGCCTATATGACTTCAATCTGCCATACTTGTCCCTGTCCGTGTGTCGGGGATGGGGGGGAGAGGATGGGGTAGGGGAACTGGGTGCGAGGGATGGGTAGTGAATATGGAGTCGGCGAGTAATGAACAAAGAAGGAAAGAAGAAAGAGGGAAAAAAGAAAGAAAAAAGGAAGGACAAAAAGAGAGAAGGATAAAAGAAGAAAAAGAAAAAGAAGGAAAGAACGGAAGAGAAAGGGGACAATGTCAAATACATAAATTAATAAAGAAGTAAAGAAAGGAAGCAAGGAAGGAAAGAAAGAAAAATTAAGAAGAAAGAAAGAACAAAGGAAGAGAAAAATAACCAATGGGAAGATAGAAGAAATAGAAAAGACTAAATAAAAAAGAAAGTAAGAGAGAAAGAAAGCGAAAGGACAAAGAAAGAAGAAGAAAGAAGAAAAAAGAAAGAAAAGAGAGAAAGAAAGAGAAAAGGACTAAAGAAAAAAAGAAAGAAAGAAGAAAGAAAGAAAGAAAGAAAGAAAGAGAGAAAGAAAGAGACAAGGACAAAGAAAGAAAGAAAGAAAAAAGAAAGAAAGGAGAAAGAAAGAGAAAAGGACAAAAGAACGAAAGAAAAAAGAAGAAAGAAAGAGAAATTTTGCAACAAGTAAAAAAGAAAGAAAGATAAAAAGAAAAAATCATTGAAATTAAGAAAGAAAGAAAGATAGGAATCGAAAGGAAAGGGAAAGAAAATTGTGTAATTCAAAGAAAGAAAATAGAAAGAAAGAGAAAGAAAGAGTGTAATCAACAGGAAAAAAGCTTAAAAAGCAAAATTAATTGAAAGAAACAACAAACAAACAAACAAACAAAGGGAAAGAAAAAATGTAATGAAAGAAAGAAAGACAGAAAGAAAGAAAACAGAGAGAAGAAGTGTTAACAAAAGAAAGAAATACCAGAAAGAAAAAATACAGCAGAAGAAAGAAAGGAAAGAAAGAAAGGGGAAAAGAAAAGGTGTAATTGGCAAGAAAANAATATAACGGCCCCCTAACGTCAAGTTATCGCGAAAAAAATAGTTAGCACCTCAAAAATTAGGACTAAGAATTGAAGTCAAACCAAACTGCAAGATAGTGAATTTTCTAGATATTACATTGAATTCTGGAAAACGAATACTTCCAACTTTCCACAAGGAAGGCACATACCACTATATGAATATAAACTCTAACCACCCCAAATCCATACTAGATAAGATCCCTCACCTATAAATATAAGAATCAATAGGACTGTCGCTAACAATAGGATCTTTAAAAACAATAAATCCTTCTATGATGATGCTCTGAAGGACAGTGGATATTACCAATAAATCTACAATAATTAGTAAACAGGAACTAAATAGTGTGAATGGGCCAGTAATTCAAGAATAGGACACGCAAAGTAATTTGGTTTAACCCCTTACTGTAGAATAGCAAAAATGGCATAGGTAGAACTTTTCTAACCTAATAAATACCACACTTTAACCAAAGCAATCCTTTAAGCAAAATACTAAACAGAAATACCCTGAAAATTAAGCTACTCATGTACTCCCAATATGATAGCATAATTAATGCCCATAATAAAAAGATATTGAATGAATATCACAAGAATCAGAAGAGAACACTAATATAAAACTTAAATAGCCCCAGAACTAGAGACAGCAACCTGAACACAGGGAAATGCAATTGTAGAGAGACTCAGCAATGCCCTTTAGATAGAAACTGTCTAGCCAGCCAATATAATATACGAAGCCCAAATATCAGCTCGTAACAGCCCCGGAAAACACCATGCATTACCTCGGGATTACTGCTGGACCATTCAAGCAAAGTATTACACCCATAGCATTCCCTTTAACAACCCCGCACTATCTAACCAAACGAATTATCCAAGCACTACTGGGCAATCAAGAACTCAAACAACGCACCGGTGGTTAAATGGAGAATTGTCAGAACTTCAAACTCAGCTACTAACTTCAAAGACAAATGCCCGCTTTGTATAGCAGAAAAAATAGAAATAATATTATTTAAGACTCTGAAAACCTCCTAGGAAATGCTGAACAAACGAATGAATGATAGCAAGTGGCAGACAGTAAGCAAAATCAAAATATAATGTTATAGTTATATTCCAGATATAATGCAGTATATTCCCTTATAGACTAGCTGCAACCCATAGTTACTTTTACATATTGCTACTAATATCAGAAAGGGTGTATACATTATATGTATAGGATGTATGGCTATATGTATGGCGAATGTTAGTATGTATAGTGTGATGTGAATGTATATATAGTATATATATATATATATATGTGTGGTTGTGTCGTGTGTGTGTGTTGTGTGTGTGTGTGTGACATGTTAGGTATGGGGTTATTTTTTGTCTTTAGCTTTTGCTAATTGACAAATTCATATTCTGATACTTTTTTGTTACTATTATTTCATTTGTTTCTC
>CM042167.1:68817752-68845252 GCA_023376005.1 Doryteuthis pealeii | reverse complement strand
AGGTCATATTTTATTTTGTACTAGTAATAATAATAGAAGTAGAGGAAAAAAGTTAAGAACATACCATGGTTTCAATCCAAATGATTTCATCAGGACCCTATCCTACGCTTAACTAAGTCGATGTAATTCCTTAGTTTAACTAATTGAATTCAGAATGTTCCTCTTCTAGACGAGTTGCTTAACCAAGGTTAATATATATATATAATATATATATAATATATATATATATATATATAAATATAATATATATATATATATATATATATATATATATATTTGGGAGAATATGTGCTTAATTGAAGTCAGACCTAATTTTTTGAAAGTTAATTCATTAATGATTAATTAGGCGGGATTTAACTACTTAAATCTAAGGCTAAAAAATCGAGAAAAATCAATCTCTGAATGTACATTTCGACCTATTAGGTCTCATCAGCAGAACTTTATATTTGTTATATAGCTGTCTTATCATTGCATCAACTAACCATTGTGACCAATTTCACCGGTAAGCCACCATTTTCATATATAAAATCATATATATATATATATATAGAGAGAGAGAGAGAGATAGATAGATAGATATATCTGTACATGCAAACAACAACATGATGATGATGATAATAATGATGATGATGATGATGATGATGATGATGATAGAATCTTAAAATGTTTCGTTTTGAAAACATGTCGACCAAAAAATGTTCAAGATAACAGCCAGTGTTGTAATGATGAAAGAAACGTGTCCTTCGGGGTGAAGAAATCGTGCTGCTCATAACCCAACCCCCCAGTGCGAGACTCACGACCAATTTTCCAATCATGTCGAAAAGAGAATTTAAACATTGTTGTGATTTTGTTTTACTTTATTTGTTATTGTTGTTGTTTTTTTTAATGTTTTATTTTTTGGTTTTTTTCGTCTTTGAGTGCAACATTCACGACTAGACGTTAATTCGTGTCTACTCCAAATGCTTTTATTGCAGCCTTCGAGGCAAACTCCAATTCGTGTAGATCGATCGACGGCTGATTGATTTTTGTTTTTCGTATCTTAATAATAAAGTTTTAAAGAAGATTTTTGTCATAGATGCAGTGCCACATCGGGATATTGATCTTGCTATGAAAAAATCAGAACTCACTAACTTAAAATTGGTTGACTTTAAGACTTTTGTGATTGAATTATTGAATTCCTTTGACAAAAATGCTTTTATAAACCAATTTTTAGGAGTAGGGAAGCTCTAGAACACATTTTTACAGACAAATATAGGTTACAAAAAGTCACCATTTTTCGCAATTCCCCTCAAATTTGGAGAGCTAAAAATCGACATAACTCCACTAATTTTTTTCGAATTGGAAGCTTAAATTTTGGAGATTTTCTAAGTTTAACATAATCCACACAAGGACAAAAATTGACATGGAATTACCGATTGAAGGGGGTGGGTGACATGGCCTGGATGATTTGACATGAAATTACCCATTGAAGGGGGTGGGTGACATGGCCTGGATGATTTGACATGGAATTAACCCCGTGGCAAAACACCTGGCAGTGACAAAATTACAGCTGAAGTTTTAAAGTGTGGGAAGCCTGCTCTCCTCGACAAATCAAACAAGTTTCTCTATCAGTGTTGGAGTGAAGGGTGTAGACTAGAAGATTCCCCACCCCAAGAACTAAGCGCGTTCGTATATGTCGAGGGGGATGGATATCGGGTGACTACAGATATTAAACTCGCAGCCTCCTCATCGTGAAGTGTGGCTCGTAGACAGACTACTGTCACCCATGTCGAATATGCAAATTTCGCACGGGTCGGGCAGCGCTGAGTGTGATTAACCTGGATGTAAGATCTTAGGGAGGGCAATTACTTATTATTTAAGGCTTACATTCACACACTACGGTCAGTTGTGTTTTGATCTTCTTAACGTGAAAAGAGACGTGTTTGAACGAGTGAACTTTTGATGGATTGAGCAAGGACTACTGTGATAGTGTTGCGGGCAAAAGACTGCGTCTGGGGACTTTTGCAGTTGGAGAAATTGATTACACTGGTTGATTTCGGTCTTCACTTCACACAAAAAATTTCAAAGGAACTGTCCCCTAAGACACGAGAAGTACCACCATCGTAATACTATAAGAACAAGGGAGACAGGAGCGATTGTAACAACTACAATGGTATCTCTCTACTCACCATTACCGGTAAACTCTTTGCCAGAGTTGCACTGAATAGACTCCAGATTTTCACGGAGAAAACTTTACCCAGAATTACATGCAGGGTTCAGAGCAGGAAGAAATGCAGAGAAAAGGGAAGACCACTCTACATAGCGTTTATTGGTCTTACGAAAGCTTTCGACCTTGTGAGCAGGAGTGGTCTCTTTCAGTTGGTTGAACGGGTAGGTTTTCTGTGATTGGATATACCAATCACGTGATGAGTCATATTCTTGCCCTGATGAGCTACTAAGCGAAACTGTTAGTAGATATATCTGACTCATTATGTTTAACTTTATTATTTGAGCACTTTTTACTTTTTAGCTTTAGATAAACCTAGCGGTATATATATATATATATATATTTATTATATATATATATATATATATATATATATATATATTTTTCCTTTTGGCCAAGTGTTATAAGTATTAACCGATTATTTTCCGATTGATACGACCCTCTTGGTCTTTTCTTTCTTTCATTTTTCCCCAGGTGAAGTTTTGTAGTATATTTTTACAATCAAACTATTTGCCGGGTTTTTTTTCTTACCGCAAGGATTTACCATCAAGGTTGGCATATTATATATATATATATATATATATTATATAATATATATATATATAAAAGGAAATGAATATGTTTTGGTATGTACGTGTCGACGTATCCCCCAAAACTTCATCATTTGTGTCTACTCCAATTCTTTCATAGCAATCTTCAAGGCGAATTCTACTTCGTGTAGATCGATCGACTGCCAATTGATTTTTGTTTTCCGTATCCTTTCGTGTCAAATAAAACTGGATGCTTAAGAAATAAAGTTCTATGTTGGACAAAACAAAAAATATTTTTTACCCCCCCCCCAAAGTCGAATGACACAGATCTTTGTTGAATTGAATCTTCTTATTATAATGGAGATTGTGCGTTTGTCTGTCTGTAACAAAAACTATCTTACATTTCAAGTCACTACTCCATTAATTATTTTCATCACAAAAAAATTGAATACCGTCAAGAATGAATGAAACAAAACATCTTCAGCATCAAATAAATCAACAAGGGTTGTCATGCCGTAAAATCCAACCAAGGAACAAACCAATCTAAAACCATTTTTCTTTTTCAAATAAGAAATCCCCATACTAAAAAGATACGTTGAATGACCCAGATCTCTATTGGATTGTGTCATTATTATATTATAGAGAGAGAATAATTGGATTCATACTTTCCCAAGGGTATTAGCGCTATGTGAAACAGACTTGTCCGGGAGTTGAACTCGGGTCGACGTGTCCATTTCCTACTACTCTACAAATTCACCACTGACTTCCAATCTCTCTCTCTCTCTCTCTCTCTCTCTTCTATATATATATTATATATATATATATATATGTAATATTATATATATATAATATATATATATATATATAGGATATTTGTGCCTGACGCCGCAACTAAGAGTTAACGCAACGCCTCCTATAAAGGGATGGAGCACTCTATGGCGGCCTTTACATCAGACAGATGTGTGTATTAAACACTCCGTAGGTGACAATAGCCGAGCGGTTAAGCTGCCCGACTGATGCTGAATCGATCGGGTTTCTATCCCGGTTGGAGGGTAGCTTACAAATATCTAGCCACACTGAAGAAACGTGATACGTAGAAACACGGGTGTCTGTGGATGACTATAATAGTATATATATATATATATATTATATATTGTATTGAGTAGTGCTTACCGGTGGGTACGGGTACGATCCGTTGGGAGCGCACAGAATCCAGGGGTTAAGACCGTGAAAAAACCATTACAAAGTGCTCAATACAATGTAGAGCAAAATTTATTTTAAGAAATGAATATAAAGTAACTTACTCGAGTTTCATCATCTGAATCATCAGGTTACATCCGTGGTATCAACTGAATTAATCGAAAACTCGATTAATTCAGCGCATGTAACCCTGACGATTCAGATGATGAAACTCGAGTAGGTTACTTTATATCCATTTCTTAATTATATAAATATATATAATATAATATATATATATATATTATATATGGTGTGTGTGTGGTGTGTGTGTGTGTGTCTGTGTCTGTGTTGTCTCTATGCGTATATTGAATGTTCTTTCAATTTCAATTCCAATATTCCCAGCCACACCCATAGATATATTGTACTTCGTACCCGTAACTTTATTTCCCCATCTAGTTTTTGTCAAATTTCTCTAATTGCCTCTCGCTTTCCCCGAACAATAACAAATTTGGTTATCACTTTCTTTTCCACTTTCAGTTTCACTTTCCGTTTCACTTTCAGTTCACTTTCCTTTCATTCAATATTATTTTTTATTTTCATTTAAATCCTCCATTACAATTCAAATTACAAATTTCAATCAATTTCCCGTTTATTTTATCTGAAAAAAAATCACAGGACTCAAAGAAACAATAAAAAAAAATTTCAACTCTCTATCTAAACAAAAAGAGATTAACTTTTTTTTTTTGATTTTCAATCGAAATTATCCGTTTCGTTCTCAATCGTTGTGGTATTATTCAGAATTGGAAGTGTTTTTGTTTGTTTGTTTTTTTGCTTCCTAAGTCTTTCGTCCATTTTATGGTTTTTTTTTTCACTTGATTTTTGTTTAAATAGAATCTTCTGAAGGACTCGATGTTTAAAAAAGTATTCAAAAGAGATTTTTAAAAAGACAGAATTAATCACTAGAAAAAATATAAAGGAACAAATGAACGTGATTCCCTAAACTCTAGAAATAAAATAACCCTAGACGTTTTACATACCGTTAAAGAAATCAAACAACATTTTAAACTCCATACTAGTTAGGCTTGAACACGTTTCTTGTTAAGCAACGATGAATTTAGATGGGTAACTGTCTATATTATTTGGATTATTCGGACTATTGTCCTCATCTTTATTGTTATCTGTATAACGTTTTGGCTGTTGTACCCTCCGGCCTTCTTCGGGTACTTCTCGTTGGACTCGGGAGCTTTATCGAACTCGGGAACATTCTTTTCGAAATTGGGAACCTACTTTGTCGTAAACGGGGGTCATCATGGAACTTTGAACCTAAGCCTTTATTCAATCCACAATCAAAGTTACGTGATGGTTCCCGATTAAAAGAAGGTTCCCGAGTTCGAAAAAAAGTCCGAATAATCTTATTATAATGGAGATTGTGTGTTTCTCTGTCTGTAACCGAAACTATATTCCTACTCAAGTCACAATTCTCTTAGTTATTGACATCACATTCTCCATAATTTTATTTTTATCTAAACCTCAATTATTATAAAATTGTCTAACATTATTAATACTGTAAACTATGTTACATACTGACAACATGCAATTATATTTATATATACAACAAAATAGCGGTTTACAGTGTGAACGGGAAGGCTAATTTGCATATTAATATTAAAAATCGAATTTAATAAATATGTGCTTAGTATTATTGATTTCTAACTGTTTGGTTTTATTTTAATGGATATAAGAAAAAGTCTCTTCAATAAATCTTAAATGAAATCCCATTAACAAATAAAATAACTGTCATTTTATTCTTTACTTCCTCTTATAACTAAATACTTAAATTAGAAAAAATAACATTGAAAGACGAGAGTGATGGAAGAGTAATGTCAGTTGTTCCATTTTTTATTATACTCCCTCTGTTTCAAATCTTTTATTATACCCCCCTCTGTTTCAAATCTTTTATCTGTATTCTTATTTAGTTCATTAGCCTTCTAATTTAATACAATTTTTTATTACATTAAAACTTAAATACTTGCACCCAGAGGGTGCATATATTTGCTAGTTCAAATAATATAATTAGAAAATAATACCTCCGTATAACAATTCATATAAGATAGGGATAGTATTATTTTTTATTCATTTATGAAACTTCTTTCGTTTTTTTTGTTGGTAAAGTCTTATATTTTTAAAAGATGTCTAATGGTGCACTGGTTAAAGTCATGGGAAATGGACGCGTCGCCCCGAGTTCAAATCCTGGACATGGTAATTGTATTTAACTCAGCGCTAATACCCTTGGGAAAGGTATGAATCCTACTCTCCCTCCAGCTATGGGTAAATAGTAGGGCAGTCTGGGCTCTTCAACCTTGGTTAGGCAACCGGTCTAGGAGAAGGAAAACTCTGAATTCAAACCTGTTAAACTCCGCTTAAGAAATTGACCTTGTGTCGCATCCTGCTCGTGCGGAGGGATTGGTAAATATATATATATATCTTATTATAATGGAGATTGTGTGTTTGACTGTCTGTAACCGAAACTATATCACTACTCAAGTCACAATTCCCTTAGTTATTTACATCACATTCTCAATGACTTTATTTTTATTTTAACCTCAATTATCAATAAAATACTTTTACATTATTAATACTGTTAACCATATCCACATACTAATATCATGCAATTATATTTATATATACAACAAAATACCGGTTTACAGTGTGAATGGGAAGGCTAATTTGCATATTGATATTAAAAATGTGATTTTAATAAATATGTGCTTAGTATTATTGATTTCTAACTGTTTGGTTTTATTTTAATGAATATAAGCAAAAATCTCTTCAATGAATCTTAAATGAAATCCATTAACAAGAAAAAATAACTGTCATTTTATTCTTTACTTCCTATTTTAACTAAATAGTTAAATTAGGAAAATTTAGCAATGAAAGTCGAGAGTGATGGAAGAGTAAGTTTTAGTTGTTCTATTTTTCGATTATACCCCCTTCTGTTTCAAATCTTTTTATCTGCATTCTTATTTAGTCTCATTAGCCTTTCTAATTTAATATATTTTATTACATTAAAACTTAAATACTTGCATCTGGAGGGTGCATATATTTGCTAGTATTTTTTAAAGATGCTTTATCAATTATTATTTTAAAAAGAGCCCGAATAATCCCAATAATTCAAATTATCAAACCTCATCTAAAAAATGCAGAGAAATGGTAACAGTTAACTATATTTACAACTATGTGAAACAAGCTTCGCTATTTCTACGATTTAAAAAAGATATATCGTAACCTGGTTTGGTTGAGGCGCTATATATCTGTACTAGACAAACTGACATGTTGGGTCACCATTCAGCTCTGGGTAGATAATTGAGATTAGGGAAAATGGAGTTGCAAGCGAAAAAAAGAAAAAAGAATACGGCCGGACGCAACCTTAAAATCATTTTAGAACTTTCTAAGAAAGGGAATTGTTGACCTCATTTAAGCTACGGGTTGCTGGTTGTGAAAGGGCCGGGTTAGCTCAGTCGGTAGAACGTTCGGATAGAAACCACAAGGTTTCTAGTTCGATACCGGTCCTCGCCAACTCAGCGTTATGAGTAGCACAGGGATCTGTGCGATAAAGTAAGGAGCTGATGGTTGGTGTGGCGCTCCATCTCAGATGCTAAAAACAATCTCCTTGGTCTAGCGCTATTGAAAAGAGGATAGACTCCCTCGCTGACTGGCTGATACCGACTTTAGGCCGCCCCGCCGACTTTACTTACTTACATTTCAAAATCTCCGCGTCTCTCTCTTCTCTCTCTCTCCTCTCTCTCTCTCTCTCTCTCTCTCTCTCTCTCATTTCCAGAGAAACTAACATTATATAACGAGGAGGTAGTCAAGAGATACATAGACGGGAAGAAAGTGACAGACAGAGAGTAAAGACAGGGGTAACGCGTGGTGTAATGATTAAAGTCATGGGAAATGGACTCGTCGCACTGCGTTCAAATCCTGGATGTGTTAATTACATTTCACTTTGCACTAATACCTTTGGGAAAGGTATGAATCCTACTCTCCCTCCAGCTATGGATAAATAGTACGGCAGACTGGGCTCTTTAACCCTGGTTAGGTAACCGGTCTAGGAGAAGGAAAACTCTGAATTCAAACCTGTTGAACACCGCTTAAGAAATTGACCTTGTGTCACATCCTGCTCTTGCAGAGAGGTTGGTAAATATATATAAGACCGGGGTAGTATTTTTTTTATTCATTTATAAAAAAAAACTTCCTTCGTTTTTTTTTTTTGGTAAAAGTCTTATATTTAAAAAAAATTTTTTTATCAATTCTTATTTTTTTTTAAATGTGTAAAAATATCTTTTATATCACTCTCATCTTTGGTTTTTTTCTTTTTGTTTTTTCTATGGTGGGGGCGATTTTTCTTATTTTTTTTTACTTTGCCCCAGGCTTCTACTTTTTTTTTCTATTTATTTATCTGTTCATTTATTTATTTTCTTTCGTCTTTCTTCTTCCCCCCGTCTCGTCCCCTTCTCTTCAAACGTTCATAATTACAGTCTCATAATAACAGTCTAACCCCCCGGGTGATTCTTCGTCTTCTGCATACACAAAACCAGTTTTAATAGCTTTTATTTCATCATAATACGCTAATCTAACATAAATACTGTCTGCTGCGTTTTTTTATAGTCTCAAAAGAAAGAAGAAAAGAAAGAAGAAAAGAAAGAAGAAAAGAGATCGTGCAAAATAAAGTGTGAATAGAAAAGACTGCTGTCGAACTAAAGTAGGTTTTTATTTTCTGTTACCACCTGGCGTTTTGGTCTATTGCCTTACGGTTCCAACCATTTTTTGGTGGAGTTCGAAGCTCGATAGATAGATCGGTATGGGTATATATATATATATATATTATTATATATAATATATATATATAAAATATATATATATATATATATATATATATATATATGTATATATATATATATATATAATATATATATATATATATATATGAATAGACTGAGATAGATAGGTGGGTAGATAGATATTAATAGACTGAGATAGATAGATAGATATGAATAGAGTGAGATAGATAGATATGAATAGAGTGATATATAATATATATATATAATATAATATATATAATATTATATATATATAGGGAGAGAGAGATAGATAGACAGATAGATAGATATGAATAGACTGAGATAGATATGAATAGACTGAGGTAGATAGATTGATAGATAGTTAAATAGACTGAGATACATATGAATAGACTGGATAGATATAATAGACTGAGATAGATAGATAGATAGATATGTATACTGACATAGATAGATACATAGATATGAATAGACTGAATAGATAGATAGATAGATATGAATATACTATATATATATATATATATATAATATATATATATATAGATAGATAGATAGATATGAGAGATATGAATAGACTGAATAGACTGAGAGATAGATAGATAGATAGACTGAGATAGATATGAATAGACTGAAATAGATAGATAGATAGATAGAATAGATAGATAAATAGACTGAGATAGATATGAATAGACTGAGATAGATAGATAGATAGATAGATATGAATAGACTGAGATAGATAAGATAGATATGAATAGACTGAGATAGATAGATAGATAGATAGATATAGACTGAGATAGATATGAATAGACTGAGATAGCTAGATACATAGATACATAGATAGATAGATAGAATAGCTGATAGATAGAAATGAATAGACTGAGATAGATAGATACATAGATATGATAGACTGAGATAGATATAGATAGAATAGACTGAGATAGATAGATACATAGATAGATAGATAAATAGACTGAGATAGATATGAATAGGTTGAGATAGATATGAATAGATGAGATAGATAGATAGATAGATAGATAGATATGAATAGACTGAGATAGCTAGATAGATATGAAATAGATAGATTAGATAGATATGAATAGACTGAGATAGATAGATAGATATGAATAGAGAGATAGATAGATAGATAGATAGATAGATATGAATAGACTATGATGAGATCATATAAAGTGAAATCGTTGGTAGACCCATAACGTTTATATATTGAGCACTCTTGGATGAATTACTAATGCCACTGCAACGGAAAAGTTAAAGCGCCAATTGGACATTATATATACTAGCAAATATATGCACTCTCCGGGTGCAAGTATTTAAGTTTTAATGTAATAAAATATTGTATTAAATTAGAAAGGCTAATGAAACTAAATAAGAATACAGATAAAAAGATTTGAAGCAGAGGGAGTATAATAAAAGATTTGAAACAGAGGGAGTATAATCGATAAAATAGAACAATTGAAATTTACTCTTCCATCACTCTCGTCTTTCATTGTTATTTTTTCTAATTTAAGTATTGAGTTAAAAGAGGAAGTAAAGAATAAAATGACAGTTATTTTATCTTGTTAATGGATTTCATTTAAGATTTATTGAAGAGATGTTTGCTTATATTCATTAAAATAAACCAAACAGTTAGAAATCAATAATACTAAGCACATATTTATTAAATTCGATTTTTTAATATTAATATGCAAATTAGCCTTCCCGTTTACACTGTAAACCGTTATTTTGTTGTATATATAAATATAATTGCATGTTGTCAGTATGTAGACAAAGTTAACAGTATTAATAATGTAAGACAATTTATTAATAATTGAGGTTTAGATAAAAATAAAATCATGGAGAATGTGATGTCAATAACTAAGAGAATTGTGACTTGAGTCCGAATATAGTTTCGGTTACAGACAGAAAACACACAATCTCCATATAATAAGATATATATATATATATATATTATATGTGTGTGTGTGTTGTATGTGGTTGGTATGTGTACACCACACACACACACACACATATATATATATATATATATATATATATATGTATGTATATATATATATCACAATTTTTATAGTTTTGTTTCACTGAGATGCTCTAATCTAACATAAATTCTGTCTGGTGAGTTTAGTTTTATATGATCTTAAAGGGAAGAACTAAACTTTTTCTCAGATATAAATAAAGATGTCTACCATCTATGACTTAGATAGAAAAAATGAGTTTAAAAAATTGTTTTACAAGAAAATTGAGTTTAATTTTTTTTTAAATTGAATACCCATTAACAATGAACACAACAAGACATTTTCGGCATAAAATAACCCAGCAAGGCTTGACATGCCCTAAAATCAAACCCCCAACCAACCAACCAACCAACCAACCATAAAATATCAGGAGTCTTCTAAAAGTAGGTTTTATTTTTCTGTACTTTTTCTGTGTTGTTATGTTTCGATTCCAATTCCCCCCTCCTTTTTTTTTTCTCGGATGTTTAAGAAAAAAAACTATTCTGCAGACTACAACATAAAATATTAATAAGAATATGAACGCATATGTTCGAACGTTATGCCCTGTCGTCATCTTACATAAATAATAAATCATTCCATTGTGAGACAAAATGGAAAGAAAAAGGTTTTTTCTGAGCTCATGCATAAATTATAGAGGTTGATGTTTTTCTCAAATGTGTCAACGCATCAGTATTCTTTGTATTATTCGGACTATTGTCCTCATCTTCATTGTTATCTGTACAATGTTTCGACCGATGTGCCCTCCGGCCTTCTTCAGGTATTTCTTGTCGGATCGGGAACCTTCTCGGACTCGGGAACCTTCTTTTCGAACTCGGGAACCTTCTTGTCGTAATCGGGAACCTTCTTGTCGTAAGTCCGAGAAAGTTCCCGAGTCCGACAAGAAATACCTGAAGAAGGTCGGAGGGCACATCGGCCGAAACGTTGTACAGATAACAAGGAAGATGGGGACAATAGTCAGAATAATACAAATAATACTAATCATCAAGCCTCATCTCAAAAATTCATAGATATAGTGTCAACGCATGTTTCTTGAGTGTTGAACTGTACGAAAAATCCGTGCCGCCAGAATTACAACGATAGGGTTTTTCTCTTTTTTTAAAAAAATCCCTTTAACAATTTCTAGAAGCCAAGGCTAACACTTGATTTCTTTATAAGTAACTAGCAAATATATGCACCCTCCGGGTGCAAGTATTTAGGTTTTGATGTAATAAACATTTTGTATCAATTTAGAAACTATTTAGAAAATGATAAACTGAGGGGGTATAACCGAAAAATAGAACAGCTTTAAATCTAACTCTTCCGTCATTTTCCATCACTCGCGTCTTTCATTTTTCATAATTTATCTATTTAGTTAGATTATGAAGTTATTTAATAATATTACAGTTCTTTCGACCTGTTTATGGATTTCTTTTAAGATTTATTCCCGAGATTTTTGCTCAGATTCATTAAGAGTAAACCAAACAATTAGAAATCAATAATACTGAGCATATATTTATTAAAATCAAATTTTTAATATCAATATTCAAATTAGCCTTCCCGTTCACACTGTAAACAGCTATTTTGTTGTATATATAAATATAATTGTATGTTGTTAGTATGTAGATATGGTTAACAGTATTAATAATGTAAAACAATTTTATTAATAATAGAGGTTAAAATAAAAATAAAATCCTTGAGAATGTGATGTCAATAGCTAAGGGAATTGTAACTTGAGTAGTGATATAGTTTCGGTTACAGATAGAAAAGCACACAATCTCCATTATAATAAGATATTCGTATCCTAAGGATCGTTTAAGGATGGAGCATGTTCCTTTGATAGCTGCTATTTGTACTTCATAGCAGCTTGGTTTACCTGGTATTGTTTCAAGGTATTTTAAAAAGTTTTCTGTGTGTTTCCGCATGTGAGTTTAAAGATTTGAACTACAAGAAAATTTAGATTCACAAATCTCGCAGTGATTGGATTTTTCACCCGTGTGCGTCCGCATATGCTTCTTAAGGTGTCGCTACGTGAAAACTTTGATCCACACATTTCACGCTGATACGGTTTTTCACATATGTGGATCCGCATGTGGCTTTTAAGGTAAGAATTTTAGGAAAAGTTTGACCCGCATTTATCACAATGTCAAAGCTTCTCCCCAGTGTATTTTCGCTTGTGTCGTTTGGTTTGCTTTTTTGTCTTTTTAATGGCATATTAGTCCTTGTGGGTTATTTAATGCCAAAACAATCCCCGTAGAATAATAGTATTGGCACTATTTCACCCCTGTCTGGGGAAAGGGGTGTTTATACCTTTCCTAACGGTATGATTGCAAAAGTGATTGGAGTTTGATACCGACATCGAGTACGTTTAGCCACTTACACAACAGCTAATTTATAAGACAGACGCAACCATTCTTTTATGGTCTAGAGGAGAGCTAGGTAATCCTAGACATTACTTTTTTTTCTTTCGTTTTTATCATATTTGCTTTCTTTTTGAAAGCAAATATGATAAAAACGAAAGAAAAAAAGTATTGTCTAGGATTACCTACCTCTCCTCTAGACCATAAAAGAATGGTTGCGTCTGTCTTATAAATTAGTTGACAGACAGACAAGATGGAGAGTTAGCATGTATATGAATTCCAGATCAAATAAATATACTATTACCGAGCGGAGTTTAACAGGTTTGAATTCAGAGTTTTCCTTCTCCTAGACTGGTTGCCTAACTATTATATATAGTGAAATAGATGACTAATTAGGACTGAGCCTATTCTCGCAGTGACCACTCCAAGCGGAGTTTTAACAATCTGAATTCAGAGTTTTCCTTCTCCTAGACTGGTTGCCTAACTATTATATATAGTGAAATATATGACTTATTAGGACTGTGCCTATCCTAGCAGTGACCACTCCAAACGGAGTTTTAACAATCTGAATTCGGAGTTTTCCTTCTCCTAGACTGGTTGCCTAACTATCATATATAGTGAAATAGATGACTAATTAGGATTGAGCCTATTCTAGTAGTGACCACCCCAAGCGGAGTTTAACAGGTTTGAATTCAGAGTTTTCCATCTCATAGACTATTTGCCTAACCAAGGTTAAAGAGTCCAGTCTGACCAACTATTTACCCATAGCTGAAGAAGAGTAGTTGGATTCATACCTTTCCCAGGGGTATTAGCGCTATGTGAACTGTAGTCTTGTCCAGGATTTGAACTCTGGTCGACGAGTACCATTTCCTACGACTTTAACCATTTGACCACGCGCCCCCAATAGATAGATCGATAGATAGATTTCCAGGGCCGCCGATAAATTAGTGAAATAGATCCCTAATTAGGACTGAGCCTATTCTAGTAGTGACCACCACAAGCAAAGTTTAACAGGTTTGAATTCTGAGTCCTCCTTCTCCTAGTTTGGTTGCCTAACCAAGGTTAAAGACCCCAGTTTGTCCTACCATTTACTGAAGGGAGAGTATTTGGAATCATACCTTTCCCAAGGGTATTAGCGCTATGAGAACGGTAACTTCGTCCAGAGTTTGATATCGACGAGTCCATTTCCTACGACTCTAACCATTTGACCACGCGCCTTCAATAGACAGTAGATAGATAGATTGATAGATAGATAGATAGATAGATAGATAGGGAAGATATGAATGAAATATATCAGCAGCATTAGCTTGGCGTTGAGTTATTCATTAATGGAATACATTCTTTTACTACATTTTTTCTACATTAGTTTTTTTTTACTATTTTCATCTTCTTTTAGCATTGAATCATTTAATTTCCAGTTGATAAAATCACCATTCATAATCTCATCACAGCAGCAAAGCAGCGCAGCACAGCAAGCAGCAGCAGCAATTTACTCGATTTCGTTTTGTGTCTGTAGCGTATTTACGTTCGATTTGATTTCTTGTTTTTCATTCTTTATTCATTCATTATGCTTCCTCGTGCCATCAACCCTCTCGATTCATCATCAACCATTTTTCTTATTTTTTCTCTTTCATTCCTTTTTATCTTTCTTTCTTGCAATTTTCCCCGGTACTTTTTTCTCTCCTAAGCTTTCTTTCTTTTTTTCTTTTTTTCTTTCTTTCTTTCTTTCTTTCTTCCAACTGCTCATTTTCTCTTTCTTTCTTTTATTTATTTATTTATTTATTTATTTCAATTAATTTTTCTCTTTTTTCTTTCAATTACACCTTTCTTTTCCCTTTCTTTCTTTCTTTCCTTTTCTTTCTTTCTTTTCTTCTTTCTTTATGTTAACACTTTTTCTCTCTTTCCTTCCTTCCTTCCTTCCTTCCTTCCTTTCTTTCTTTCTTTCTTTCTTTCTTTCTTTCTCTCTTTCCTTTCTTTCTTTCTTTCTTTCTTTCTTTCTTTCTTTCAATTACATTTTTCTTTTCCCCTTTGTTTCTTTGTTTCTTTCTTTCAATTAATCTTTTTCTTTTAAAGCTTTTTTCCCTTTGAATTACACTCCTTCTTTGCCTCTTTCTTTCTATTTTCTTTCTTTCAAATACCACATTTCTTTCCCCTTTCCTTTCGATTTTATTACTTTCTTTTCCTTTCTTTCTTAATTCAAATTGATTTTTTTCTTTTTTTATTCCTTTCTGTTCTTTTTTTACCTTTTGCAATTTCTCTTTCTTGTTCTTTTCTTCTTTCTTTTTTGTCCTTTCTCATTTCTTTTCTCCCTCTTCTTCTGTCTTGTCTTTCTTTTATTCCTCCTTTTTTTCTTCTTTCTTTCTTTCTTTGGTCCTTTTTCTCTTTCTTCTCCTCTTTTCTTTCTTGTTTTTTTTTTTTTTCTTTCTAATCTTCTTCTTTCTTTCCTTTCTCTTTCTTCTTTTGTCGCTTTTTTCTCTCTTTCTTTCTTTCTCTCTCTTTTTCTTTTTTTTCTTTCTTTCTTAATGTCTTTCTTTCGTTTTCTTTCTCTCTTTGTGTCTGTCTCTTCTTTCTCCTCCCTTTTTCTTTTTTTTCTTATCTGCTCTTTTCTCTTTCTTTCTTTCTTCTTTCTTATCTTTCTCTTTCTTGCTCTTTGGTGTCCTTTTCTCTTCTTTCCTCTCTTCTTTTCCTTTTTTCTTTTTTCTCTCCCTTTTTTTTTTCTTTTCTTCTTTCTCACCTCTTCCCCCTTTTCCTTTTCACTTTTTTTTCACTTACATGCCTCTCCTTTTTCTTGCCTTTTTCTATTTTGTTCTTTTTCTTTGATCTTTCTTTGGTCTTTTTTCTTTACTTGGGGGGTGTTGCAATTTTTGAGGTTCCTTATTCCTTTTTCTCTTTGTGTTATCTTTCTCTTACTTCCCTTTTATTTAGTTCTTTTTCTATTTCCCTTTCTCCTCTATCTCTTATCTTTCCCATTGTAATATTTTTTCCTCTCTTTTCTTTCCTCGTTGCCTTTGTTCTTTTCTTTCTTTCTATTTTTTCTTTTTCTTCTTTCCCTTTGCTCCTTTCTCCTTTACTTCTTTAATTATTTTATTCTATTATAAACATTGTCCCTTTCTTTCTCTTCCTTCTTCTTTCTTTTCTCCTTTTTTTTTCTTTTTTTCTTTCTTTTATCCTTCCATCTCTTTTTTGGTTCCTTCTCTTTTTTTTTTCTTTCTTTTGTCCTTCTTTCCCTTCTTGTTCATACCTCGCCGACTCATATTCACTACCTATCCTCGGCACTCTCGCACCAGTTTCCCCTAACCCATATCTCTCCCTACCACGTCCAAGGCCGACCACGGACAGCACCAATATGTGCAGTATAGAGTCGCATATATACGGCTCTTGAATGAAGACAAAGGTATTATTTTTTTTCCACTGGATGGGCCGAACCTTTCTAAGGAGGTAATGGCTTCTGGCTTGGAGTACGGTGTATTCAAAAAAATTATGAAATTTCTTCCGAACCATAAAATGCTTTAATTTTTTCTTCTGCGCCGCCTCCCCCCCCGCTACCGTTAATGAAGATGAATTTATGTTCAGCATTAGATTTTATATAATCGCTCGATTTCTTCTAATGTAGAACTCAGGTTTAAAGTCTTAATTTGGATACTACTTTTTAATTTTTTTTCGGTCTTTCCTTTTTTCTGCCTTTTTCATGATCGATTCATTCATTCAGCCTCTTTATTTCTTTCTTTCTCCTTTCTTTCTTTTTCCTTCTCTTTAATTTATCTTAGTAATATCTAATTATTTTTTCATTTCAACATGCTTTTTCTGCTTTTTTCTTTCTTTTTCTTTCTTCTTTCTTCTTTCTTTTTTTTTTTTCTATTCTTCCCATTTCTTTTCTTCTCCCTTGTTCCTTTCTCCTTTCTTTCTCTCTAACCCTTTTCTTTTTCTTTCTTTTTTTTTTTTTTTCGTTTTTTTTCCTTCCTTTCTTCCTTTNAGAACCAAGGACGAGGAGGAAAGAATCAGAACAGAAAAGACAAGAAAGAAAGAAAGAAGAAGAAAGAAAGAAAGAAGGAAAGAAAAAAATGAAATCTAAAGAATAACTAAGAGAAAGAAAAGAAGTAGAAAGAAAGAAAAAAGAAAGATAAGAAAGAAAGGGAAAAAGAAAAGAAAGAAAGAAAGAAAGAAAGAAAGAAAAGAAAGGAAAAAGAAAGATGAAATCTAAGAGATTACTAAGAGATAAGAAAGGAGAGAGAAGAAAAAGGGAGAAAAAAGAAAGAAAGAAAGAAGGGAAAGGGAAAAGAAGAAAGAAAGAAAGAAAGAAAGAAAGGCAAAAAAGAAAGATGAAATCGAATAGATATACTAAGAGATAAGAAAGGAGAGTAGAAAGAAGAAAGAAAGAAGGGAAAAGGAAAGAAAGAAAAGAAAGAAAGGCAAAAAGAAAGATGAAATCTAATAGATATACTAAGAGATAAAAAGAAAAAAGAAAGAAAGAAAAAAAGAAAGAAAGAAAAAAGAAAGAAAGAAAGAAAGTGGGAGAAAGAAAGAAGAAAGAAAGAAAGAAAGAAAGAGAAAGGGAAAAGGAAAAAAAGAAGATGAAATATAATAGATATACTAAGAGATAAGAAAGAAAAAGAAAGAAAGAAAAAAAGAAAGAAAGAGAAAAGGAAAGAAAGAAAGAAAGAAAGGCAAAAAGAAAGATGAAATCTAATAGATATACTAAGAGATAAAAGAAAAAAGAAAGAAAGAAAAAAGAAAGAAAGAAAGAAAGAAAGAAGAGAAAAGGAGAAAGAAAGAAAGGAAAAAGAAAGATGAAATCTAATAGATATACTAAGAGATAAAAGAAAAAAGAAGAAAGAAAAAAGAAAGAGAAAGAAAGAAAGGGAGAAAGAAAGAAAGAAAGAAAGAAAGGAAAAAAAAAGCAAATAGATGAAATATAATAGATATACTCAAGCAGATAAGAAAGAAAAAGAAAAAGAAAAGAAAGAAAAAAAGAAAAAAAAGAAATAAAGAAAAAGAAAAAAAAAAGAAAGACGAAAAATTAAAATAGTATATCAAATTAAACTGAATGTCTACATTAGAATCGAGCGATATAAAATCTTGCGAATGAAACTTTCATCTTTAAGTAAGCGGGCAGCGGCAAGAAGAAAATAAAGCATTATGGTCGGAAGGTAAATTCATAATTCTTTGATAACACCGACTCAAGCAGAAGCCATTACCTCTTAGAAAGTTACGGCCAGTGAATAATACCTGTCATTCAAAGCCTATATGGACTCTAATACTGCACATATTGTCTGTCCGTGTGTCGGGGATGGGGGGGAGATGGATGGGGTAGGGGAACTGGTGCGAGGATGGGTAGTGGAATATGGAGTCGGCGAGTATGAACAAAGAAGGAAAGAAGGAAAGAAAAAAAAGAAAGAAAAAAGGAAGGACAAAAGAGAGAAGGATAAAAGAAAGAAAAAAAAGAAAAAGGAAAGAAAAGAAGGAAGAGAAAGGGACAATGTAAAACATAAATTAATAAGAAGTAAAAGAAGCAAAGGAAGGAAGAAGAAAAATTATAGAAAGAAAGAAAGAACAAGGAAGAGAAAAAATACCAATGGGAAATAGAAAAGAATAGAAAAAATAAAAAAAAAAAAGTAAAGAGAAAGAAAGAGAAAAGACAAAAAAGAAAAAAAAGAAAGAAAAAAAAAAGAAAGAAAGAGAGAAAGAAAAGAGAAAAAGAAAGAAAAGAAAGAAAGAAAGAAAGAAAAAAGAAAGAAAAAGAAAGAAAGAGAGAAAAAAGAGAAAAGACAAAGAAAAGGAAAGAAAAGAAAAAAAAAAGAGAGAAAGAAAGAGAAAAACAAAGAAAGAAGAAAAAAGAAAGAAAGAAAGAGAAATTTGCAAAGTAAAAAAGAAAGAAAAGATAAAAAGAAAAAAATCAATTGAAATTAAGAAAGAAAGAAAGATAGGATCGAAAGGAAAGGGGAAAGAAAATGTGTAATCAAAGAAAGAAAATAGAAAGAAAGAGGAAAAGAAAGAGTGTAATCAAAGGGAAAAAAGCTTAAAAAGAAAAAATTAATTGAAAGAAACAAACAAACAAACAAACAAACAAAAGGGAAAAGAAAAATGTAATTGAAAGAAAGAAAGACAGAAAGAAAGAACAGAGAGAAGAAGTGTTAACAAAAGAAAGAAATACAGAAAGAAAGAAATACAGAAAGAAAGAAAGAAAGGAAAGAAAGAAAGGGGAAAAGAAAAGGTGTAATTGAAAGAAAAAAGCTTAGAAAGAGAAAAATTAATTGAAATAAATAAATAAAAGAAAGAAAGAAAGAAAGAGAAAATGAGCAGTTGGAAGAAAGAAAGAAAGAAAGCTTAGGAAGAGAAAAAAGTACCGGGGGAAAATTGCAAGAAAGATAGAAAAGGAATGAAAGAGAAAAAATAAGAAAATGGTTGATGATGAATCGAAGATGGTTGATGGCACGAGGAAGCATAATGAATGAATAAAGAATGAAAAACACAAGAAATCAAATCGAACGTAAATACGCTACAGAACAAAAAGAAATCGAGTAAATTGCTGCTGCTGCTGCTGCTGCTGCTGCTGCTGTGATGAGATTATGAATGGTGATTTTATCAACTGGAAATTAAATGATTCAATGCGTAAAAGAAGATGAAAATAGTAAAAAAAAACTAATGTAGAAAAATACGTAGTAAAAGAATGTATTCCATTAATGAATAACTCAACGCCAAGCTAATGCTGCTGATATATTTCATTCATATCTTCCCTATCTATCTATCTATCTATCTATCTATCTATTGAAGGCGCGTGGTCAAATGGTTAGAGTCGTAGGAAATGGACTCGTGGATATCAAACTCTGGACGAAGTTACAGTTCTCATAGCGCTAATACCCTTGGGAAAGGTATGATTCCAAATACTCTCCTTCAGTAAATGGTAGGACAAACTGGGTCTTTAAACCTTGGTTAGGCAACCAAACTAGGAGAAGAGGACTCAGAATTCAAACCTGTTAAACTTGCTTGTGTGGTCACTACTAGAATAGGCTCAGTCCTAATTAGGGATCTATTTCACTAATTTATCGGCGGCCCTGGAAATCTACTATCGATCTATCTATTGGGGCGCGTGGTCAAATGGTTAAAGTCGTAGAAATGGTACTCGTCGACCAGAGTTCAAATCCTGGACCAAGACTACAGTTCACATAGCGCTAATACCCCTGGGAAAGGTATGAATCCAACTACTCTTCTTCAGCTAGGGGTAAATAGTTGGTCAGACTGGACTCTTTACCTTGGTTAGGCAAATAGTCTATGATGGAAAACCTGTTAAACTGCGCTTGTGGTCACTACTAGAATAGCTCAATCCTAATTAGTCATCTATTCACTATATATGATAGTTAGCAACCAGTCTAGGAGAAGAAAACTCCGAATTCAAATTGTTAAAACTCCGTTGGAGTGGTCACTGCTAGAATAGGCACAGTCCTAATAAGTCATATATTTCACTAATATAATATTTAGGCAACCAGTCTAGGAGAAGGAAAACTCTGAATTCATATTGTTAAAACTCCGCTTGGAGTGTTCACTGCTAGAATAGGCTCAGTCCTAATTAGTCATCTATTTCACTATATATAATATTTAGGCAACCAGTCTAGGAGAAGGAAAACTCTGAATTCAAACCTGTTAAACTCCGCTTGGTAATAGTATATTTATTTGATCTGGAATTCATATACATGCTAACTCTCCATCTTGTCTGTCTGTCAGCTAATTTATAAGACAGACGCAACCATTCTTTTATGGTCTAGAGGAGAGGTAGGTAATCCTAGACAATACTTTTTTTTCTTTCGTTTTTATCATATTTGCTTTCAAAAAGAAAGCAAATATGATAAAAACGAAAGAAAAAAAGTAATGTCTAGGATTACCTAGCTCTCCTCTAGACCATAAAAGAATGGTTGCGTCTGTCTTATAAATTAACTGCTGTGTAAGTGGCTAAACGTACTCGACGTCGGTATCAAACTCCAATCACTTTTGAACTCATACCGTTAGGAAAGGTATAAACACCCCTTCCCCCAGACAGGGGTGAAATAGTGCCAATACTATTGTTCTACGGAGATTGTTTTGGCATTAAATAACCCACAAGGATTAATATGCCATTAAAAAGACAAAAAAGCAAACCAAACGACATAAGCGAAAATACACTGGGGAGAAGCTTTGTCATTGGGATAAATGCGGGTCAAACTTTTCCTAAAATTCTTACTTTAAAAGCCACATGCTGATCCACATATGTGAAAAACCGTATCAGCGTGAAATGTGTGGATCAAAGTTTTCACGTAGCGACACCTTAAGAACCATATGCGGACGTACACGGGGCAAAAATCCTATCACTGCGAGATTTGTGAATCTAAATTTTCTAGTAGTTCAAATCTTTAAACTCACATGCGGAAACACACAGAAAACTTTTAAAAATACCTTGAAACAATACCAGTAAACCAAGCTGCTGTGAAATACAAATAGCAGCTATCAAAGGAACATTCTCCATCCTTAAACGATCCTTAGGATACGAATATCTTATTATAATGGAGATTGTGTGCTTTTCTATCTGTAACCGAAACTATATCACTACTCAAGTTACAATTCCCTTAGTTATTGACATCACATTCTCAAGGATTTTATTTTTATCTAAACCTCTATTAATAAAATTGTTTTACATTATTAATACTGTTAACCATATCTACATACTAACAACATACAATTATATTTATATATACAACAAAATAGCTGTTTACAGTGTGAACGGGAAGGCTAATTTGAATATTGATATTAAAAATGTGATTTTAATAAATATGTGCTCAGTATTATTGATTTCTAATTGTTTTTACTCTTAATGAATCTGAGCAAAAATCTCGGGTAAATCTTAAAAGAAATCCATAAACAGGTCGAAAGAACTGTAATTTTATTAAATAACTTCATAATCTAACTAAATAGATAAATTATGAAAAATGAAGACGGAGTGATGGAAAATGACGGAAGAGTTAGATTTAAAGCTGTTCTATTTTTCGGTTATACCCCCTCAGTTTATCATTTTCTAAATAGTTCTAAATTGATACAAAATGTTATTACATCAAAAACCTAATACTTGCACCCGGAGGGTGCATATATTTGCTAGTTACTTATAAAGAAAATCAAGTGTTAGCCTTGGCTTCTAGAAATTGTTAAAGGGATTTTTTTTAAAAAAGAGAAAAACCCTATCGTTGTAATTCTGGCGGCACGGATTTTTCGTACAGTTCAACACTCAAGAAACATGCGTTGACACTATATCTATGAATTTTTGAGATGAGGCTTGATGATTAGTATTATTTGTATTATTCTGACTATTGTCCCCATCTTCCTTGTTATCTTTACAACGCTTCGGCCGATGTGCCCTCCGACCTTCTTCCGGTATTTCTTGTCGGACTCGGGAACCTTCTCAGACTTACGACAAGAAGGTTCCCGAGTTCGAAAAGAAGGTTCCCGAGTCCGAGAAGGTTCCCGATCCGACAAGAAATACCTGAAGAAGGCCGGAGGGCACATCGGCCGAAACATTGTACAGATAACAATGAAGATGAGGACAATAGTCCGAATAATACAAAGAATACTGATGCGTTGACACATTTGAGAAAAACATCAACCTCTATAATTTATGCATGAGCTCAGAAAAACCTTTTTCTTTCCATTTTGTCTCACAATGGAATGATTTATTATTTATGTAAGATGACGACAGGGCATAACGTTCGAACACATGCGTTCATGTTCTTATTAATATTTTATGTTGTAGTCTGCAGAATAGTTTTTTTCTTAAACATCCGAGAAAAAAAAAGAAGGAGAAATTGGAATCGAAACATAACAACAGAAAAAGTACAGAAAAATAGAACCTACTTTTAAAAGACTCCTGATATTTTATGGTTGGTTGGTTGGTTGGTTGGTTGGGGGTTGATTTTAGGGCATGTCAAGCCTTGCTGGGTTATTTTATGCCGAAAACGTCTTGTTGTGTTCATTGTTAATGGGTATTCAATTTTAAAAAATTTAAACTCAATTTTCTTGTAAAACAATTTTTTAAACTCATTTTTTCTATCTAAGTCATAGATGGTAGACATCTTTATTTATATCTGAGAAAAAGTTTTGTTCTTTCCTTTAAGATCATATAAAACTAAATTCACCAGACAGAATTTATGTTAGATTAGAGCATCTCAGTGAAACAAAACTATAAAAACTGCGTATATATATATATATATATATATATGTGTGTGGTGTGTGTGTGTGTACACATACCAACACACACACACACACACACACACATATATATATATATATATATATATCTTATTATAATGGAGATTGTGTGTTTTTCTGTCTGTAACCGAAACTATATTCGGACTCAAGTCACAATTCTCTTAGTTATTGACATCACATTCTCCATGATTTTATTTTTATCTAAACCTCAATTATTAATAAAATTGTCTTACATTATTAATACTGTTAACTTTGTCTACATACTGACAACATGCAATTATATTTATATATACAACAAAATAGCGGTTTACAGTGTAAACGGAAGGCTAATTTGCATATTAATATTAAAAAATCGAATTTAATAAATATGTGCTTAGTATTATTGATTTCTAACTGTTTGGTTTATTTTAATGAATATAAGCAAACATCTCTTCAATAAATCTTAAATGAAATCCATAACAAGATAAAATAACTGTCATTTATTCTTTACTTCCTCTTTTAACTCAATACTTAAATTAGAAAAAATAACAATGAAAGACGAGAGTGATGGAAGAGTAAATTTCAATTGTTCTATTTTATCGATTATACTCCCTCTGTTTCAAATCTTTTATTATACTCCCTCTGCTTCAAATCTTTTTATCTGTATTCTTATTTAGTTTCATTAGCCTTTCTAATTTAATACAATATTTTATTACATTAAAACTTAAATACTTGCACCCGGAGGGTGCATATATTTGCTAGTAGATATAATGTCCAATTGGCGCTTTAACTTTTCCGTTGCAGTGGCATTAGTAATTCATCCAAGAGTGCTCAATATATAATAGTAATAGTGGGAAAACGTTATGGGTCTACCAACGATTTCACTTTATATGATCTCATCATAGTCTATTCATATCTATCTATCTATCTATCTATCTATCTCAGTCTATTAATATCTATGTATCTATCTATTCATATCTATGTATCTAGCTATCTCAGTCTATTCATATATATCTATCTATCTATCTATCTCAGTCTATTCATATCTATCTCAATCTATTCATATCTATCTCAGTCTATTTATCTATCTATCTATGTATCTATCTATCTCAGTCTATTCATATCTATCTATCTATCTCAGTCTATTCATATCTATGTATCTATCTATCTCAGTCTATTCATGTCTATCTATCTCAGTCTATTCATATCTATCTATCTATCTATCTATCAATCTATCTATGTATCTAGCTATCTCAGTCTATTCATATCTATCTCAGTCTATTCATATCTATCTATCTATCTATCTATCTATCTCAGTCTATTCATATCTATGTATCTATCTATCTCAGTCTATTCATATCTATCTATCTATCTATCTCAGTCTATTCATATCTATCTCAGTCTATTCATATGTATCTCAGTCTATCTATCTATCTATCTATCTATCTATCTATCTCAGTCTATTCATATCTATCTCACTCTATTAGTATCTATCTCATATATATATATATATATATATATATATATATATATATAATTCTATTCATATCTATCTATCTCACTCTATTCATATCTATCTATCTATCTATCTATCTATCCCAGTCTATTAATATCCATCTATCTATCTACCTCAGTCTATTAATATCTATCTATCCATCTATCTATCTATCTATCTCAGTCTATTCATATATATATATATATATATATATATATATATATATACACACACACACACACACACACACACACATATATATATATATATATATATATATATATATATATATATACCCATACCGATCTATCTATCGAGCTTCGAACTCCACCAAAAAATGGTTGGAACCGTAAGGCAAAGACCAAAACGCCAGGTGGTAACAGAAAATAAAAACCTACTTTAGTTCGACAGCAGTCTTTTCTATTCACACTTTATTTTGCACGATCTCTTTTCTTCTTTCTTTCTTCTTTCTTTCTTCTTTCTTTGAGACTATAAAAAAACGCAGCAGACAGTATTTATGTAGATTAGCGTATTATGATGAAATAAAAGCTATTAAAACTGGTTTTGTGTATGCAGAAGACGAAGAATCACCCGGGGGGTTAGACTGTTATTATGAGACTGTAATTATGAACGTTTGAAGAGAAGGGGACGAGACGGGGAAGAAGAAAGACGAAAGAAAATAAATAAATGAACAGATAAATAAATAGAAAAAAAAGTAGAAGCCTGGGGCAAAGTAAAAAAAAATAAGAAAAATCGCCCCCACCATAGAAAAAACAAAAAGAAAAAAAAACCAAAGATGAGAGTGATATAAAAGATATTTTTACACATTTTTTAAAAAAATAAGAATTGATAAAAAAATTTTTTTAAATATAAGACTTTACCAAAAAAAAAAAAAACGAAGGAAGTTTTTTTTTATAAATGAATAAAAAAAAAGAATACTACCCCCGTCTTATATATATTTACCAACCCCTCCGCACGAGCAGGATGTGACACAAGGTCAATTTCTTAAGCGGAGTTCAACAGGTTTGAATTCAGAGTTTTCCTTCTCCTAGACCGGTTACCTAACCAGGGTTAAAGAGCCCAGTCTGCCGTACTATTTATCCATAGCTGGAGGGAGAGTAGGATTCATACCTTTCCCAAGGGTATTAGTGCAAAGTGAAATGTAATTAACACATCCAGGATTTGAACGCGGTGCGACGAGTCCATTTCCCATGACTTTAATCATTACACCACGCGCTACCCCTGTCTTTACTCTCTGTCTGTCACTTTCTTCCCGTCTATGTATCTCTTGACTACCTCCTCGTTATATAATGTTAGTTTCTCTGGAAAGGAGAGAGAGAGAGAGAGAGAGAGAGAGAGAGAGAGAGAGAGAGAGAGAGAGAGAGAGAGAGAGCCGGGAGATTTGAAATGTATTTCTATTTTAAATTTCACAACCAGCAACCCGTAGCTTAAATGAGGTCAAAAATTCCCTTTCTTAGAAAGCTTCTAAAATGATTTTAAGGTTGCGTCCGGCCGTATTCTTTTTTTCTTTCTTTTTTTCGCTTTGCATCTCCATTTTCCCTTATCTCAATTATCTACGCAGAGCTGAATGGGTGACCCAACATGTCATGTTTTGTCTAGTACAGATATATAGCGCCACTCAACCAAACCAGGTTACGATATATCTTTTTTAATCATAGAAATAGCGAAGCTTGTTTCACATAGGCCCCAGTATAATTATAGTAACTGTTACAATTTCTCTGCATTTTTTAGATGAGGTTTGATAATTTGGATTATTGGGATTATTCGGGCTCTTTTTAAAATAATAATTGATAAAGCATCTTTAAAAATATATATATATTTACCAACCCCTCCGCACGAGCAGGATGCGACACAAGGTCAATTTCTTAAGCGGAGTTTAACAGGTTTGAATTCAGAGTTTTCCTTCTCCTAGACCGGTTGCCTAACCAAGGTTAAAGAGCCCAGACTGCCCTGCCCTACTATTTACCCATAGCTGGAGGGAGAGTAGGATTCATACCTTTCCCAAGGGTATTAGCGCTGAGTTAAATACAATTACCATGTCCAGGATTTGTACTCGGGGCGACGAGTCCATTTCCCATGACTTTAACCAGTACACCATTAGACATCTTTAAAGAATATAAGACTTTACAAACAAAAAAAAAAAACGAAAGAAGTTTCATAAATGAATAAAAAATAATACTATCCCTGTCTTATATGAATTGTTACACGGAGTGTGTCAAGTTATTGTTTTCTAATTATATTATTTGGACTAGCAAATATATGCACCCTACGGGTGCAAGTATTTAAGTTTTAATGTAATAAAAAATTGTATTAAATTAGAAAGGCTAATGAAACTAAATAAGAATACAGATAAAAAGATTTGAAACAGAGGGGCGTATAATAAAAGATTTGAAACAGAGGGAGTATAATAAAAAATGGAACAACTGACACTTACTCTTCCATCACTCTCGTCTTTCAATGTTATTTTTTTCTAATTTAAGTATTTAGTTATAAGAGGAAGTAAAGAATAAAATGACAGTTATTTTTTCTTGTTAATCGATTTCATTTAAGATTTATTGAAGAGACTTTTTCTTATATCCATTAAAATAAAACCAAACAGTTAGAAATCAATAATACTAAGCACATATTTATTAAATTCGAT
>CM042167.1:68810252-68812752 GCA_023376005.1 Doryteuthis pealeii | reverse complement strand
TCCCCAGAGGCATTCTTTTGCCCGCAACACTATCACAGTACTCCTTGCTCAGCCTGTCAAAGTTCACTCGTTCAAACACGTCTCTCTTCACGTTAAGAAGATCAAAACACAACTGACCGTACTGTATGAATGTAGGCCTTAAATAATAAGTAACTGCCCTCCCTAAGATCTTACATCCAGGCTAATCACACTCAGCGCTTGCTCGACCCGTGCGAAATTTTGCATATTCGACATGGGGTGACAGTATTCTGTCTACGAGCCACACTTCGCGAATGAGGAGGCCTGGCGAGTTTAACATCTGTTGTCACCCGATATCCACCCCCTCAACATATACGAACGCGCTTAGTTCTTGGGGTAGGGAATCTTCTAGTCCACACCCTTCACTGATAGAGAAACTTGTTTGATTTGTCGAGGAGAGCAGGCTTCTCACACTTTAGAAATTCAGCTGTAATTCTGTCACTGCCAGGTGTTTTGCCACGGCGTTAATTCCATGTCAAATCATCCAGGCCATGTCACCCACCCCCTTCAATGGGTAAATCCATGTCAAATCATCCAGGCCATGTCACCCACCCCCTTCAATGGGTAATTCCATGTCAAATCATCCAGGCCATGTCACCCCCCCTTCAATGGTAATTCCATGTCAAATCATCCAGGCCATGTCACCACCCCCTTCAATGGGTAATTCCATGTCAATCATCCAGGCCATGTCACCCACCCTCTTCAATGGGTAATTCCATGTCAAATCATCCCGGCCATGTCACCCACCCACTTCAATGGGTAATTCCGTGTCAAATCATCCAGGCCATGTCACCACCCCTTCAAAGGCCTATTCCATGTCAAATCATCCAGGCCATGTCACCCACCCCCTTCAATGGCTAATTCCATGTCAAATCATCCAGGCCATGTCACCCACCCCTTTCAAATTTTCAGAAATTTTGTCCTAGCGTGGATTATGTTAAAGTTAGAAAATCTCCAAAATTTAAGCTTCCAAGTTATGTCGATTTTTAGCTCTCCAAATTTTAGGGGACTTGCGAAAAATGGTGACTTTTCGTAACCTATATTTGTCTGTAAAAATGTTTTCTAGAGCTTCCCTACTCCTAAAAATTGTTTTATAAAAGCATTTTTGCCAAAGGAATTCAATAATTAAATCACAAAAGTCAACCAATTTTAAGTTAGTGAGTTCTGATTTTTTCATAGCAAGATCAATATCCCGATGTGGCACTGCATCTATAACAAAAATCTTCTTTAAAACTTTATTATTAAGATACGAAAAACAAAAATCAATCAGCCGTCGATCGATCTACACGAATTGGAGTTTGCCTCGAAGGCTGCAATAAAAGCATTTGGAGTAGACACGAATTAACGTCTAGTCGTGAATGTTGCACTCAAAGAGGAAAAAACTGAAAAAATAAAACATTAAAAAAAACAACAACAATAACAAATAAAGTAAAACAAAATCACAACAATGTTTAAATTCTCTTTTCGACATGATTGGAAAATTGGTCGTGAGTCTCGCACTGGGGGGTTGGGTTATGAGCAGCACGATTTCTTCACCCCGAAGGACACGTTTCTTTCATCATTACAACACTGGCTGTTATCTTGAACATTTTTTGGTCGACATGTTTTCAAAACGAAACATTTTAAGATTCTATCATCATCATCATCATCATCATCATCATCATTATCATCATCATGTTGTTGTTTGCATGTACAGATATATCTATCTATCTATCTATCTATCTACCTATCTCTCTCTCTCTATATATATATATGATTTTATATATGAAAATGGTGGCTTACCGGTGAAATTGGTCACAATAGTTAGTTGATGCAATGATAAGACAGCGATATAACAAATATAAAGTTCTGCTGATGAGACCTAATAGGTCGAAATGTACATTCAGAGATTGATTTTTCTCGATTTGTTTAGCCTTACATTTAAGTAGTTAAATCCCGCCTAATTAATCATTAATGAATTAACTTTCAAAAAATTAGGTCTGACTTCAATTAAGCACATATTCTCCCAAATATATATATATATATATATATATATATATATATATATATATATATATATATTAACCTTGGTTAAGCAACTCGTCTAGAAGAAGGAACATTCTGAATTCAATTAGTTAAACTAAGGAATTACATCGACTTAGTTAAGCGTAGGATAGGGTCCTGATGAAATCATTTGGATTGAAACCATGGTATGTTCTTAACTCTTTTCCTCTACTTCTATTATTATTACTAGTACAAAATAAAATATGACCTCCGGGCGATGTAAAAATACATTTTTGAAACATATTGCCTGAGGGGGTGGGAGTAAAAAATTCAATGTCAGCGACTTTGTACCGTAAGTAAGTAAAATCATTAAATTCATTAAAGGATTAAAAAATAAAACAATTTGAAATGTAAACTTTAAATATGTATTAAAATAAAATAAACTATATATAGATATATAATACCAGTCATGAATTTATTAAAACTTGTTTTAAAAAAC
>CM042167.1:68787752-68800252 GCA_023376005.1 Doryteuthis pealeii | reverse complement strand
CGATCAGATCTGGTATCTCTAAGAGCTACACTGCCTGACCATCAGCATTGACTCATTCACTGACAATGTTCGATCAGATCTGGTATCTCTAAGGCTACACTGCCTGACCATCAGCATTGACTCATTCCACTGACAATGTTCGATCAGATCTGGTATCTCTAGAGCTACACTGCCTGACCATCAGCATTGACTCATTCCACTGACAATGTTCGATCAGATCTGGTATCTCTAAGAGCTACACTGCCTGACCATCAGCATTGACTCATTCCACTGACAATGTTCGATCAGATCTGGTATCTCTAAGAGCTACACTGCCTGACCATCAGCATTGACTCATTCCACTGACAATGTTCGATCAGATCTGGTATCTCTAAGAGCTACACTGCCTGACCATCAGCATTGACTCATTCCGCTGACAATGTTCGATCAGATCTGGTATCTCTAAGAGCTACACTGCCTGACCATCAGCATTGACTCATTCCACTGACAATGTTCGATCAGATCTGGTATCTCTAAGAGCTACACTGCCTGACCATCAGCATTGACTCATTCCACTGACAATGTTCGATCAGATCTGGTATTCTCTAAGAGCTACACTGCCTGACCATCAGCATTGACTCATTCCACTGACAATGTTCGATCAGATCTGGTATCTCTAAGAGCTACACTGCCTGACCATCAGCATTGACTCATTCCACTGACAATGTCGATCAGATCTGGTATCTCTAAGAGCTACACTGCCTGACATCAAGCATTGACTCAGACAATGTTCGATCAGATCTGGTATCTCTAAGAGCTACACTGCCTGACCATCAGCATTGACTCATCCCTGACAATGTTGATCAGATCTGGTATCTCTAAGAGCTACACTGCCTGACCATCAGCATTGACTCATTCCGCTGAAATGTTCGATCAGATCTGGTATCTCTAAGAGCTACACTGCTGACCATCAGCATTGACTCATTCCACTGACAATGTTCGATCAGATCTGGTATCTCTAAGAGCTACACTGCTGACCATCAGCATTGACTCATTCCGCTGACAATGTTCGATCAGATCTGGGTATCTCTAAGAGCTACACTGCCTGACCATCAGCATTGATCATTCCACTGCAATGTTCGATCAGATCTGGTATCTCTAAGAGCTACACTGCTGACCATCAGCATTGACTCATTCCGCTGACAATGTTCGATCAGATCTGGTATCTCAAGAGCTACACTGCCTGACCATCAGCATTGACTCATTCCGCTGACAATATTCGATCAGATCTGGTATCTCTAGAGCTACACTGCCTGACCATCAGCATTGACTCATTCCACTGACAATGTTCGATCAGATCTGGTATCTCTAAGAGCTACACTGCCTGACCATCAGCATTGACTCATTCCACTGCAATGTTCGAATCAGATCTGGTTATCTCTAAGAGCTACACTGCTGAAGCATCAGCATTGACTCATTCGCTGACATGTTCGATCAGATCTGGTATCTCTAGAGCTACACTGCTGACCATCAGCATTGACTCATTCACTGACAATGTTCGAATCAGATCTGGTATCTCTAAGAGCTACACTGCCTGACCATCAGCATTGACTCATTCGCGCTGACAATGTTCGATCAGATCTGGTATCTCTAAGAGCTACACTGCCTGACACAGCATTGATCTCACTGACATGTTCGATCAGATCTGGTATTCTAAGAGCTACAACTGCCTGACCATCAGCATTGACTCATTCATGACAAGTTCGATCGATCTGGTATCTCTAAGAGCTACACTGCCTGACCATCAGCAATTGACTCTTCCGCTGGACAATGTTCGATTCAGAAAATTTTCCTTTGGGTAAATCTCTCTTAAAAGAGCTACAACTGCCTGACCATCAGCAATTGGATCATTCCACTGACAATGTTCGATCCGATCTGTATCTCTAGGAGCTACATGCCTGACCATCAGCATTGACTCATTCACTGACAATGTTTCGAATCATATTTGGTATCTCTAAGGCTAACACTGCCTGGACCATACAGCATTGACCTATCCGCTGCCAATGTTCGATCAGTCTTGGTATCTCTTAAGAGCTACACTGCTGACCCATCCAGCATTGACTGCTTCCACTGACATATGTTTCGCATCAGATCTGGTAATTCTAAGAGCTACACTGCTGACCACTCAGCATTGACTCATTCGCTGACAATGTTCGATCAGATCTGGTATCTCTAAGAGCTACACTGCCTGACCATAGCATTGACTCATTCCACTGGAATGTTCGATCAGATCTGGTATCTCTAAGAGCTACTGCCTGACCATCAGCATTGACTCCATTCCAAGCTGACAATGTTCGATCAGATTTCTGGTATCTCAAGAAGCTACACTGCCTGACATCAGCATTGCTCCATTCACTGACAATGTTCGATCAGAATCTGGTATCTCTAGGAGATCCAACTGCCTGACTCGTCAGCATTGACTCGTACCACAGACCAATGCTTGATTCAGATCTGGTATCTCTAGGAGCTAAAAATCTGCTGACCATCAGCATTGACTCGTACACAGCCAATGTTCGATTCAGATCTGGTATCTCTAGGAGCTACACTGCCTGACCATCTTCAGCATTGACTCGTAACACAGACAATGTTCGATCAGATTGGGTATCTCTGGAGCTAACACTGCCTGCCTCAGCATTGGACTCGTACCACAGACAATGTTTCGATCAGATCTGGTAATCTCTAGGAGCTAACTGCCTGACCATGACAGCATTGACTCGTACGACTGAACGAGTGGCTGTTTCGATCAGATCTGGTATCTTCTAGCGAGCCTACACCTGCCTGACCATCAGCATTGACTCGTAACCACGCAATGTTTCGATCAGATCTGGTATTTAGGAGCTACACTGCGCTGACCATCAGCAATTGACTCGTAGCCACAGACAATGTTCGATCAGATCTGGTATCTCTATGGAGCTACACGCCTGACCATCAGATTGACTCGTACCCAAGACAATGGTTCGATTCAGATCTGGTATCTCTAGGAGCTACACTGTCCTGACCATACCAGCATTGATTCATTCCACAACAATGTTCGATCAGTATCTGGTATCTCTAGGAGCCTTAACTGCTGACCATCAGCATTGGACTCATTCACTGACAATGTTCGACAGATCTGGTATCTCTAGGAGCTACACTGCCTGACCATCAGCATTGACTCGTACCACCGACAATGTTCGACTCAGATCTGGTATCTCTAGGAGCTACACCTGCTACCATCAGCATTGATTCATTCCACAGACAATGTTTCGTTAGATACTGGTATCTTAGGAGCTAACACTGCCTGACATCAGCATTGACTCATTCCACTGACAATCGTTCGACTGCAGATCTGGTATCTTTCTAGGAGCTACACTGCCCTGACCATCAGGCACTTGACTCGTACACAGACAATGTTCGATCTGATCTGGTAATCTCTAGGGGCTACACTGCTGACCATGCAGCATTGACTCATTCCACTGACAATGATCGTCAGATCTGGTATTCTAAGAGCTACACATGGCCTGACCATCAGCATTGAACTCATCTCGCACAGACAATGTTCGATCGATCTGGTATCTCTAGAGCTACACTGCTGACCATCAGCATTGACTCTTCCACTTGACAATGTTCGATCAGATTCTGGTATTCTAGAGCTACAGTCTGCTGACCATCAGCATTGACTCATTCCACTGGACAATGTTCGATCAGAATCTGGTATCTCTAGGAGCTACACTGCCCTGACCATCAGCATTGACCTCGCGTACAAGGAAATGTTCGATCAGATCTGGTATCTTCTAGGATGCTCAACTGCCTGACCAACAGCACTTGACTCGTACCACATGACAATGTTCGATCAGATCTAGTATCTCTAGGAGCTACACTGCTGACGCATCAGCATTGACCTCATTTCACTGACAATGTTCGATCAGATCTGGTATCTCTAGGAGCTACAACTGCCTGACCATCAGCATTGACTCGTACCACAGAGCATGTTCGATCAGATCTGGTTCTCTGGAGCTTACACTGCCTGACGCATCAGCATTGACTCATTCCACTGACAATGTTCTATCAGATCTCGGTATCTCTAGGAGCTCACTGCCTGACCATCAGCAATTGACTCGTACACAGACCATGTTTCGATAGATCTGGTATCATCCTAGGAGGCTACACTGCCTGACCATCAGATTGACTCGTACCACAGACAATGTTTGATCAGATTCTGGTATCTTCAGGAGCTACACTGCCCTGACCATCCGCATTGCTCTTCCACTGACAATGTTTCGATAGATCTGGTATCTCTAGAGTCTGCACTGCTGACCATACAGCATTGACTCATTCACTGAAATGTTCGATCAGATCTGGTAATTCTAGAGCTGCACTGCCTGACCGATGCAGCATTGACTCATGTCACTGCATGTTCGATAGATCAGGTATTCTAGGAGCTACACTGTGGCCTGACCATCGCATTGACTCATTCCACGACATGTTCGACTCAGATCTGGTATCTCTAGGAGCTACACACTGCCTGACCAATCAGCATTGACTCATTCGCACTGACAATGTTCGATCAGATCTGGTATTCTAGGAGCTCACTGCTGACCATCAGAAATTGACTCATTCAACTGACAATGTTCGATCAGATCTGGTATCTCTAAGGAGCTACACTGCCTGACCATCAGCATTGGACTCATTTCCACTTGACAATGTCGAATCCAGATTATCTCTAGGGCTACAGTTCCTGACCATCAGCATTGACTCATTCCACTGACATGTTCGTCAGATTGGTATTCTAGGAGCTACAACTGCTGACCATCAGATTGATCATTCACTGCATGTTCGATCAGATCTATCTCTAGGGGTACAGTTTCCTGAACCATCAGCATTGACTCTTCCACTGACAAGGTTCGATCAGATTGGTATCTCTAGGAGCTACCTGCCTGACCATCAGCATTACTCGTACCCAAGACAATAGGATGTTCGATGCAGACTTGGTATCTCTAAGGAAGCTACACTGCTGACCATCAAGCATTGACTCGTACGCACAGACAATGTTCGATCAGATCTTGGTATCTCTTAAGAGCTACACGCCTGACCATCTAGCATTGACTGCGTACACCGACAATGTTCGATCAGACCTGGTATTCTAAGAGCGTACACTGCTGACAATCAGCATTGACTCGTACACAGAATGTTCGAGTCAGATCTGGTATCTCTAAGAGCTACACTGCTGACCATCAGCATTGACTGATTCACTGACAAATGTTCGATCAGATCTGGTATTCCTAGGAGCACAGTGCCTGACCATCAGCATTGACTGATCCACTGACAATGTTCGATCAGATCTGGTATCTCTAGGAGCTACACTGCTGACCATCAGCATTGACTCGTACACAGACAATTGGTTCGATCAGATCTGGTTATCTCTAAGAGCGCTACACTGGCCTGACCGATCGCATTGACTCATTCACTGAACAATGTTCGATCAGATCTGGTATCTCTAAGAAGTACACTGCCTGCCATCCAGCATTGACTCATTCCACTGCATGTTCGATAGATTCTGGTCTCTCTAAAGAGCTACACTGCCTGCCCATACAGCATTGACATCATTCCACTGACAATGTTCGATGCAGATCTGTATCTCTCAAGGAGCTCCACTGCCTGACCATCAGCATTGAACTCGTACCAGCAGACATGTTTCGATCAGATGCTGGTTCTCTAAGAGCTACACTGCCTGACCATCCAAGCATTGACTCATTCCACTGACATGTTCGATCAGATCTGGTATGCTCTAAGAGCTACACTGCCTGCCATGCAGCATTGATCATTCCACTGAAATGTTCGATCAGCTCTGGTATCTTCTAAGAGCTACACTGCCCTGACCATCAGCATTGACTCATTCACTGACAATGTTTCGATGCAGATCTGGTTCTCCTAAGAGCTACACTGCCTGAACCATACAGCATTGACTCATTCCGCTGACAATGTTTCGATCAATCTGGTATCTCTTAAGAGCTACACTGCCCTGACCATCAGCATTGACTGATTCCACTGACAATTGTTCGATCAGATCTGGTATCTCTGAGGAGCCACACTGCTGACCATCCAGCATTGACTCGTAACCACATGACATGTTCGATCAGACCTGGTATTTAGGAGGCTCACTGCCTGACATCAGCATTGGACTGCATTCCACTGCAATGTTCAATCAGATCTGGTATCTCTAAGGAGCTACACTGACTGACCATCAGCATTGACTCATTCCACTGACAATAGTTCCGATAGATCTGGTATTTGCTAGGGGCTACAGTTCCTGACCAATCACAGCATTGACTCATTCCATGACAAGGTTCGATAGATCTGATCGAACATTGTCAATGGAATGAGGTCAATGCTGATGGTCAGGCAGTGGTAGCTCCTAGAGATACCAGATCTGATCGAACCTCCAGTGGAATGAGTCAATGCTGATGGTCAGGAACTGTAGCCCCTAGAGATACAGATCTGATCGAACTTGTCAGTGGAATGATCAATGCTGATGGTCCAGGCAGTGTAGCTCCTAGAGATACCAGATCTGATTGAACATTGTCAGTGGAATGAGTCAATGCTGATGGTCAGGCAGTGTGCTCCTAGAGATACCAGGTCTGATCGAACATTGTCCTGTGGTACGAGTCAATGCGATGGTCAGGCAGTGTGGCTCCTAGAGATCGACCAGATCTGATCGAACATTGTCAGTGGGAATGAGTCAATGCTGATGGTCAGGCAGTGTAGCTCTTAGAGATACCAGATCTGATCGAACATTGTCAGCGGAATGAGTCAATGCTGATGGTCAGGCAGTGTAGCTCCTAGAGATACCAGATCTGATCGAACTGTCAGTGGAATGAGTCAATGCTGATGGTCAGGCAGTGTAGCTCTTTAGAGATACCAGATCTGATGCGACACTTGTCAGTGACTGAGTCAATGCTATGGTCAGGCAGTGTAGCTCTTAGAGATACCAGATCTGATCGAACATTGTCTGTGGTACGAGTCAATGCTCTAAGATGGTCTGAGCGAGTCTTGATCAGGCAGTGTAGCTCCTAGAGATACCAGATCTGTCGAACATTTGTCAGTGGAATGAGTCAATGCTGATGGTCAGGCAGTGTAGCTCTTAGAGATACCAGATTGATCGAACATTGTCAGTGGAATGAGTCAATGCTGATGGTCAGGCAGTGTAGCTCTTAGAGATACCAGATCTGATCGACATTGTCAGTGAATGAGTCAATGCTGATGGTCAGGCAGTTGTAAGTCTTTAGAGATAACCAGATCTGATCGAACATTGTCAGAGTGCGCTGGAAGGCGTTGTAGCTGTCCAGAGATACCAGAATCTGATGCGAACATGTCAGTGGAATCAGTCATGCTGATGGTCAGGTGTGGCTCCTAGAGATACCAAGATCTGATCGAACATTGTCAGTGGAATCAGTCAATGCTGATGGTCAGGCAGTGTAGCTCTTAGAAATATCAAGATCTGATCGAACATTGTCTGTGGTACGAGTCAATGCTGATGGTCAGGCAGTGTAGCTCTTAGAGATACCGGTCTGATCGAACATTGTCTGTGGTACGAGTCAATGCTGATGGTCAGGCAGTGTAGCTCTTAGAGATACCAAATCTGATCGAACTTGTCTGTGTACGAGTCAATGCTGATGGTCAGGCAGTGTAGCTCTTAGAGATACCAACATTGAGTCAATGAGGCAAGTCTCCTAGAATACAGATTGATCGACCTTGTCAGTGGAATGAGTCAATGCTGATGGTCAGGAGAGTCCTGTCAGTGGAATGAGTCAATGCTGATGGTCAGGCCAGTGTAGCTCCTAGAGATACAGATCTGATCGAACATTGTCAGTGGAATGAGCTCAATGCTGATGGTCAGGAACTGTAGCCCCTAGAGATAGATCTGATCGAACATTGTCAGTGGGAATGAGTCAATGCTGATGGTCAGGCAGTGTAGCTCCTAGAGATACCAGATCTGATCGAACATTGTCAGTGGAATGAGTCAATGCTGATGGTCAGGCAGTGTAGCTCCAGAGATACCAGATTGATCGAACATTGTCAGTGGAATGCGTCCAATGCTGATGTCAGCAGTGTAGCTAGAATACCAGATCTGATCGAACATTGTCAGTGGAATGAGTCAATGCTGATGGTCAGGCAGTGTAGCTCCTAGAGATACTGATCTGATCGAACATTGTCAGTGGAATGAGTCAATGCTGATGGTCAGGCAGTGCAGCTAGAGATACCAGATCTGATCGAACATGTCAGTGGAATGAGTCAATGCTGATGGTCAGGCAGTGCAAGCTCCTAGAGATACCAGATCTGATCGAACATTGTCGTGGAATGAGTCAATGCTGATGTCAGGCAGTGTAGCTCCTAGAGATACCAGATCTGATCGACATTGTCTGTGGTACGAGTCAATGCTGATGGTCAGGCAGTGTAGCTCTAGAGATACCAGATCTGATCGAACATTGTTGTGGTACGAGTCAATGCTGATGGTCAGGCAGTGTAGTCTCTAGAGATACCAGATCTGATAGAACATTGTCAGTGGAATGAGTCAATGCTGATGGTCAGGCCAGTGTAGCTCCTAGAGATACCAGATCTGATCGACATTGTCTGTGGTACGAGTCAATGCTGATGGTCAGGCAGTGTAGCTCCTAGAGATAACCAGATCTGATCGAACATTGTCAGTGAATGAGTCAATGCTGATGGTCAGGCAGTGTAGCTCCTAGAGATACTAGATCTGATCGAACATTGTCTGTGGTACGAGTCAATGCTGATGGTCAGGCAGTGTAGCTCCTAGAGATACCAGATCTGATCGAACATTGTCTGTGGTACGAGTCAATGCTGATGGTCAGGCAGTGTAGCTCCTAGAGATACCAGATCTGATCGAACATTGTCAGTGGAATGAGTCAATGCTGATGGTCAGGCAGTGTAGCTCCTAGAGATACAGATCTGATCGAACATTGTCAGTGGAATGAGTCAATGCTGATGGTCAGGCCAGTGTAGCTCCTAGAGATTACCAGATCTGATCAACATTGTCATGGAATGAGTCAATGCTGATGGTCAGGCAGTGTAGCTCTTAGAGATACCAGATCTGATCGAACATTGTCAGTGGAATGAGTCAATGCTGATGGTCAGGCAGTGTAGCCCCTAGAGATACCAGATCTGATCGAACATTGTCTGTGGTACGAGTCAATGCTGATGGTCAGGCAGTGTAGCTCCTAGAGATACCAGATCTGATCGAACAGTGGAATGAGTCATGCTGATGGTAGGCAGTGTAGCTCGAGATACCAGATCTGATCGAACATTGTCTGTGGAATGAGTCAATGCTGATGGTCAGGCAGTGTAGCTCCTAGAGATACCAGATCTGATCGAACATTGTCTGTGGTACGAGTCAAATGCTGATGGTCAGGCAGTGTAGCTCCTAGAGATACCAGATCTGATCGAACATTGTCAGTGGAATGAGTCAATGCTGATGGTCAGGCAGTGTAGCTCCTAGAGATACCAGATCTGATCGAACATTGTCTGTGGAATGAATCAATGCTGATGGTCAGGCAGTGTAGCTCCTAGAGATACCAGATCTGATCGAACATTGTCTGTGGTACGAGTCAATGCTGATGGTCAGGCAGTGTAGCTCCTAGAGATACCAGATCTGATCGAACATTGTCTGTGGTACGAGTCAATGCTGATGGTCAGGCAGTGTAGCTCCTAGAGATACCAGATCTGATCGAACATTGTCTGTGGTACGAGTCAATGCTGATGGTCAGGCAGTGTAGCTCCTAGAGATACCAGATCTGATCGAACATTGTCAGTGGTACGAGTCAATGCTGATGGTCAGGCAGTGTAGCTCTAGAGATACCAGATTGATCGAACATTGTCTGTGGTACGAGTCAATGCTGATGGTCGGCAGTGTAGCTCCTAGAGATACCAGATCTGATCGAACATTGTCTGTGGTACGAGTCAATGCTGATGGTCAGGGCAGTGTAGCTCCTAGAGATACCAGATCTGATCGAACATTGTCTGTGGTACGAGTCAATGCTGATGGTCAGGCAGTGTAGCTCCTAGAGATACCAGATCTGATCGAACATTGTCTGTGGTACGAGTCAATGCTGATGGTCAGGCAGTGTAGCTCCTAGAGATACCAGATCTGATCGAACATTGTCAGTGGAATGAGTCAATGCTGATGGTCAGGCAGTGTAGCTCTTAGAGATACCAGATCTGATCGAACATTGTCAGTGAATGAGTCAATGCTGATGGTCAGGCAGTGTAGCTCTTAGAGATACAGATCTGATCGAACATTGCCAGTGGAATGAGTCAATGCTGATGGTCAGGCAGTGTAGCTCTTAGAGATACCAGATCGATGTCAGACAGATTGATCGAGTCATGGAGTCAGGTGTAGCTCTTAGAGATACAGATCTGATGAACATTGTGCTGATGGTCAGGCAGTGTAGCTCTTAAGATACCAGATCTGATCGAACATTGTCAGTGGAATGAGTCAATGCTGATGGTCAGGCAGTGTAGCTCTTAGAGATACCAGATCTGATCGAACATTGTCAGTGGAATGAGTCAATGCTGATGGTCAGGCAGTGTAGCTCTTAGAGATACCAGATCTGATCGAACATTGTCAGCGGAATGAGTCAATGCTGATGTCAGGCAGTGTAGCTCTTAGAGATACCAGATCTGATCGAACATTGTCAGTGGAATGAGTCAATGCTGATGGTCAGGCAGTGTAGCTCTTAGAGATACCAGATCTGATCGAACATTGTCAGTGGAATGAGTCAATGCTGATGGTCAGGCAGTGTAGCTCTTAGAGATACCAGATCTGATCGAACATTGTCAGCGGAATGAGTCAATGCTGATGGTCAGGCAGTGTAGCTCTTAGAGATACCAGATCTGATCGAACATTGTCAGTGGAATGAGTCAATGCTGATGGTCAGGCAGTGTAGCTCTTAGAGATACCAGATCTGATCGAACATTGTCAGCGGAATGAGTCAATGCTGATGGTCAGGCAGTTGTAGCTCTAGAGATACCAGATCTGATCGAACATTGTCAGTGGAATGAGTCAATGCTGATGGTCAGGCAGTGTAGCTCTTAGAGATACCAGATCTGATCGAACATTGTCAGTGGAATGAGTCAATGCTGATGGTCAGGCAGTGTAGCTCTTAGAGATACCAGATCTGATCGAACATTGTCAGCGGAATGAGTCAATGCTGATGGTCAGGCAGTGTAGCTCTTAGAGATACCAGATCTGATCGAACATTGTCAGTGGAATGAGTCAATGCTGATGGTCAGGCAGTGTAGCTCTTAGAGATACCAGATCTGATCGAACATTGTCAGTGGAATGAGTCAATGCTGATGGTCAGGCAGTGTAGCTCTTAGAGATACCAGATCTGATCGAACATTGTCAGCGGAATGAGTCAATGCTGATGGTCAGGCAGTGTAGCTCTTAGAGATACCAGATCTGATCGAACATTGTCAGTGGAATGAGTCAATGCTGATGGTCAGGCAGTGTAGCTCTAGAGATACCAGATCTGATCGAACATTGTCAGTGGAATGAGTCAATGCTGATGGTCAGGCAGTGTAGCTCTTAGAGATACCAGATCTGATCGAACATTGTCAGCGGAATGAGTCAATGCTGATGGTCAGGCAGTGTAGCTCTTAGAGATACCAGATCTGATCGAACATTGTCAGTGAATGAGTCAATGCTGATGGTCAGGCAGTGTAGCTCTTAGAGATACCAGATCTGATCGAACATTGTCAGTGGAATGAGTCAATGCTGATGGTCAGGCAGTGTAGCTCTTAGAGATACCAGATCTGATCGAACATTGTCAGTGGAATGAGTCAATGCTGATGGTCAGGCAGTGTAGCTCTTAGAGATACCAGATCTGATCGAACATTGTCAGCGGAATGAGTCAATGCTGATGGTCAGGCAGTGTAGCTCTTAGAGATACCAGATCTGATCGAACATTGTCAGTGGAATGAGTCAATGCTGATGGTCAGGCAGTGTAGCTCTTAGAGATACCAGATCTGATCGAACATTGTCAGCGGAATGAGTCAATGCTGATGGTCAGGCAGTGTAGCTCTTAGAGATACCAGATCTGATCGAACATTGTCAGTGGAATGAGTCAATGCTGATGGTCAGGCAGTGTAGCTCTTAGAGATACCAGATCTGATCGAACATTGTCAGTGGAATGAGTCAATGCTGATGGTCAGGCAGTGTAGCTCTTAGAGATACCAGATCTGATCGAACATTGTCAGTGGAATGAGTCAATGCTGATGGTCAGGCAGTGTAGCTCTTAGAGATACCAGATCTGATCGAACATTGTCAGTGGAATGAGTCAATGCTGATGGTCAGGCAGTGTAGCTCTTAGAGATACCAGATCTGATCGAACATTGTCAGTGAATGAGTCAATGCTGATGGTCAGGCAGTGTAACTCTAGAGATACCAATCTGATGCGAACATT
>CM042167.1:68775252-68782752 GCA_023376005.1 Doryteuthis pealeii | reverse complement strand
ATTAATTATTAACTAATTAATTTTTTAAATTAGGTACGACTTCAATTAAGCACATATCGCTCCAATATATATATATATATATATAATATATATATATATATATATATATATATATATATATATTTATACATATGTGTGTGTGTGTATGTGTGTGTATGTATGTATATATATATATGTGTGTGTGTGTGGTATAGGTATGTATATATATATATATATATATAATATATATATATATATAATATATATATATATATGATTGTCACATCTTGATAGGTGATAGCGACTTTACCACCAAAATTACAGCTGAAATAGCCATTTCAGGTTGTGAAAAATATACAAGGTTATTTGTTTTTTTTTGTTTGTTTGTTTTACGGCTCATCACACTTTTCGGGGTCATTTAATGTCGAAACAAGTCATTTTGATTAGTTACGGTCAAGTCACGTTGAAAGCAAACGGTTCCGCTTGAGCACCGTAGTTAAGCAGCGATGTGCTTGTGCAATAATTAGATGGTTGCTCAAGTCACGTAGTAGCAGTAGTCGTTAGCTCGAAGAAACAACATACGAAAGTCGTAAGAGTCAAAAAAGGGGTAGTTTTATTTCTTTCTTGGTTCGGGGAGTTCTTGTTTCTGTTAACTTTGAACCACGTATCTTTGAAAATCTGGGTTACGCCTCAAAGATACGTGGTTCAAAGTTAACTGACTAATAAAATAACTGGTGCATATATATTTTATTCATTAATATATAAACACTGAACATTTCTTTAAATTCAATTAATTCCTGATTTTTGGTATTTTTTTCTCTCACCGGGGTGACATTCGATGGTGAAATTTAGGTCCGCTAAGTTCGATTTAACTAATTAATCAATATCTTGATTAATTCATTGCAATTAAACCATAAATCCTTTATGGTGAACTTCAGTAGGTTTTACCTTAATACTAAATCCGCTCTACTAACGTATTGAGCACTTTATATTCGTTATATAACTGGCTTATTCGGTTAATACTTGTATCGACCGTCAATATTGTGGTTAACTCGATACATTATTCTCCAGTAAGTCATCTTCTTTATCATATATATATATATATATATATATATATATATATATATATAATATATATATATATATATTCTTATTTATTTAGGATATGTGCTTAATTGAAAGTCGTACCTAATTTGGAAATTAATTAGTTAATAATTAATGATTTAGGCGTGCATATATGTTCAAATGTAAGGCTAAACGAATCGAGAAATGTCATCTCTGAATGTACATTTCGACCATTCAGGGACTGACATTTTCTTGATTCGTTTAGCCTTACATTTGAACATATATTAATTAATTAATTAATTTCCAAATTAGGTACGACTTCAAGTAAGCGCATATCCTCCAAAAATTGTCGGCTTAAAGCCATATAAAATAACACGTTTGTTTGTTTACTTAACCTCATATATATATATGTATGTAAGGTATCCAATTTTTGTTCTATTTTTTTGTCTATTTTAGATATTAAAATCAAACAGATACATTTTTTGAATATATCCGGTTAAAAAGAAAATTTAAAACCTTTTAAATTGTAACCTTTTTTTTAGCTTGATTTGTAAACTCATATTTGCTGTTTGACACACATTTGAGGGATTCTGGTAAGAAAAAACTCAGGTTTTCAATTCATTTTATCTGTGTCGTCTGTCTGATGAGACTGAAATTTTAGGGATTTTAGGAATTTATTTAAATTTCTAAAAGCCTTTTAAGTTTTGGTCGAAATAAATTTATTACAGAATGGCGGTTTTATTGAGTTTTCCCTCCTTTCAAAGGTATATATATATATATATATATATATTATATATATATATATATATATATATATCTTAGAAAGGAAGGAAAAACTCAACACCGTAATTCCATAATAAATTTATTTCGACCAAATTGGGGCCTATATAAATCTAATATATAGGCCCCAATTTTGGTCGAAATAAATTTCAAAGGTATATATATTATAATATATATATATATATATATATATATATATTATATATATATATATCTTAGAAAGGAAATGGAAAACTCAACACCGTAATTCCATAATGAATTTATTCCGAACAAAATTGGGGCTATATAAATCTAATATATAGGCCCAATTTTGGTCGAAATAAATTTATTATGGAATTACGGTGTTGAGTTTTTCCTTCCTTTCTAAGATGATATTGCTCTGTAATATAATCCAAAAAGTTTATTATACATTGAGCTCTCTTTAGTGATTTAAAGATTCACTGTATTTATACATACCGGATCGTAAATTAATACAGTGTATCTTAGAAATCACATATAGAATCATCCCTTACTACCAAGTTTTGGATACTTCATCTCTCTCTCTCTCTCTCTCTCTCTCTCTCTCTCTCTATATATATATATATATATATTATATATATAATATATATATCATACCTTTGACTGTTTTGGCGTCCTCATTTGTACCGGTCACATTTCTGACGTTTTGAAGTGAGCGCTGTTCAGAATTCGATTATGGGCCTTTCTACGGGTACAGACATTTAACTCCCATTATTAAAAAACATCCATCCGTGTACAGACAACATTCTTTCTTATTAAAGTCCTGATGAAGGTTTATTAAAAAACCGTTACGTTATACGTCGACTTCACATCAAGAATAAATTCATATTATTGGAATACACTGGTTTTCTATTTTCTACACACACACACATCACATACACACACACACACACACACACACACACACAGACATATATATATATATGTTGTGTGTGTATATGTGTGTGGGTGAGTTAGTGGTATATACATATATAACAATGTTGTCTTGTGCAATCTGTAACAAAGTCTGTAGGTCGGCATCTGGTCTTGAGAGACATTTGGTGGTGCATTAGCATTAAATTTTATCATCATCCATCCAATCAGTGGGAAGGACGTCCTTCCTATGTCATATTTGCATCAAACTTTGTGGATCTGCAGTGGAATTGATAAGTCATTTGAGGGCTCATGAGAGGAAAGGTTCTGGTGTGGGGTTTTAGGATTGTGAGGGACGCCAGTGATCTGTAAAGATTATCTATTGCCACACACCACACACCACACACACACACATATATATATATATATATTTGTGTGTGTGTGTGTGTGTATGTATGTGTGTGTGTGTGTATGTGTGTGTTTGTTGAAGCTCACCGTTGTATTCTTTGAACTTTTGAACTTATTTAAAAAAAAATTTTATCAAGCAATGGCAATACTTGAACACGAGTTTGCTGCCATCATAATTATATATATATATATATATATATATATATATATATAATATATCTATATATATATATATATATATATATATAATATATATATATATATATTAATTATGATATATATATATATTATATATATAATTATGATATATATATATATATATATATATATATATATAGAGAGAGAGAGAGAGAGAGAGAGATACGAATAAAAAATAAAGCGATTTGTTTCTAGGGGCGAAGTTTAATGTAGAGCAGCCTCACGTTTGGATGAGCCGATAAATAGAAGAGCTTGATATATTTTGCTTTCAGGTGGAAAAGGGTTTAGAAAGGAAAACTATAAAAAAAAAGAAGGCTGCCATAATCGTCTCTGTTCCTTCCAGACAACTTAGACGAATCATTTCTTCTGAATTATGCAATATTTTTCTCCTCTCCCTTCCCCATCTCATCCCTTCGTCTCCTCCTCCTCCTCCTCCTCTCCTCCACCCACGATCTCGCACCTCCACCTTGCCATCTTCATTTACAGAACCAGGTCAGAATTTTTTCGAAAGTCATTTTTTTTTTATTTCTCATCTGATCTGACAGATAAAAGAATTGCCCTTAGTGCCAGAAGACATTCTTCACTTGAATACTAATTTGACGGCCTTTTATAATTTCTGACGTCATCTTTTTTTTTTTAACGGCTCGAGAAGATATTAAAAAAAAGAATTCATTCTTTTTTTTATATACACAAGAGGGCGCTTCATATACTGATTATCAAAAGAGGCTAGCAGACCAGCGCTACAGTGTTCGATTCGCAACCTCTCATATTTCTGACGTCATCTAAAGATGATAAAAAGAATCTATTTTATGATATATATACTAGTATCCAATTGCTGCTTTGGCTTTTCCGTCGCAGTGGCATCAGTAAATAATCCAAAAGTGCTCAATATATTAGAAATACACGAGCAGTAATAATCATAATAATAATAATATCTATCATAATGGAGATTGTGGGTTTGTCTGTCTGTAACCGAAACTATATTCTATACAAGTCGCACATTCCTTAGTTATTTACATCATATTCTCCATGTTTTTTATTTTTATTTAAAACCTCAATTTATTAATAAAATTGTTTTTCACATTACTTACCTGTTGACATATCTACATACTAATAACATGCAATTGTATTAATATATACAACAAAATAGGGTTTAGCAGTATGAATGGGAAGGCTAATTTGCTATTGATCTTTAAAAAAATGATTTTAATAAATATATGTTAGTATTTTCGATTATCAATTGTTTTGGGTTTTATCTTATTGAATAGAGCAAAAATCTCTACAATAAATCTTAAAAGAAATCCTTAACAAGAAGAAATAACTGGTATATTATTCTTTACTTCCTATTTTAACTAAACAGTTTAATTATGAAAATTTACCAATGAAAGACGGAGTAATGGGAAATGATGGAAGAGTTAGTTTCAAAGTTGTTCTATTTTTCAATCATACCCCTCTGTTCAAAATCTTTTTATTCTACATTCTTATTCAGTTTCATTAGCCTTTCCTAATTTAATATCATTTTTATTATAAAATTTAACTTAAAATACTTGCACGGAGGGTGCATATATTTGGCTAGTAATATTAATGGATATTCCTTCGGTTTTTGTCTGTAACAAACCATTACATCACTGCTTACGTCACATTACCAAATCGTCCTAACAGAAAAAATAGAAATACACTCAAAATTTGAACATGGCAACATTAGACAGTCCTCATTGTTTTTTAAAACAAGTTTAATAAATTCTAGACTGTATTATATGTTCTATATATAGTTTATTTAATTTAATACATCTTTAAGTTTACATTCAAATTGTTTTATTTTTTAATCCTTTAATGAACTTTAATGATTTTACTTATTACGGTAACAAAGTCGCTGACATTGAATTTTTTACTCCCACCCGCCTCAGGCAATATGTTCAGAATGTATTTTTAACATGCCGGAGGTCATATTTTATTTTGTACTAGTAATAATAATAGAAGTAGAGGAAAAGAGTTAAAGACATACATGGTTTAATCCAAAATGATTTCATCAGGACGTCTATCTAGCTTACCTAAGTCGATGTAATTCCTTAGTTTAACTAATTGAATTCGAATGTTCTTCTTCTAGCGAGTTGCTTAACCAAGGTTATATATATATATATATATATATATATATATATACTATATATATATATATATATTTGGGAGAATATGTGTTAATTGAAGTCAGACCTAATTTTTTGAAAGTTAATTCATTAATGATTAATTAGGCGGGATTTAAATACTTAAATGTAAGGCTAAACAAATCGAGAAAAATCAATCTCTTGAATGTACATTTCGACTATTAGGTTCATCAGCAGAACTTTATATTTTTATATCGCTGTCTTATCCATTGCATCAACTACAACTATTTTGGACCAATTTCACCGGTAAGCCACCATTGTTCATATATAAATCATATTAATTAGAGAGAGAGAGATAGGTAGATAGATAGATAGATAGATAGAATATATCTGTACATGCACAACAACATGATGATGATAATGATGATGATGAATGATGATGATGATGTGATAGAATCTTAAAATGTTTCGTTCTTGAACAACATGTCGACCAAAAATGTTCAAGATAACAGCCATGTTGTAAATGATGAAAAGAACCGTGTTCCTTCGGGGTGAGAATACGTGCTGCTCATACCAACCCCCAGTTGGCGAGACTCAGACCAATTTTCCATCATGTCGAAAAGAGAAATTTCAACATTGATTGTGATTTTGTTTTTTACTTTATTTTGTTATTGTTGTTGTTTTTTTTAATGTTTTTCATTTTTTCAGTTTTTTCGCTCTTTGAGTGGCAACATTCAGCGACTAGACGTTAATTCGTGTCTACTCCAAATGCTTTTATTGCAGCCTTCGAGGCAAACTCCATTCGTGTAGATCGATCCGACGGGCCTGATTGATTTTTGTTTTTCAGTATCTTAATAATAAGTTTTAAGAAGATTTTTGTTATAGATGCAGTGCCAATCGGGCATATTGATCTTGCTATAAAAATAGAACTCAACTACTTAAAAATTGGTTGACTTTTGTGATTTAATTATTGAATTCCTTTGGCTAAAAATTGCTTTTTACTAAAAACAATTTTAGGAGTAGGGAAGCTCTTGAAAACATTTTTACAGACAATTATAGGTTACGAAGGTCACCATTTTTCGCAAGTCCCCTAAAATTTGGGAGAGCTAAAATCGACATACTTTGAAGCTTAAATTTTGGAGATTTTCTAACTTTAAACATAATCCACGCTAGGAAAAATTCTAAATTTGAAAGGGGTTGGGTGACATGGCCTGGGATGATTTGACATGAATTAGCCATTGAAGGGGGTGGGTGACAGGCCTGGATGATTTGCATGGAAATAGCCTTTGAGGGGGTGGGTGACATGGCCTGAGATTTGAACACGGAATTAACCCATTGAAAGTGGGTGGGTGAATGTGGCGGGATGATTTGACATGGAATTTACCCATTGAAGAGGGTGGGTGACATGGCCTGGGGATGATTTGAAACATGGAATTTCACCCATTGAAGGGGGTGGGTGACATGCTGGATGATTTTGAGCATGGAATTACCCATTGAAGGGGGTGGGTGGACATGGCTGGATGATTTGACATGGAATTACCATTGAAGGGGGTGGTGACATGGCCTGGATGATTTGGACCTGGATTTACCCATTGAAGGGGTCGGGTGACATGGCCTGGCTGATTTTGACATGGAATTAACGCCGTGGCAAAACACCTGGCAGTGACAGAATTACAGCTGAATTTCTAAAGTGTGACAGCCTGCTCTCCTCGACAAATCAAAACAGTTTCTCTCATCAGTGAGGGTGTGGACTAGAAGATTCTACCCAAGAACTAAGCGCGTTCGTATATGTTGAGGGGGGTGGATATCGGGTGACAACAGATGTTAACTCGCAGCCTCCTCATCGCGAGTGTGGCTCGTAGACAGAATACTGGTCACCCATGTCGAATCTGCAAATTTCCGCACGGGTTCGAGCAGCGCTGAGTGTGATTAGCCTGGATGTAAGATCTTAGGAGGGCACGTTACTTTATTTAAGGCCTACATTCATCAGTACGGTCAGCTTGTGTTTTGAATCTTCTTACGTGAGAGAGACGTGTTTGAACGAGTGACTTTGACAGGCGAGCAAGGAGTAACTGTGATAGTGTTGCGGGCAAAAGAA
>CM042167.1:68746021-68775152 GCA_023376005.1 Doryteuthis pealeii | reverse complement strand
AGAAGCCTTCTTGATTTTGACTCGTAATCGAAAATTATTTGATGTCAAGAGTTAAAATCTTTGCTTTATAGAACCAAGATAATTAAAGGAGAAAAAAAAAATTCATCTCTTAAAATTCAATAATTTTTTTTTATGTTTGTTTTTTGCTTTCTCTTTTTTTTCAATAGATTATTCAAAGTTGTTGAAGTCGACAAAATGAACTCTGACAAAAGGAAAAAAAAAAAAAAAAAAAAACGAAAAAAACTAATAATCACACACATTTACACTCTTTGAGGTGAAAAAAAAATGATCAAGTTTTTTTTTTGTAATCAATTTTTTTACGATTACTTATTTCATTGAAATAAAAATATAGGTTATATTATCTGCGTTATTCGGAACTATGTCCCCATTCTCATTGTTATTTTGTTCAACGTTTCGGCCGATATACCCTCCCGGCCTTCTTCAGGTATTTCTTGTCGCACCTGGGAACCTTCTCGGACTTGGGAACCTTCCTCGACGCGGGAACCGCTTTTACTCGAACTCGGAACTTTCTTGTCGTATTCGGAAGCCATCACGGAACTTTTGAACCTAACCCTTTATTTATTCACGAATTTACGACACGAAAAGTTCCCGAGGTTTCGAAAAAAGAAGGTCCCGCAGGTCCGAGAAGGTTCCCGAATCCGGCAAGAAATTACCTGAAGGAAGGCCGGAGGGCATATCGGCCCGGAAAACGTGTACAAATAACAATTGAAGATGGGACATAGTCGGAATAACGCAGATTAATACTAATCTTCAGCCTCATCTTCAAACATTTCAGAGAAAAAATATAGGTAGAAAAACAATGGTGCCGCGCATACAATGTTTGTGTGCAGAGAACAAGCCCCCCCCCCCCGTTAAAACAGGAGAATATTTTCCTTTGTTGTTCAACTTATGATATCAACTGCATTCAAGTGGTAGGCTCCAATTCTTTAGAGCTCTGGGGTGTAGTGGAGTTATTCATTTCATTTGATATATTCATTTAGGAGGCGCGTGGTCTAATGTTAGAGTCGTGGAAATGGGACTCGTCAACACGAGTCAATTCCTGGACGCTAAGCTGTTGGCATTTCACATAGCGCTAATCCCTTGGGAAAGGTTGAATCCAATTCTCCCTTACACTAGGGGGTAAATGCAGGGCAGACTGGACTCTTGAACCATGGCTAAGGTAACCACCCCCCCCCCCCCCCCCCCCCCCCCCCCCCCCCCCCCCCCCCCCCCCCCCCCCCCCCCCCCCCCCCCCCCCCCCCCCCCCCCCCCCCCCCCCCCCCCCGTCTAGGACGAAGGAAAACTCTGGAATGGTTCAAACCAGTTAACACCGGTTAAGAAATTGGACCTTGTGGTCGCCATCCTGCTGTACGGAGGAATTAGTATATATAATTATATATATATATTATATATAATATAGATATAATCATTGATATGAATCTAAGTATAAAGTAATGATGACCTGTTTAAATAATTGTGAACTTGATTGATATACTGGTACTTAAAAATATAATATTGCAACAAAGTATGAAGTGTTTACTGTTTAAAACCGATTCCGAATCGCTCTTAACATTAATTTGGCTCTTTAAAAATATTGGTCATTGCATTATATATCAAATGTTCTATCTGTTAAAATGATTATTGTAAACTAGAGTTAATACCATAGCTCTTAAACATTTGATACTGCAATCGACTAAGCATGAGAGTGTACCCTGTTTACAAATCGAATGAGAACCTTTATTATCACAGCGGGCCTCTTAAATAATTGATATATTAAACTAAGTTAGCTCAGTCGCAGTAGAGGCGTTCGGCTAGAAACCAACAAGGTTCCTATTTCGATACCCGTCTTCGCCAACTCAGCGTAATGAGTAGCACAGGGATCTATGCGGTAAAGTAGGAGCTATGGTAGGGTGTGGCGCTCCACCCCAGACGCCAAAACAATCCCATGGTCTAGCTGCTATTTGAAAAGGGGACAGACTCCCTCGCTGACTGGCTCGATTACCGACTTAGGACCGCACCCGGTACGACATAAACTTGAAGTGTTCCCACCTGATTGTGGAACTTGTTAATATAGCAGGCTCTTAAATAATTGCTTATTTTCAGTTGAAGTATGACGTGTTCCTGTTTAAAATTTGAGTGTGAACTTTGTTATACACAGACTCTTAGGAATTGATATGTCATTAAAGTATGAAGTGTTACTAAAACCGTGGAACTAAAATCTAATGTATTAACTCTTAAAATATTGATACTTCAAAGTAAGTATGAAGTGTGTTACTTGTTTCGAAGGATTGTGACTTTATTAAGCAGTGTTCCTATGCACACCTTTAATTACAAGGTTAATTTTTAAGCGAGTTAACTAGTCTTGACATTCAAAGCTTTCCGATCTCCTATTATCGTTGCACCAAGGCTTAAAGAACCATGTATTCCTTTATTTCTACTAGTTTGAAGGACAGAAAGACCATGGATTCAGGCATTCTTCATAAGAATTTATTATATCTGGCTTCCCCACTTTTTCTTGGATGTGTATCATGTAGAGTGTCTTCCTTCCTCTGAAAGGGGCGGGTCGTCCGTATTCTTTAAGCCCTTGCCGACAGACCAGTCCCCTGTAATTTGGATATAATAACACGATCACTTAAGGAAAAATGATGGGGTTGAATTTTACGGCATGTCAGGAAAAAAAAAAAACAATACAAAAAATAAAAAACTCTTTCCAATATATCCAATCGTTCTTTCAAAATAACTCACGAATAAACTGAAACCTTCTTACGCACATCTTAACTGAAACACTTTCTTTTTTTTTCTTGCGGTCTTCTTTTTATTTTGCTGCTGCCCGTCTACCGTTCTACTGTATTTATTGCTTATACTAGCCAAATATCATCGCACCATCCGGGTGCAAGTATTTTAAGTTTTAACTGTAATAAAAATATTGTATTAAATTAGAAAGGCTAATGAAACTAAATAAGAATCAGATAAAAAGATTTGAAAACAGAGGGCGTTATTAATAAAATATTTGAAACAGAGGGAGTATAATAAAAAAAGTGTAACACACTGAAACTTACTCTTCCATCACCTCTCGTCTTCTCATTGTTATGTTTTTCTTAATTTAAGTTATTTAGGGAAGTAAAGAATAAAATGACAAGTTATTCCATATGATAATGGATTTCAGTTTTAAGATTCATTGAAGAGAATTTTGCTTATATTCATTAAAATAAACCAAACAGTTAGAAATCATAATTACTAAGCACAATGTTATAAATTCGATTGTTGTAATATTTAATATGCAAATTAGCCTTCCGTTCACACTGTAAACCGCTATTTTCTTGTACTATACTAAATATAATTGCATGTTGTCAGTATGGTAGACATTAGTTAACAGTATTATAATGTAAGACAATTTGATTAATATTGAGTTTAGATAAAAAATTAAAATCATGGAGAACTGATTGTCAATAATTAAGAGAATTGGACTTGATAGTGATATAGTTTCGGTTACAGGACAGGAAAACACACAAATCTCCATCTATAATAAGATATATATTAATTTCTTTTCTTTTATTTTGTTTGTTTGTTTATCTTGCCAGATTTCTGATTCTGAAACATTCCTGAATATTTCAATATGCAACATTTTACGCCCTTGTATTGCATGTCGAAAACGTTTTGTGTTTAGTCATTCTTGATGGGTACTCAATTTTTTGAAAGCTCAAGTTTTAAACACATTATCAAACTCTTTATTTCTATTTAACCCATAGATGGTACTCTAACAGGTACTACCACACAAATTGAGAGTGGACCTGGGAGTAAGTGGTGATGAAAAGATGCTCACATTTTCCAGTGCTCCAGGAATTGAACCTTTACCCTCAGATAGAGTTAAACGTCTAACCCAGGACACAATAGCCACAACCACCACCTTCTAGCTCATATAGAAAAGTTTGGGGTTGCCGTAAGGGGGGGTACAAGGTGTTGTCATAATTGTATACGAGATGAAGCTGTATTTCACCAAGATAGAAATGAACAATGATGGAACGTTAATTTTGTTCAGAATACAAAGTGTGGTCAAAAAAGTCCAAAAATCTCGATACTTTTTTGACACACCTTGTATATATATTCCACATTCCCAGTGCTACATGATTAAAACTGCACTCTCGGTTATACCCAGGACAAGACCCTAGGCCACCGCCTTCTAGCACATATAGGATAAAAAGGTTTGGGGTTTGCCGTAAGAGCAATAGGATTGGGACAATCATATAGATTCTAAGGCTTTACGTGACCAGCTGACCGCCCGTCTAGCCTAAGTAAGTTCAAAGTGGGTGTTTGCATGTCATAGACTGCTCAACAACCAAGGTTCCATCCTAAAGCATCACAGATTGACACCCATGGCCAACAGGTGGCCCCATTGGTGTGTCTTACCCCTCTGCAAAGGTGAAGTATGTGTATTCTATCCCCAAAGTCGACAGGGCTATTTAGAAAACGGATGTTTCATAAAAAGCTATGAATCTTTTATGATTAAAATTCATCATTATTTTAACAATAACTGCTTTTGTTCCTTCTCCTAGACTATTTGTTGCCCCAGATCTAAAAAAAAAACCGGTCTGCCAAACTATTTGCCTATAGCTAGTGGAAGAAGGGATGGATCCATAACTTTCCCCAAAAGAAGTAGCGTGAAATTATCATACAAGGGTCCCACCTTTTTTGGTATGTAGAGTGTTTTACCTCTCTGACCCCTGCCGACAAGCCAGTCCCCTTAACTGGGGGTAGAATAACACGATCCCTTTAGAAAACAGTGTGGGATACTTACATAAAAAGTTATGAATATTTCTATGATTAATTTATTTAAAAAAATACTTTTATTTCATTATTTCAGCAGGTCGCCACCGATGGCTCACAAGTGGCCCCATTAGTGTGTCTTACCCCTCTGCAGAGGCGAAGTCTGTGTATTCTACACACCCAAACGACAGGGCTATTTAACAAAAAAGTCTATGAATCTTCCTATGATTAAATTCATTTTTTTAAAAAACCCTTATTTCATTATTCAGCAATGACTGTTCGTATATTATAGTATACATTATTTTATTTGAAAAAAAAACCCAAAAAAAACCCCCTTCGATCTTTGTATGGTGGATATCACGTGTTCTTGTTGGGACAGCCCCAAGGGATACGTCATCCAATGAATTGTCCAATCAGCTACCTCTTCAACTTTACTTGTTCCAACATTAATTTGTTTTTTTCTCTTTTGCATCGAACTTTTGATTATTCAAAATGGCGACACTTTTCTCTTTTTAATTGACGCCTTCATTTAGTCTCATTAGATAAGTATTGTTCTTGACTCTCTTCTATGTGAAATAAACTATCATTTATTCTCTTTAATTTATTTATTTAATCACAGACGCCACCTGGTGGTTGTCGGAAAAGACAATTGAGGGAGATAAATAGAGTGACATTTTAATTCTTATATGCTTTTATTTTTAAAAGGTGTCTAATTGGTTTGGTTTTGTTTGGTTGGTTTTACCCATCTCAACTCTATGTGGGCTATTTAATGCCGAAGTAAGTTTTTTTTGCTAGGAGATATATAAATAGTTTCAATTAACTAATAATAATAATAATAATAATAATAATAATAATAATAATAATAGTGGACTTTGCAGTTCCAGCAGATCACAGGGTGAAGCTGAAGGAAAATGAAAAGATGGATAAATGCCTAGACCTTGCCAGAGAATTGAACAAGATGTGGAATATGAGGGTGAAAGTGATACCAATTGTAGTTGGTGCACTTGGAACGGTCCCAATAAACTTTGAAAAAAGACTGGAGGATCTGGAAATCAGAGGCAGAATTGAGACCATCCAGACTACTGTATTGCTGCAATCAGCTAGAATATCAGAAAAGTCATGGAACCTGAGGAGACTTGTTGTCACTTAGACTTCAGTGAAATACCACCAGCTAACGCTGATGTGAAAAACTCAAAAGAAGTGAAAATAATAATAATAACAATAATAATAATAATAATAATAATAATAATAATAATTTATAATCCTCTTCAAGTTATTATTACTTAATAAAACCAATCTATCTAATACTTATAATTTTCAAGTAGAGCTGGGAGTAATGTTAAGAGGATCGACAACATTCCTCAGAGTTTCAGAAACAGGAGCCTCACCACCAAATCAGTTTAGATTCAGACCCTGAATATTTAAAAAAAAATTATGAGTGGATACAGAATAAGAAATAAAGTTATTACTGACTATCGTTTATTCTTTATTTTATTACCAACATAGACGCCACCTGGCGGTTATTGAGAAGAGACAACCAAGGGGAGATAAATAGAATTACATTTTTATTCTAACATGGCTGTAATAAGTAATTGAGTTACCTCCCCTACCTTATAATTACCTCCCCTTTGGAGAACTCTAGTGAATATTAGACTATTTAAACTCTAAATAAGTGTACCAATTATTCTAAGTAGAATAAAACTTCCCAAAGTCTATCGATTTTATCGTTTGTCATTACAATGGCTTTATTTTTTATAAAATATCTTATTGGTTTTGTTTTGTTTTACACCATGTCAACCGTTATTGGGATATTTAATGCCGAACACATTTTTTTTGCTAGCAATTATATAAACAAGCAGGATCTATGGATATACCACAGTATGATAATTTATCACAATGTTTGAAAGATAGGGAAAGAAACAGGACATATCACACAGAAAGAATATAATTTAAAAAAGGAAAGAACGAAAGAGAGTAGGGGGACATAGAGAGAGGGGGTTAGCGCATGGAAGCGATAACGCTAATCGTGTTTTAATTAAACCTAATGAAAGACGAAAGGAAGAAATAAAAAAACGAGAGAGAGAGAGAGAGAGAGAGAGAGAGAGAGAGAGAGAGAGGAGAGGAGAGAGAGAGAGAGAGAGAGAGAGTTAAATTAAGATTATTATGCTTTTTACAAATGGAAACTATTTCGCAATACCTCTTTAAGTAAAACATATCAAACGTTGCAGATTAATTATCATATCTTTAGTATATTCGCAGGTCCCACCAGTAAATAAATATTCTTAAACACACCGATAAAACCACTCTGTAATTTTCAGTTGCTTTTAAAACTTTGGAAGTTTGAAGTGCGAGGTTACAACTTGCTTTTAAAAACCGGTAATTAGCTATGACTCAATCTGATACTTTAATGCCGAACTTATGATTTTTTGCTATCAATTATATAGGGATAATTCTATGTCAAATCATCTAGAAAAAAAGTAAAATTGTAAAAAAGTAAATTGTCACCCACCCCATTAATTTTTTCTGGAATTTTTATTCCAGGTGTGGACTATGTTAACATTAGACGATCCCCAAAATGTGAGCTTCCAATTCCAAAATTCTGTCACTGCCAGGTTTTTTGCCACGGGTTAATTCCATGTCAAATCATCCAGGCAATGTTCACCCACCCCCTTTAATGGGTAATTCCATGTCAACATTTCATCCAGCCATGTCACCCACCCACCTTCCAATGGTAATTCCATGTTCCAAATCATCTATGCCTGTCAACCCACCCCGTTCAATGGTATTGCCATGTCAAAATCATCCAGGCCATGGTCACCCACCCCCTTCAATGGGTAATTCCATGCTCAAACATTCATCCCAGCCATGCTCACCCACCCCTTCAATGGGTAATTCCATGTCAAATCATCCAGCCATCGTACCCACTCCCTTCAATGGTAATTCCATGCAAAGCATTCCAGGCCATGTCACCCCCCCCTTCAATGGGTAATTCCATGTCAAATCATCGTATGCCATGTCACCCACCCCCCTTCAATGGGTAATTCCATGTCAAATCATCCAGGCCACTCGTCACCCACCCCTTCAATGGGTAATTTCCATGGTCAAATCACTATGCCATGTCACCCACCCCCTTCAATGGTATCCATGTCAAAATCTCCCAGCCATGTCACCCACCCCCCTTCAATGGGTAAATTCATGTCAAATCATCATATGCCATGTCACCCACCCCTTCAATGGTAATTCCATGTCAAATCATCCAGGCCATTCACCCCCCCTTCAATGCGGTAATTTCCCATGTCAAAATCCATCCGAGGCCATGTCACCCACCCCCTTCAATGGGTAATTCCATGTCACCAAATCATCCTCTATGCCATTGTCACCCCACCCCCCTTCACATGGGTATATTCCATGTCAACAATCATCCAGGCCATGTCACCACCCGTCAATGGGTAAATTCCATGTCAAAAATCATCCCAGGCCATGTCACCCCCCCTTCAATGGGTAATTCATGTCAAATCATCATGCCAAGTCACCCACCCCCTTTCAATGGTAATTCCATTCAAATCATCCAGGCCATGTCAGCTCCACCCCGTTTCACATGGGTTAAATTCCGATGTCAAAATCATCTATGCATGTCACCCACCCCCTTCAATGGGTAATTCCATGTCAAATCATCCAGGCCATGTCACCCACCCCCTTCAATAGGGTAATTCCATGTCAAATCATCTATGTGCCATGTCACCCACCCCTTCAATGGGAACTTCATGTCAAAATCATCCAGCCATGTCACCCCCCCCTTCAATGGGTAATTCCATGTCAATCATCCACCATGCTCACCCAACCCCTCAATGGGTACTTATTCCATGTCAACTCATCCAGGCCATGTCCACCCACCCCACCTTCAATGGGTCAATTCCATGTGCAAAATCATCCAGGCCATTTCACCCACCCCCTTCATGGTTAAATTCCATTGTTACAAATCATCTATGCCATGTCACCCCCCCCTTCAATGGGTAATTCCATGTCAAATCATCCAGGCATGTCACCACCCCCTTCAATGGGTAATTTCCATGTCAAATCTCCAGGCCATGTCCATCCCACCCCCTTCAATGGGTAATTTCAGTTCAAATCATCCAGGACATGGTTACCACCCCGTTCAATGGGTAATTCCATGTCAAATCATCCAGGCCATGTTCACCCACCCTTCAATGGGTAATTCCATGTCAAATCATCTATTGCCATGTCACCCACCCCCTTTCAAGGGTAAATTCCATGTCAAATCATCCAGGCCATGTCACCCATCCCCTTCAAGGGTAATTCCATGTTCAAAATCATCCAGGCCATTCACCACCCCTTCAATGGGTAATTCCATGTTCAAATCATCCAGGCCATGTACCCACCCCCTTCAATGGGGAATTCCATGTCAAATCATCCAGGCCATGTCACCCCACACCCCTTCACGGGTGAATTCCATGCAAATCAATCCAGGCCATGTCACCCACCCCTTCAATGGGTAATTTCCATGTCAAATATCCAGACTGTCACCCACCCCCTTCAAATGGGTAATTCCATGTCAAATCATCCAGGACATGTTCACCCACCCCCTTCAATGGGTAAACTTCCATGTCAAAATCATCCAGGAATGTCACCCACCCCTTTCATATGGGGTAATTTCCATTGTCAAAATCATCCAGGACATGCACACACCCCTTTCAAAATTTTCTAAATTTTGTTCCTAACTATGGATATGTTAAAGGTTAGGAAAATCTCCAAAATTTAAGCGTTCCAATTCCAAAACAATTAGCAGGAGTCATGCCAATTCTAGCTCTCCAAATTGTGGTGGGGTTTGGCGAAAAATGGCGACTTTTGAATTCCATCTTTTGTGTAAATTAGTTTAGAGTTTTCCCTACTATTGGTTATAAAAATCATTTCTGTCTTATGAAATCCAAAAATTGCTATCAAAAGTTTAAAGTCAACCATTTTTAGCTATTGATAATTCTGATGGTTTTTCAGGGGTCAGTGACATGGCCTGGATGAGTTACACGCGAATTTGCCAGAGATAGTTTCCAGTAACTAATAAATCTATATATAATACTCGATGTTCCTTTAAAGTAAACGACCGTTATCATCTTCGAACACCTCTGCTTAAGTCTCGTCAGGATACACTACAACTGAATGTAAATGGAAATCCTCGTTGAATGCCAATATCTGCAACGTTCTGTCGCAGCCTACCCGTGGTGAATGGGTTGGGAAATACCTACTTCGGGATTCTGAGTCAATGCTGATGGTCAGGCAGTGTAGCTCCGAGAGATACCAGATTCTGATCGAACATTGTCAGCGGGAATGAGTCAATGCTTGATTGGTCAGGCAGTTTAGCTTCCATAGAGAACCCAGACTGATCGACATTGTCAGCGGAATGAGTCAATGCTGATGGGCAGGCAGCTGTAGCTCCTAGAGATACCAGATCTGATCGAACATTGTCAGCGGAATGAGTCATGCTGATGGTCAGCAGTGTAGGCTCTAGAGATACCAGATCTTGATCGAACATTGTTCAGCCCGAATTGAGTCAATGTTGATGGTCAGGCAGTTGCAGCTCCTAGAGATTTACCAGATCTGATCGAAACATTGTCACGGAAGTGAGTCAATGCTGATGGTCAGGCAGTGTAGCTCCTAGAGATACCAGAAATTCTGATTCGAAAACGAGCGGTAATGCAGTTCAATGCTGATGTCAGGCAGTGTGCTCCTAGAGTATACCAGATCTGATCGACTCATTTGTCAGTGGAAGGTGTCAATGCTGATGGTCAGGCAGTGCAGTCCTAGAGATACCAGAGCGTGACGGAACATTGTCGTGTACGAGTCAATGCTGATGGTCAGCAGTGTAGTCCTAGAGATACCAGATCTGATCGAACATTTTCAGTGGTACGAGTCAATGCTGATGGTCAGGGCAGTGTTAGCTTCCTAGAGATACAGGATCTGATCGAACATTGTCATGTGGTACGAGTCAATGCTGATTGTCAGGCGTGTAGCTCCTAGAGATACCAGATCTGATCGAACATTGTCAGTAGGTACGAGTCAATGCTGTATGTCAGCAGTGTAGCGGATCCTAGAGATACCAGATCTGATCGAACATTGTCAGTGGGACGAGTCATGCTGATGGTCAGGACAGTGCTAGCTCCTAGAGATACCAGATCTGATCGAACATTTCAGTGGTACGAGTCAATGCTGATGTCAGGCAGTGGGAGCTCCTAGAGATACCAGATCTGATCGAACATTGTCAGTGTACGAGTGCCAATGCTGATGCGTCAGGCAGTGTAGCTCCTAGAGAATACCAGATCTATCAACATTGTCAGTGCGTACGAGTCAATCTGATGGGTCAGGCAGTGTAGCTCCTTAGAGATACCAGATCTGATCGAACATTGTCAGGTGGTACGAGTCAACTGCTGCATGGTCAGGCATGTAGCTCTAGAGATACAATCTGATCGAACATTGTCAAGTTGGTACGAGTCAATGCTGATGTCAGGCAGTGTAGTCTAGAGATTACCGATCTGAATCGAACCTGTCAGTGCCGTACGAGTTCAATGCTTGTTGGTCAGGCAGTGTAGCTCCTAGAGATAGCAGATCTGATCGAACATTTGTCAGTGTACGATCAATGCTGATGGTAGGCAGTGTAGCTCTAGAAGATACCAGATCTGATCGAACCTGTCAGTGGTACGAGTCAATGCTGATGAGTAGGCAGTGAGCTCCTAGAGATACCAGATCTTGATCGAACATTGTCAGTGGTACGAGTCAATTGCTGATGGGTCAGGACAGGTACTCCTAGAGATTACCAGATCTGGATCGAACATTGGTCAGTGTACGAGTCAATCTGATGTCAGCCAGTGTAAGCTCCTAGAGATACCAGATCTGATGAACATGTCAGTTGGTACGAGCAATGCTGATGTTAGGCAGTGTAGCTCCTAGAGCATACCAGATCTGATCGAACATTGTCTGTGTACGAGTCAATGCTGATGGTCAGCAGTGTAGCTCCTAGAGATACCAAGAATCTGATGAACATTGTCTTGTGGTACGAGTCAATCGCTGATGGTCAGCCAGTGTAGCTCTAGAATACCAGATCTGATCGAACATTGTCTGTGGTACGAGTCAATGCTGATGGTCAGCAGTGTAGCCTCCTAGAGGATACCAGATCTGATCGAACATTGGTTCAGTGGAATGAGTCAATGCTGATGGCAGCGCAGATGTAGCTCTAGAGATACCAGATCTGATCGAACATTGTCAGCGGAATGATGTCAATGCTGTGATGTCAGCAGTGTAGCTCCTAGAGATACCAGATCTGAGCGAACATTGTCTGTGGAATGAGTCAATGCTGATGGTGTAGGCAGTGTAGCTCCTAAGAGATACCAAGGATCTGATCGAACATGTCTGTTGGTACGGAGTCATGCTTGATTGGTTAGGCAGTGTAGCTCCTAAGAGATACCAGATCTGATCGAACATTGTCAGCTGGAATTGAGTCAATGCTGATGGTCAGGCAGTGTAGCTCGCTAGAGATACCAGATCTGATCGAACATTGTTCAGTGGAATGAGTCATGCTGATGGTCAGGCGTGTGCTCTAAGAGATACCAAATGGATCAACATGTCAGTGGAATGAGTCAATGCTGAGTTCAAAGGCAGTTTAGGCGCCTAGATACCAATTGATCGAACATTGTCAGTGGAATGAGTCAATGCGGATTGATGGTCAGCAGGCAGTCCTAGAGATACCAGATCTGCACGAACATTGTCGTGGTACGAGTCAATGCTGATTGGTCGCAGTGTAGCTCCTAGAGATACCAGAATCCAGATGCTGGTATCTCTAGGAGCTGCACTGCCTGACCATCAGCATACTTCGTACCACAGACAATGTTCGATCAGATCTGGTATCTCTAGGAGCTACACTGCCTGACCATCAGCATTGACTTCGTACCAACAGACAATGTCGTATCAGATTCTGCGTATCTCTAGGAGCTGCACTGCCTGACCATCAGCATTGGGACTCGATTCAACTGACAATGGTCGGATCAGATCTGGTATCTCTAGGAGCTAAACTGCCTGACCATCAGCATTGACTCATTTCACTGACAATGTCGATCAGATCTGGATCTCTAGGAGCTTACACTGCCTGACCATCAGCATTGACTCATTCCAACTGACATGTTCGATCAGATCTGCTATCTCTAGGAGCTAAACTGCCTGACCATCAGCCATTGACTCAGTTTCCACTGGACAATGTTCGATCAGATTCTGGTATCTTCTAGGAGCTACACCTGCCTAACATCAGCATTGACTCGTACCACAGACAATGTTCCGATCAGAATCTGGTATCTCTTAGGAGCTACACTGCCTAACCATCAGCATGACTATTCCACAGCATATGTTCGATGAGAATCTGGTATCTCTAGGAGCTACCACTGCCTGACCATCAGCATTGACTCATTCCGTGACAATGTTCGATCAGTCTGGTTTTCTCTAGAGCTACACTGCCTGACCATCAGCATTGACTCATTCCACTGGACAATGTTCGATCAGTCTGGTATCTCTAGAGCCTACACTGCCTGACATCAGCCATTGACTCGTACCACAGACAATGTCGATCAGATCTGGTATCTCTAGGAGCTACACTGCCTGACCATCAGCATTGACTCGTACCACAGACAATTTCGATCAGATCTGTATCTCTAGGAGCTACACTGCCTGACCATCAGCATGACTCGTACCACAGACAATGTTCGATCAGATCTGGTATTCTAGGAGCTACACTGCCTAAACCATCAGCAATTGACTCGTACCACTGACAATGTTTCGATCAGATCTGGTATCTCTAGGGAGCTACACTTGCCTGACCATCAAGCATTGACTCGTACACTGACAATGTGATCAGATTCTGGTATCTCTAGGAGCTACACTGCCTGACCATCAGCATTGACTCGTACCACTGACAATGTTCGATCAGATCTGGGATCTCTAGGAGCTACACTGCCTGACCATCAGCATGACTCGTACACTGACAAGGTTCGATCAGATCTGGCTCTAGGAGCTACACTGCGCCTGACCATCAGCATTGACTCGTACCCACTGAACAATGTTCGATCAGATCTGCTATCTCTAGGAGCTACACTGCCTGACCATCAGCATTGACTCGTACCACTGACAAGGTTCGATCAGATCTGGTATCTCTAGGAGCTACACTGCACTGCCATTCAGCATTGACTCGTACGACAAGTCGATCAGATCTGGATCTCTAGGAGCTACATGCCTGACCATCAGCATTGACTCGTACCACTGACAATGTTCGATCGATCTGGATCTCTACTACACTGCTGACCATCAGCATTTTGACTCTAACTACAATGTTCGATCAGATCATCTTCTAGGAGCTACACTGCCTGACCATCAGCATGACTCGTACCACTGACAATGTTCGATCAGATCTGGTATCTCTAGGAGCTACACTGCCTGACCATCAGCATTGACTCGTACCAACTGACAATGTTCGATCAGATCTGGTATCTCTAGGAGTACACTGCCTGACCATCAGCATTGACTCGTACCACTACAATGTTCGATCAGATCTGGTATCTCTAGGAGCTACACTGCCTGACCATCAGCATTGACTCGTACCACTGACAATGTTCGATCAGATCTGGTATCTTAGGAGCTACACTGCCTGACCATCAGCATTGACTCGTACCACTGACAAGTTCGATCAGATCTGATCTCTAGATCCATCAGCATTGACTCGTTATGTTCGATCAGATCTGGTATCTCTAGGAGCTACACTGCCTGACCATCAGCATTGACTCGTACCACTGACAATGTTCGATCAGATTTGGTATCTCTAGGAGCTGCACTGCCTGACCATCAGCATTGACTCATTCCACTGACAATGGTCGATCAGATCTGGTATCTCTAGGAGCTACACTGCCTGACCATCAAGCATTGACTCATTCCACAGACAATGTTCGATCAGATCTGGTATCTCTAGGAGCTACACTGCCTGACCATTCAGCATTGACTCATTCCGCTGACAATGTCGATCAGATCTGGTATCTCTAGGAGCTGCACTGCCTGACCATCAACATTGACTCATCCGCTGACAATGTTCGATCAGATCTGGTATCTCTAGGAGCTACACTGCCTGACCATTCAGCATTGACTCATTCCGCTGACAATGTTCGATCAGATCTGGTATCTCTAGGAGCTACACTGCCTGACCATCAGCATTGACTCATTCCGCTGACAATGTTCGATCAGATCTGGTATCTCTAGGAGCTAACTGCCTGACCATCAGCATTGACTCATTCCGCTGACAATGTTCGATCAGATCTGGTATCTCTAGGAGCTACACTGCCTGGACCATCAGCATTGACTCAGAAATCCCGAAGTAGGTATTTACCCAACCCATTCACCACGGGTAGGCTGCGACAGAACCGTTTGCAATATGTGGCATTCAACGAGGATTCCATTTACAATTCAGTTGTAGTGTATCTGCGAGACTTAAGCAGAGGTGTTCGAAGAATGATAACGGTCGTACTTTAAAGGAACACGAGTATTAATATATAGATTATTAGTTACTGGAAAACTATCTATGGGCAATTCCGTGTCAAATCATCCAGGCCATGTCACCCTGACCCCTGAAAAAACATTAGAATTCATCAATAGCTTAAAAATGGTTGACTTTAAAACTTTTTGATAGCATTTTTGTAATTTCATAGACAGAAATGATTTTTATAAACCAATAGTAGGGAAACTCTAGAACTAATTTTACAAAACAAAAATGAATTACAAAAAGTCGCCATTTTTCGCCAACCCCACCAAATTTGGAGAGCTAGAAATTGGCATGACTCTGCTAATTTTTTGGAATTGGAAGCTTAAATTTTGGAGATTTTCTAACTTTAACATAATCCATATTTAGGAACAAAATTTCAGGAAAATTTGAAGGGTGTTGTGACATGTCATGGATGATTTGACAGGAATTACCATGAAAGGGGTGGGTGAATGTCCGGTGATTTGCATGGAATTACCCATTGAAGGGGTGGGTGACATGTCCTGGAGTGATGACATGGAATTACCACTTGAAGGGGGTGGGTGACATGTCCCTGGATGATTTGGACATGGAATTACCCATTGAAAGGTAGTGGTGACATGGCCTGGATGATTTGACATGGAATTACCCATTGAACGGGGTGGGTGACATGGCCTGGATGATTTGACATGGAATTACCATTGAAGGGGTGGGTGACATGGCCTGGATGATTTGACATGGAATTACCCATTGACATGGCCATGTCGACATTGACATTACCCATTGAAGGATGGACATGCCTGGATGATTTGACATGGAATTACCCATTGAAGGGGGTGGGTGACATGTGCATAGAATGATTTGACATGGAATTTACCCATGAAGGGGGTGGGTGACATGCCTGGATGATTTGACATGGAATTACCCATGAACGGGGTGAGGTAACTGTCCTGGATGAACTTTGACATGCCCCATTGAAAGGGGTGGGTGACATGGCCTGGGATGATTTGACATGGAATTACCCATTGAAGGGGAGTGGGTGACATGGCCTTGGATGATTTGACATGGAATTACCCATTGAAGGGGGTGGGTGACATGGCATAGATGATTTGACATGGAATTACCCATTGAAGGGGTGGGTGACATGGCCTGGATGATTTGACATGGAAATTACCCATTGAAGTGGGTGTGGCATGGCCTGGATGATTTGACAATGGAATTACCCATTGAAGGGGTGGGTGACATGGCCTGGTGATTTTGACATGGAATGAACCCATTGAACGGTGGTGGGTACATGGCCTGGATGATTTGACATGGAATTAACCCATTGAAGGGGGGGTGACATGGCTGATGATTTGACATGAATTACCCCATTGAAGGGGTGGGTACATCGTGATGATTTGACATGGAATTACCCATTGAAGGGGGTGGGTGACATGGCCTGATGATTTGACATGGAATTACCCATTGAAGGGGGTGGGTGACATGGCCTGGATGATTGACATGGAATTACCCATTGAAGGGGTGGGTGACATGGCATAGATGATTTGACATGGAATTACCCATTGAAGGGGGTGGGTGACATGGCCTGGATGATTGACATGGAATTACCCATTGGGAAGGGGGGGGGTGACATGGCCATAGATGATTTGAACATGGAATTACCCATTGAAGGGATGGTGGGTGACATGGCCTGGATGATTTTGACATGGAATTACCCATTGAAGGAGTGGTTGACATGGCCTGGATGATTGTGACATTGGAATGACCCCATTGAAGGGGGTGCAGGTGACATGGCATAGATGACTGTGACATGGAATTACCATTGAAGGGGTGGGTGACATGCCTGGATGATGACATGGAATTACCCATGGTGACATGGGGTGGGTGACATGGCCTGGATGATTTAGACATGGAACTTACCCATTGTAAGGGGCGTGGGTGAGGCATAGATTGATTTGACAATTACCCATTGAAGCCTGAGACTGGATTTTGACATGGAATTACCCATTGAAGGGACGTGCGGTGACATGGCCTGGATGATTGACAATTTAAATAGGATGGGTGGGTGACATGGCGCTGGATGATGGAATTACCCATTGGACATGGCTGACTTTGAATGGATGACATTCCTGGATGAAATGGAATTACCATTAAAGGGTAAGGTGGACATACCTGGACTGATTTGACAGAATTAACCCCGTGGCAAAAAAAACCTGGCAGTGACAGAATTTTGGAATTGGACAAACATTGGGGATCGTCTAATGTTAACATACCTACACCTGGAATAAAAATTCCAGAAAAAATTAATGGGGTGGGTGACAATTTTACTTTTTTACAATTTTACTTTTTTTCTAGATGATTTGACATAGAATTATCCCTATATAATTGATAGCAAAAAAGCATAAGTTCGGCATTAAAGTATCAGATTGAGTCATAACTAATTACCGGTTTTTAAAAGCAAGTTGTAACCTCGCACTTCAAACTTCCAAAGTTTTAAAAGCAACTGAAAATTACAGAGTGGTTTTATCGGTGTGTTTAAGAATATTTATTTACTGGTGGGACCTGCGAATATACTAAAGATATGATAATTTAATCTGCAACGTTTGATATGTTTACTTAAAGAGGTATTGCGAAATAGTTCCATTTGTAAAAAGCATAATAATCTTAATTTAACTCTCTCTCTCTCTCTCTCTCTCTCTCTCTCTCTCTCTCTCTCTCTCTCTTCTCTCTCTCTCTCTCTCTCGTTTTTTTATTTCTTCCTTTTCGTCTTTCATTTAGTTCAATTAAAACACGATTAGCGTTATCGCTTCCATGCGCTAACCCCTCTCTCTATGTCCCCCTACTCTCTTTCGTTCTTTCCTTTTTTAAATTATATCCTTTCTGTGTGATATGTCCTGTTTCTTCCCCATATTTCAAACATTGTGATAAATTATCATACTGTGGTATATCCATAGATCCTGCTTGTTTATATAATTGCTAGCAAAAAAAATGTGTTCAGCATTAAATAGCCCAATAACGGTTGACATGATGTAAGACAAAACAAAATCAATAAGATATTTTATAAAAAATAAAGCCATTGTAATGACAAACGATAACATCGATAGACTTTGGGAAGTTTTATTCTACTTAGAATAATTGGTACACTTATTTAGAGTTTATATAGTCTAATATTCACTACAGAGTTCTCCAAAGGGGAGGTAATTATAAAGTAGGGGAGGTAACTCAATTACTTATTACAGCCATGTTAGAATAAAAATGTAATTCTATTTATTTCCCATTGGTTGTCTCTTCTCAATAACCGCCAGGTGGCGTCTATGATGGTAATAAAATAAAGAATAAACGATAGTCAGTAATAACTTTATTTCTTATTCTAGCGTAACTTTTTCTATTCTGTATCCACTCAGAATTTTTTTTTAAATATTCAGGGTCTGAATCTAAACTGATTTCGGTGGTGAGGCTCCTGTTCTGAAACTCTGAGGAATGTTGTCGATCCTCTTAACATTACTCCCAGCTCTACTTTGAAAATTATAAGTATTAGATAGATTGGTTTTATTAAGTAATAATAACTTGAAGAGGATTATAAATTATTATTATTATTATTATTATTATTATTATTATTATTATTTTCACTTCTTTTTTGAGTTTTCACATCAGCGTTAGCTGGTGGTATTTTCACTGGAGTCCTCTCTCCCATGACTTTTCTGAGTATTCTAGCTGATTGCAGCAAACAGTAGTCTGGATGGTCTCAATTCTGCCTCTGATTTCTAGATCCTCCAGTCTTTTTTCAATGTTTATTGGGACCGTTCCAAGTGCACCAACTACAATTGGTATCACTTTCACCCTCATATTCCACAGCTTTTTTCAATTCTCTGGCAAGGTCTAGGCCTTTATCCATCTTTTCATTTTCCTTCAGCTTCACCCTGTGATCTGCTGGAACCGCAAAGTACACTATTATTATTATTATTATTATTATTATTATTATTATTAGTTAATGAGACTATTTATATATCTTCGAGCAAAAAAATGACTTCGGCATTAAATAGCCCAATAAGAGTTGAGATGGTGTAAAACAAACCAAACCAAAACCAAACCAATTAGACACCTTTTAAAAATAAAGTCATATAAGAATTAAAATGTCACTCTATTTATCTCCCCTCAATTGTCTTTTCCCGACAACCACCAGGTGGCGTCTGTGATTAAAATAAATAAATAAAGAGAATAAATGATAGTTTATTTCACATAGAAGAGAGTCAAGAACAATACTTATCTAATGAGACTAAATGAAGCGTCAATTAAAAAAGAGAAAAGTGTCGCCATTTTGAATAATCAAAAGTTCGATGCAAAAGAAGAAAAAAACAAATTATGTTGGAACAAGTAAAGTTGAAGAGGTAGCTGATTGGACAATTCATTGGATGACGTATCCCTTCGGGGCTGTCCCAACAAGAACACGTGATATCCAACCAATACAAAGATCGGAAGGGTTTTTTTTTGTTTGTTTTTTTTTTGTTTTTTTTTTCAAAATAAAATAACGTATACTATATATAACGAACAATCATTGCTGAGATAATGAAATAAGGGTATTTTTAAAAAAATGAATTTAATCATAGGAAGATTCATAGACTTTTTTTGTTAAATAGCCCTGTCGGCTGGGGTGTAGAATACACAGACTTCACCTCTGCAGAGGGGTAAGACACACCAATAGGGCCACCTGGTAGCCAGCGGTGGCGACTTGCTAAAATAATGAAATAAAAGTATTTTTTTAATAAATTAAATCACAGAAATATTCATAACTTTTTATGTAAGATTCCCACACCATTTTCTAAAGGGATCGTGTTATTCTACCCCCAGTTAAGGGGACTGACTTGTCGGCGGGGGTTAGAATAAGACGACCCTCTCCCTTCCAGAGGAGTAAGACACTCTACAGACACACATACCAAAAATGGTGGGACCCTTATATGATAATTTCACGCTACTTCTTTTGGGAAAGTTATGGATCCACCCCTTCTTCCTCTAGCTATAGGCAAATAGTTGGGCAGACCGGTTTTTTATTTTTAGATCTGGGGGCAACTAGTCTAGGAGAAGGAAACAAACAGTCATTGCTAAATTGCTAAAATAATGAATGAATTTAATCATTGGAAGATTCATAGCTTTTTATGAAATATCCGTTTTCTAAATAGTCCTGTCAACTGGGGGTTTAGAATAGACATACTTCACCTTTGCAGAGGGATAAGACACACCAATGGGGCCACCTGTTGGCCATGGGTGTCAACCTGTGATGCTTTAGGATGGTACCTTGGTTGTTGAGCAGTTCATGACATGCAACACTTCATTTTGACACTTACTTAGGCTAGACGGGCGGTCAGCTTCTCACGTCAAGCCTTAGAATCTATATGATTGTCCCAATCCTATTGTTTTACGGCAAACCCCAAACCTTTTTATCCTATATGTGCTAGAAGGCGGTGGCTTAGGGTCTTGTCCTGGGTATAACCAAGGGTGAAGTTTTAATCCTGTAGCACTGGGAATGTGGAATATATATACAAGGTGTGTCAAAAAAGTATCGAGATTTTTGTACTTTTTGACACACTTTGTATTCTGAAAAAATTAACGTTCCATTCATTGTTCATTTCTATCTTGGTAAATACAGCTTCAATCTCGATACAATTATGACACACCTTGTACCCCCCCCCCTTACGGCAAACCCCAAACTTTTCTATATGAGCTAGAATGCGGTGGTTGTGGCTATTATGTCCTGGGTAAGACGTTAAACTCTATCTGAGGGTAAAGTTCCAATCCTGGAGCACTGGAAAATGTAGAGCATCTTTTCATCACCATTACTCCCAGGTCCACTCTCATTTGGTGTGGTAGTACCTGTTAAAGTACCATCTATGGGTTAAATAGAAAATAAAGAGTTTGATTATGTGTTTAAAAATTGAGCTTTCAAAAAATTGAGTACCCATCAAGAATGACTAAAACAAAACGTTTTCGACATGCAATAACAAGGGCGTAAAATTTTGCATATTGAAATATTCAGGAATGTTTCAGAATCAGAAATCTGGCAAGATAAACAAACAAACAAAATAAAAGAAAAGAAAATTAATATATATCTTATTATAATGGAGATTGTGTGTTTTTCTGTCTGTAACCGAAACTATATCACTACTCAAGTCACAATTCTCTTAATTATTGACATCACGTTCTCCATGATTTTATTTTTTATCTAAACCTCAATTATTAATAAAATTGTCTTACATTATTAATACTGTTAACTATGTCTACATACTGACAACATGCAATTATATTTATATATACAAGAAAATAGCGGTTTACAGTGTGAACGGGAAGGCTAATTTGCATATTAATATTAAAAAATCGAATTTAATAAATATGTGCTTAGTATTATTGATTTCTAACTGTTTGGTTTTATTTTAATGAATATAAGCAAAATTCTCTTCAATGAATCTTAAATGAAATCCATTATCAATATGAAATAACTGTCATTTTATTCTTTACTTCCTAAATACTTAAATTAGAAAAAATAACAATGAAAGACGAGAGTGATGGAAGAGTAAGTTTCAGTTGTTACATTTTTTATTATACTCCCTCTGTTTCAAATATTTTATTATACGCCCTCTGTTTCAAATCTTTTTATCTGTATTCTTATTTAGTTTCATTAGCCTTTCTAATTTAATACAATATTTTATTACATTAAAACTTAAATACTTGCACCCGGAGTGTGCATATATTTGCTAGTATAAATAAATAAATAGAACGCTAGACGGCAGCAGCAAAATAAAAAGAAGAAGAAAAGAAAAAAAAAGAAGTGTTCAGTTAAATACGTGCGTAAGAAGGTTCAGTTTATTCGTGAGTTATTTTGAAAAATTTTGGAAAAGTTTTTATTTTTTTATTTTTTTTATTTTTTCTGACATGCCGTAAAATTCAACCAACCAATCATTTTCTTAAGTGATCGTGTTATTATATCCCAAATTAAGGGGACTGGTCTGTCGGCAGGGCTTAGAATACGACGACCCCCCCCTTTCAGAGGAGGAAGACACTCTACAGATACACATACCAAGAAAAATGGGGAACCAGATATAATAAATTCTTATGAGAAATGCCTGAATCCATTCTTTCTTCCTTCAACTAGTAGTAAATAAAAGGGAATACATGGTTCTTTAGCCTTGGTTGGCAACGAGTATAGGAGACGGAAAGCTTTGAATGCAGACTAGTTCAACTTCGCTTAAAAATTAACCTTGTAATACAAGGTGTGATAGAAACACCTGCTTATAAAGTTCACAATCATTCGAAACAAGTAAACACTTCATACTTAGTTGAAGTATCAATATTTTAAGAGTTAATACATTAATTTAGTTCACAGTTTTAGTAAACACTTCATACTTAATTGAAATATCAATTCCTAAGAGTCTGTGTATTAACAAAGTTCACACTCATTTTAAACAGGTAAACACGTCATACTTCAACTGAAATATCAATTATTTAAGAGCCTGTATATTAACAAAGTTCACAATCAGGTGAACACTTCATTAGTCGTCGGGGCGGCCTAAAGTCGGTATCAGCCAGTCAGCGAGGGAGTCTGTCCCCTTTTCAATAGCGCTAGACCATGGAGATTGTTTTGGCGTCTGGGGTGGAGCGCCACACCTACCATCAGCTCCTTACTTTACCGCATAGATCCCTGTGCTACTCATACGCTGAGTTGGCGAAGACCGGTATCGAAATAGGAACCTTGTGGTTTCTAGCCGAACGCTCTAGCGACTGAGCTAACTTAGTTTAAATATCAATTATTTGAGAGCCCGTGTATTAATAAAGTTCTCATTCATTTTAAACAGGTAAACACTTCATGCTTAGTTGCAGTATCAATGTTTTAAGAGCCTATGTATTAATCTAGTTCATAATCATTTTAAACAGATAGACATTTGATATATAATTGCAATACCAATATTTTAAGAGCCAATTAATTAAGAGAGATCGAAATCGTTTTAAACAGGTAAACACTTCATACTTTGTTGCAATATTAATATTTTAAGTACCAGTATATCAATCAAGTTCACAATTATTTAAACAGGTATACATTACTTTATACTTAGATTCAATATCAATGAAATTATATATATATATATATATATATAATATATATATATATATATACTAATTCCTCCGTACGAGCAGGATGCGACACAGGTCAATTTCTTAAGCGGTGTTTACTGGTTTGAATTCAGAGTTTTCCTTCTCCTAGACTGGTTACCTAGCCATGGTTAAAGAGTCCAGTCTGCCCTGCTATTTACCCATAGCTGTAGGGAGAATTGGATTCATACCTTTCCCAAGGGTATTAGCGCTATGTGAAATGCCAACAGCTACGTCCAGGAATTGAACTCGTGTTGACGAGTCCATTTCCTACGACTCTAACCATTAGACCACGCGCCTCCATAAAATGAAATTATATCAATGAAATGATAACTCCACACACCCCAGAGCTCTAGAATTGGAGCCTCACCACTGAATGCAGTTGAGTATCATAAGTTGAACAACAAAGAAATATATCTCCTGTTTAACGGGGGGGGGGGGGCTTTTTCTCTGCACACAAACATTGTATGGCGCCACCATTGTATATTCTACCTATATTTTTTCTCTGAATGTTTGAGATGAGGCTTGAAGATTAGTATTATCTGCGTTATTCGGACTATTGTCCCCATCTTCATTGTTATTTGTACAACGTTTCGGCGATATGCCCTCCGGCCTTCTTCAGGTATTTTTTGTCGGATTCGGGAACCTTCTCGGACTCGGGAACCTTCTTTTCGAAATCGGGAACTTTCGTGTCGTATTCGTGGAATAAATAAAGGGTTAGGTTCAAAGTTCCGTGATGGCTCCCGAATACGACAAGAAAGTTCCCGAGTCGAAAAGACGGTTCCGAGTCCGGAAGGTTCAAGTCCGAGAAGGTTCCAGGTCCGACAAGAAATACCTGAAGAAGGCCGGAGGGTATATCGGCCGAAACGTTGAACAATAACAATGAAGATGGGGACAATAGTCGAATAACGCAGATAATACTACTATATTATTTCAATGAAATAGTAATCGTAAAAAAATTGATTACAAAAAAAAAAACTTGATTCATTTTTTTTCACCTAGGTGTATGTGTTGTGTTATTAGTTTTTTTCGTTTTTTTTTTTTTTTTTTTTTTTCCTTTTGTCAGAGTTCATTTGTCGACTTCAAAAATTTGATAATCTAATTGAAAAAAAAAGAAGAAAGCAAAAAACAAAACATAAAAAAAATTAATTGAATTTTAAGAGAATGAATTTTTTTTTCTTCCTTTAATTATCTTGTTCTATAAAGCAAAGATTTTAACTCTTGAAAAATCAAATATTTTCGATCTAACTGAGTCAAAATCAAGAAGCTTCTCCAATAAAATGCCAGTCGGTAAGAAAGTGTTTGCTTGTCTTCCTTCGTTAGCCGAGAAAATCTATAAAAAATTCAATTGCCAATACAGTGGTACCTTCACTTACGAGTTAAAGTTGTTCCTCTCAGTCGGTAGAGCGTTCAACTAGGAACCACAAGGTTCTACATTCGATACCGGCCCTCGCCAACTCAGCGTATGAGTAGCACAGGGATCTTTGTGGTAAAGTGAGGAGCTGATGGTAGGTGTGGTGCCCCACCTCAGATGTCAAGAGACTCCTCGTCTAGCGCTAATGAATAGGGGACAGACTCCCTCGCTGTCTGGCTGATACCAACTTTAGGCCATCCCGATGATTTTACTTACTTATTTGATTACAGAATTATATCATTTGAGATGTACTGGGTGTTTCAGAAAAATTGATATAATTCTTTTTTAAAATATGAATTGCACTTCGAATTGCATCCGCACCCACCCTACTCGCCAGATCTGGCCCCCAGCGACTACTGGCTATTTTCAAACCTCAAAAGAATGCAGGGAAATATATTTAGCTCCAATGAAGATGTGATATCGGAAACTGAGGCGTATTTTGAGGCCAAAGACAAATCATTCAACAAAAAAGGCATCAAATTGTTAGAGAAATGTTTGAATCAGTGTATCACCCTAGAAGGAGACTATGTTGATAAATAAAGTCAAATCTTGCCTAAAAGTTGCTTTATTAGTTAGGTCCGGGACCTACAACAAAATGGATTTCCTCACACCTCAAATCAATTTTCCCCGTTGAAATAAACTGAAATGCCATTGATCAATTCCATGTTGGCCCTCTATGAATATTTAATTATCACATAACCCATAACGTGTTGACATGCCATTAAAAGAACTGAACCAATCATATGTGTGTGATAGTGTGTGTTATATAAATGTTGAATTGAGCGAGTTAGTGCACTATTGAATTGATAAATGTTATTTATAGCAATCTAGGGGCCGGGTTAGCTCAGTCGGTAGAGTGTTCGGCTAGCAACCACAAGGTTCTTAGTTCGATACCGGTCCTCGGCAACTCAGCGTGTGAGTAGCAGAGGGATCTGTGCGGTAAGGTAAGGAGCTGATGGTAGGTGTGGCGCTCTACCTCAGAGGCAAAAACAATCTCCTTGGTCTAGCGCTAGTGAAAAGGGCATAGACTCATTCGCTTATTGGCTGATACCGACTTTAGACCACCGACTTGACGACAACGATATTCCATACTTGCATCTGGATAGGTTTTGGATTACACTTGTACTTATATAGTTTCAAGTATTCTTAATACATAGTAACTATTCTTATTTAATAATATTCATCATTTTTAGCATAGTTATATGGGTTCAAGTATTCATATTAAATACTAATAATTTTCAAAACAATCTATTTGACCTATAGAATAGCATTGTTCAGTAATTAAATTTTCTTGCAAATTTATAAAGAATTAAGATCACGTGGTCTAATTTTTAGGGACCTAGATAATCAAACCATTTTTAATGAGTTCAATTCTCATTGGGTTCCCCAGACTTCTGGCTTTAAGAAAGTTTAGTAAATAACTATAAATAAAAAAATTTCAAAATGTTATTGTTTAAATTCATGCAATTGTGTATAAATTCTGTGTTTTTCATATGTATAGTTACTATATATATATATATATATATATATATATATATACGTGCACATAGGCACACAGGATATATATGGCAAATAATTAATTTTTGAGTCCTGATTGGCTACTGGTCTCAGTGTGAATATGATGTTAGATAAATATCCATCAGTCTCCATTATGCTCCGAGCAACGCAGCAACGCAGGGATTGTATTGGGTTACAGCTTGCTTGCTTCCTTGTCTGCCAAGTCGATGGAGTTTGGGATCCCACTGTTAAATTATATACTAAACAGAATACCCTTTCATTGCCATTACTCCCAGTTCCATTCTAAACCGGAATGGTAGTACCTGTTGGGGTACTAGTTATAGGTAAAATAGATAAAAATAAGTGTTAGAAATGTTTAAAAATTCAGTTTGAAAAACAAAATTGAATATCCAACAGTAATCAATAAACAAAACGTCTTCAGCATAAAATAATCCAATAAAGGTTGACATGCCGTAAAATTCAACAAACTAAACCAAACTAAATGAAGCACAAGGTGTATGGATCGAACCCTCTGAAAATTCTTAAAGCAATTCTAGGCAATTGTAATACTGATACTGGTTAATTTCTTCCACTTCAAAAATTCTTTGAGCAGATTTAGTAGCTTCAAGGGTCAGTTGAATATAATGCATCAGCGTAACGACATTTTTATTTGAAATAATAGCGTTAAAATGTTCTTATAGAATAAAAGAAATTCCAATCAAATTGTTGTCACTTTAGGGCTTCCATAATTCAGGGCGGTTTCAATATCATATTTTGAATTATATTTTGAGCTTTCTGTTAATTAGTTTAAAGAAAGAGCAAAAAACAATATGAATTTTCAAATTCTGGCATACGGAAGGCGTAGAAAAAAAGTCAACTTTTTTAAAGTTAAAAAAAATAAATTCAATAATACAACAAAATTTCAATCGTTCACTTGTTTCTGGTATTATTATCTGTAGAAAAGAACTCAAATATATATATATATATATATATATATATAATATATATATATTATATATATATAATATATATACCTCTAGCTATGAGAATAATAGAACACACTGGTTGGTAGGGCAACCGTGTAGGGCAACGATGGAGACGAATGGGAAAACTAAATGGGAAATCTTAACGTTACGCTTGTGTTGGTAGATATATTATATATATATTTATTTATATATATATATATATATATATATATATATATATATATATATATATATATATATATATAAATGAATGGAAGTGAATCCGACAGTTGAAATAAATATTTCAGAAAAAAAAAACATATTTATTAATAACATTTGACATCATGTGTTTGTTTTTTCTAAAATATTTATTTCATATATATATATATTGTGGTGTGTGTGTGTGTGTGTGTGTACAAGGTGTGTCATAATTGTATCGAGATTGGAGCTATATTTACCAAGATAGAAATGAACAATGAATGGAACGTTAATTTTTTCAGAATACAAAGTGTGTCAAAAAGTACAAAAATCTCGATACTTTTTTGACACACCTCGAATATATACTCCACATTTCCCAGTGCTACAGGATTAGAACTTCATCCTCAGTTATACCCAGGACAAGACCCTAAGCCACCGCCTTCTAGCACATATAGGATAAAAAGGTTTGGGGTTTGCAGTAAGAGCAATGGGATTGGGACAATCATATAGATTCTAAGGCTTTACGTGACCAGCTGACCGCCCGTCTAGCCTAAGTAAGTTCCAAAGTGGAGTGTTGCATGTCATAGACTGCTCAACAACCAAGGTTTCATCCTAAAGCATCACAGGTTGACACCCATGGCCAACAGGTGGCCCATTGGTGTGTTACCCTCTGTAGAGGTAAAGTTTGTGTATTCTATCCCACCCAGTCGACAGGGCTATTTAGAAACGGATGTTTCATAAAAAGCTATGAATCTTTCTATGATTGAATTCATTCATTATTCATCACAGGTTGACAACCATGGCCAACAGGTGGCCCATTGGTGTGTCTTACCCGCAAGGTGAAGTATGTGTAGTCTAAACCCCAGTTGACAGGACTAATTTAGAAAACGGATATTTCATAAAAAGCTATGAATCTTTTCTATGATTAATTTAGCAATGACTGTTTGTTCCTTCTCATAGACTAGTTGCCCAAAATCTAAAAAAAAAACCGGTCTGCCAACTATTTTCTTATAGGCTAGAGTAAGAAGGGGTGGATCCATAACTTTCCCCAAAAGAAGTTGCGTGAAGTTATCATATAAGGGTCCCACCATTTTTGGCATGTGTGTCTGTAGAGTGTCTTACCCCTCTGAAAGGGATAGGGTCGTTTTATTCTAACCCCTGCCAACAGGCCGGTCCCCTTAACTGGGGGTAGAATAATACGATCTCTTAAAAAAAGGTGCAGGGATTCTTCATAAAAAGCTATGATTGAATTTATTTAAAAAAATACTTTTATTTCATTAGCCTAAGTGAGTTCCAAAGTGGAGTGTTGCATTGTCATGGACTGCTCAACAACCAAGGTTAATCCTAAGCTCAAAGGTGGCACCCATGGTCAACAGGTGGCCCCATTGGTTGTGTTTACCTCTCTGTAGAGGTGAGGTCTGTGTATTCTACACCCCCAGACGACAGGGCTATTTAGAAAACGGATGTTTCATAAAAAGCTATGAATCTTCCAATGATCAAATTCATTTTTTAAAATACCCTTATATCATTATTTCAGCAACGTATGTTCGTTATATATAGTATACGTTATTTTATTTTGGAAAAAAAAAACCTTCC
>CM042167.1:68731754-68745921 GCA_023376005.1 Doryteuthis pealeii | reverse complement strand
CTCAACAACCCAAGTCCATCGAAAGTCACAATCGCCCCCATGCAACAGTGCTCCCATTGGGGTCTAACCCCTCTGTAAGTGAGTCGGTATCTATCCCCCCCCCCCACAGCCGACAGGGCTATTTTAGAAAACGTATGTTTCATAAAAAGCTATGAATCTTCTTATGATTGAATTCATTCATTATTTCAGCAATGACTGTTTGTTTCCTTCTCCTAGACTAGTTGCCCCAAAATCTTTAAAAAAACCGGTCTGTCCAACTATTTGCTTATAGCTAGAGCAAGAAGGGGTGGATCCATAACTTTCCCCAAAAGAAGTAGCGTGAAGTTACATATAAAGGTCCCACCATTTTTGGCATGTGTGTCTGTAGAGTGTCTTACCCCTCTGAAAGGGATAGGGTCGTTTTATTCTAATCCCTGCCAACAGGCCGGTCCCCTTAACTGGGGGTAGAATAATACGATCTCTTAAAAAAAGGTGCAGGGATGCTTCATAAAAAGCTATGATTGAATTTATTTAAAAAATACTTTTATTTCATTAGCCTAAGTGAGTTCCAAAGTGTAGTGTTGCATGTCATGGACTGCTCAACAACCAAGGTTCCATCCTAAAGCATCACAGGTGGCCCCATGGGTGTGTTTTACCCCTCTGTAGAGGTGAGGTCTGTGAATTCTATCCCCCCCAGCCAACAGGGCTATTTAGAAAACGGATGTTTCATAAAAAGCTATGAATCTTTCTATGATTGAATTCATTTTTTTTTAAATACCCTTATTTCATTATTTCAGCAATGACTGTTCGTTATATATAGTATACGTAATTTTATTTTGAAAAAAAAAAACCTTCTGATCTTTGTATTGGTTGGATATCACGTGTTCTTGTTGGGACAGCCCCGAAGGGATACGTCATCCAATGAATTGTCCAATCAGCTACCTCTTCAACTTTACTTGTTACAACATAATTTGTTTTTTCTTCTTTTGCACCAAATTTTTGATTATTCAAAATGGCGACACCTTTCTCTTTTTTAATTGACGCTTCATTTAGTCTCATTAGATAAGTATTGTTCTTGACTCTCTTCTATGTGAAATAAACTATCATTTATTCTCTTTATTTATTTATTTTAATCACAGACGCCACCTGGTGGTTGTCGGGAAAAGACAATTGAGGGGAGATAAATAGAGTGACATTTTAATACTTATATGGCTTTATTTTTAAAAGGTGTCTAATTGGTTTGGTTTTGGTTTGGTTGGTTTTACACCATGGCAACTCTTATTGGGTTATTTAATGCCGAAGTCAGTCTTTTTGCTAGAAGATATATATAGTTTCCAGTTAAAGAGAACGTGTCAACTGGTGGACTTTGCGGTTGTAGCAGATCACAGGGTGAAGCTGAAAGAAAATGAAAAGATGGATAAATGCCTAGACCTTGCCAGAAAATTGAAAAAAGCTGTGGAATCTGAGAGTGAAAGTGATACCAATTGTAGTTGGTGCACTTGGAACGGTCCCAAAAAGCTTGGAAAAAAGACTGGGGCATCTGGAAATCAGAGGAAGAATTGAGACCATCCAGACTACTGCATTGTTCCAATCGGTCAGAATACTGGAGACCTGAGGAGACTTGTTGTCACTCAGCCTCCAGTGAAATACCATCAGCTATCGCTGATGTAAAAAAAAACTCAAAAGGAATAATAATAATAATAATAATAATAATAATAATAATAATAATAATAATAATAATAATAATAATAATAATAATAGTGGACTTGCGGAGGATCTGGAAGTTAGAGGAAGAATTGAGACCATCCAGACTTCTGCACTGCTGCAATCGGCTAGAGTACTCAGAAGAGTCCTGGAGACCTGAGGAGACTTGTTATCACTCAACCTCGAGTGAAATACCATCAGCTAACGCTGATGTAAAAAAAACTCAAAAGGAGTTAAAATAATAATAATAATAATAATAATAATAATAATAATAATAATAATAATAATAATAATAAACGGATCACCTTATCCCAGCAAGAAGACCAGATCTAGTGTTGATTAACAAAAAAGAAAGAACTTGTCAACTGGTGGATTTTGCAGTGCACAGGGTGAAGCTAAAGGAAAATGAAAAAATGGACAAATATCTGGATCTTGCCAGAGAACTAAAAAAATTATGGAATATGAAAGTCAAAGTGATACCAATTGTAGTTGGTGTATTTGGAACGATCCCAAAAAGATTGGAAAAGGGTTTAGAAAGTTTGGAAATCAGAGGAAAGGTTGAAACCATTCAGAACACTGCACTGCTGCAATCTGCCAGAATACTCAGAAGAGTCCTGGAGACCTGAGGAGACTTGCTGTCACTCAGACTCCAGTGAAATACCATCAGCTAACACTTATGTGAAAACTCAAAAGGATTTAAAATAATAATAATAATAATAATAATAATAATAATAATAATAATAATAATAATAATAATAATAATAATAATTTATAAACCTCTTCAAGTTATTATTACTTAATAAAACCAATCTATCTAATAGTTATAATTTTCAAAGTCGAACTGGGAGTAATGTTAAGAGGATCGACAACATTCCTCAGAGTTTCAGAACAGGAGCCTCACCATCGAAATCAGTTTAGATTCAGACCCTGAATATTTTTTAAATTTCTGAGTGGATACAGAATAGAAAAAGTTACGCTAGAATAAGAAATAAAGTTATTACTGACTATCATTTATTCTTTATTTTATTACCATCATAGACGCCACCTAGCGGTTGTTGAGAAGAGACAACCAAGGGGAGATAAATAGAATGACATTTTTATTCTAATATGGCTGTAATAAGTAATTGAGTTACCTCCCCTACTTTATGATTACCTCTCCTTTGGAGAACTCTCTAGTGAATACTAGACTATATAAACTCTTAATAAGTGTACCAATTATTCTAAGTAGAATAAAGTTTTCCAAAGTCTATCGGTGTTATCGTTTGTCATTACAATGGCTTTATTTTTTATAAAATATCTTATTGGTTTGGTTTTAGTTTGTTTTGTCAACCCATATTGGGCTATTTAATGCCGAACATATTCTTTTTTGCTAGCAATTATATAAACAAGCAGGATCTATGGATATACCACAGTATGATAATTTATCACAATGTTTGAAATATAGGGAAAGAAACAGGACATATCACACAGAAAGAATATAATTTAAAAAAAGGAAAGAACGAAAGAGAGTAGGTGGACATATATAGAAGGGGTAAGCACGTGGAAGCGATAACGCTAATTTGTTTTAATTAAACCTAATGAAAGACGAAAAGGAAGAAATAAAAAACGAGCGAGAGAGAGAGGGTTAAATTAACATTATTATGCTTTTTACATATTGAACTATTTCGCAATAGGTCTTAAGTAAACCTATCAAACGTTATAATGCTTAAATGATCATAGTGAGTATTATCTGCGTTATTCGGACTATTGTCCCCATCTTCATGTTTTTTGTACAACGTTTCGGCCGATATGCCCTCCGGCCTTCTTCAGGTATTTCTTGTCGGACTCGGGAACCTTCTCGTAGTCGGGAACCTTCTTTTCGAACTCGGTTTTCGAGAAGGTTCCCGAGTCCGAGAAGGTTCCCGAGTCCGACAAGGTTCCCAAGTCCGACAAGAAATACCTGAAGAAGGCCGGAGGGCATATCGGCCGAAACGTTGTACAAATAACAATGAAGATGGGGACAATAGTCCGAATAACGCAGATAATACTAATCTTCAAGCCTCATCTCAAACATTCAGAGAAATATCATAGTGAGGTATATCCCACAGGTCCCACTAGTGAATAAATATTCTTAAACACACCGATAAAACTACTCTGTAATTTTCACTTGCTTTTATAATCCGGTCCGCGAAGCCATTTTTATCAGGCCGTCAATTATCTGATGTTGAGTTTCCGAAATTGAAGAACTTTACTGCTAGTATGGCACAAGAAATGCTTAAGAATTGACCTTGTGTCACATACTGGTCATGTGGAGGGGTTGGGTAAATATATATTTGATCTTGTTCTATACAAATGCTGATTTTAAAGGCAGGCTGTTTCTACTCACTTGGGAGATTGGCACTACACGATCTTACCTTTACATTTTATATGATTTGTCCCTGTGCTGCAAAGCCTGCTTATTATCGGAAAGGCAGGATATCAAATATAGAGTTTCACTGCAGGTCTTCACCTACTTCGAAGATTAGCACGGCACAACCTTCTTATTCTCTACTAGTAGAGTTATCCGGTGTTGCTCAGGATTTAAAAAGTTAAACATAAATCTCTTATCTTTATTTATATATAGATAAATAAAAATTATTTTTCTATGTATTTGTTTTATATTTTATTCTTTATATATTCTTGTTTTTCAATTGTTTATTCTTATTATTCTTCTTGTTTGTATTTTTTTCTTTTATTTGCTTTTTGTTATGTTTTATTTTTTGATCAATTTTTAAATATATCCTTGATTTATACCCTTATTATATTTTTTATTTAGCTTTTATTATGGAAAATAAGGATTAGAATTTGGAACAACTTATGTATGTGAGCAAATCTTTTCAAAAATGAAATATGTGAAATCAACCCATCGAACGAAATTGACTGATAAACATTTGAAAGCAATTCTCTTGATTGGATGTAGCAATTCGAAACCAAACGTTGACGATATCTTGAAAGGTAAACTTCAGTTTCACAAATCTCACTAAACCTTTCTGCTAATGTTGCGTTCTTTGATAATGTTGGTTAAATTTGTTTTTTGTACATCTTACAGCACTCATCCATGAATATAACATGGAAAGATAAATTTTGTTTTACATCTTTTTCTCAGAGCTTTCGTTCTGGCTAGCAAGTATTGAACACAATAATAATGTGGCCCGCCCTTTTATGGTATGACATCAGTGTTTGGAACAACTTATGTATGTAAGCAAGCCTTTTCAAAATTGAAATATGTGAAATCAACCCATCGAACGAAATTGACTGATAAACATTTTAAAAGCAATTCTCTTGATTAGATGTATCAATTCCAAACCAAAACATTGACGATATCTTGAAAGGCAAACTTCAGTTTCACAAATCTCACTAAACCTTTCTGTTGCGTTCTTTGATAATGTTTTGAAAATGAATATGTTCCTTAAATTTGTTTCTGTGCATCTTACGCCACTCATCCATGAATATAACATGGAAAGATAAATTTTTGTTGGATTATTTTGGCATATAAGGTGTGCTACATTAACCCACTTAAATTTATAGACTAAGCGAGGTCACTAACCTCAGCCAATCACCAGCCAAAAATACGTGGCTGGTTGACTACTTAATCACTGATACTGAGAGACATCCATTTTCAATCATTGACAAAGGACTTGTAAGACTGAGGAGCACCAAGAGACAACCAAAGGATTCTTCACTAAGGATCGCCTTTGTTTAACAAAAGGATCTCCCTGACAAGCGCTGTTCTTGAGGCCAAAGGATGGCTACTAAAATCGTAACAATTTTGTTTTACATTTTTTTCTCAGAGCTTTGGTTCTGGCTAGCAAGTATTAAACACAATAATAATATGCCCCACGCTCGTTATTTTTTCAATTATCCGGCCCACCGTGAAAAAAGTCTAAACTGATTTCGGTGGTGAGGCTCCTGTTCTGAAACTCTGAGGAATGTTGTCAACCCTGTTACCATTACTCCCAGCTTCGACTTTGAAATTATTAGTATTGGACAGATTGGTTTTATTAAGTAATAATAATTTGAAGGGTTTTAGAAATTATTATTATTATTATTATTATTATTATTATTATTTTAACTCCTTTTGAGTTTTCACATCAGTGTTAGCTGATGGTATTTCACTGGAGTCTGAGTGACAGCAAGTCTCCTCAGGTCTCCAGGACTCTTCTGAGTATTCTGTCCTCGGCTGTTTGCCATACCAAGGTTAAAGAGCTCCGCCTGCCCTTCTATTCATCCATGGCTGGGGAAAGAACAAATATATATTTACCAACCCCTCCGCACGAGCAGGATGTGACACAAGGTCAATTTCTTAAGCGGAGTTCAACAGGTTTGAATTCACAGTTTTCCTTCTCCTAGACCGGTTACCTAACCAAGGTTAAAGAGCCCAGTCAGCCCTACTATTTATCTATAGCTGGAGGGAGAGTAGGATTCATACCTTTCCCAAAGGTATGAATCAGCGCTAAGTGAAATGCAATTACCACATCCAGGATTTGACCTCGGGGCGACGAGTCCATTTCCCATGACTTTAACCATTACACCACACGCTTCCACAAAAGAAATAACAAATAGATTCATGCCTTTCCTAGAGGTTTAAGCGCGAAGTGAAACGCAAACGGCCTCGTCCAAGGTTTGAACGCGGCTCGTCGTGTCCATTTCATAGCGCGCGTGTGTGTGTCGTGTCTTGACTTATCTATTCTAAGACGCACTGACTGGGCGGTTATAATTGGTCGGTATGATAGAAAGAGGTACGGGTGGTCTGACGGATAATAAAACCAGTTAAAACGCTAAAGAGCTCTCTAAGTAGTCTATTTAGCCGACGTACCCAATTACCGGAAGGAAGTTAACGAAGTATGGAAACGGACAGGGGTAACAAAAAATTGAAAGGCAAATGAATAATGATGGAAAAGTGATGTGTGTCTGAAAGCAAGAAAATCGAATTTGAATTGAATTTTTTTCTCTTGTATCTGATGTCGCTTATGTAGAGTCGAGGTGTTAATTCAATAACCGAAGAAAAGAAAGAGTAAAAAAATAAAATAAAGAATGAGCCGTTCGTCTTGTAATGATAATCGTAAGAAAATGGACACGGTGACCCGAGTTCAAATTCTGGACGGAGTTTTTTTGTATTTTACATAGGGTCAACACCATAGAGCAGAGTTTTTCAACCGGTGTGCCGCGGCACACTAGTGTACCGTGGGGTGCGCCGTGAGTGTTGAGGGTTGTTGATCATCCTCTTATATTTTTATTCTGGGGGGCGCGTGGTCTAATGGTTAGAGTCGTAGGAAATGGACTCGTCAACGCGAGTTCAATTCCTGGACGAAGCTGTTGGAATTTCACATGGCGCTAATACTCTTGGGAAAGGTATGAATCCAATTCTCCCTCCAGCTATGGCTAAATAGCAGGGTAGACTAGGCTCTTAACCGTAGCTTGGTAACCAGTCTAGGAGAAGGAAAACTCTGATTCAACCTGTATAACTCCGCTTAAGAAATTGACCTTGTGTCGCATCCTGCTCGTGCGGAGGGTTGGTAAATATATATATTTTTTATTCTAGTACTTTAATATTTTTTCGTTTTGATTTATTAAAAATAAAATAAAATATTTAGAAATAATATTACGTTGGTTTCTTTTACACTTGTAGCACAATTTCACTATTCCTTTTCTTTTAAAATTTAAATGATAAAATAATTATATGTTTATATACAGATGGTGTACCTCGATCAATTTATTGCCCAGCTCACTTTGCCGTGAGATGAAAAAGGTTGAAAAACTCTGCCCATGGGGAAGGTATTAATACAACTATCCTCCCACCAACTATGGGTAAATAGTAGGATGGACGGGTTGCTATAGCAACGCTAAAGGCGTTGCTATAGCAACCCGTCTAGGAGAAAAGAAAACCTGAATTCCAACATTCAAACCTGTTAAAATCCGCTTTAAAAATTGACCTTGTGTCCCACCCTATTCGTACAGAGTGGTTGTTATATACACTAGCAAATATATGCACCCTCCAGGTGCAAGTATTTAAGTTTTAATGTAATGAAATATCGTATTAAATTAGAAAGGCTAATGAAACTAAATAAGAATGCAGATAAAAAGATTTGAAACAGAGGAGGGTATAATCGAAAAATAGAACAACTGAAATTTACTCTTCCATCACTCTCGTCTTTCATTGTTATTTTTTCTAATTTAAGTATTTAGTTAAAAGAGGAAGTAAAGAATAAAATTACACTTATCTTTTCTTGTTAATGGATTTCATTTAAGATTAATTGAAGAGATTTTTGCTTATATTCATTAAAATAAAACCAAACAGTTAGAAACCAATAATACTAAGCACATATTTATTAAAATTACATTTTTAATATCAATATGCAAATTAGGCTTCACATTCATACTGTAAACCGCTATTTTGTTGTATATATAAATACAATTGCATATTATCAGTATGTTGATATGGTCAACAGTGGCTTCGGCCTCTGGACCATTGATATAATTAACGGCGTCGATCCCAGGGGGCCATCCCCCCAGGCAACACCTGCCCCCCTCGATTTAAAGGGCAGGGCTGGGTTTATTGCCCAGTGCCTGAGGTGCCCCCCTTGAGGGGAATGCCGACGGGATCGACGCAATTTTCACCTGCCACTCCATGAGCTTCGGCTTGTGGGTGTCCCACGTTAATAGGGACTTTGTGCCTGACCCGTACAAGTGGGGTACGCGGTAAATACTATGTTGATATGGTCAACAGTGGCTTCGGCCTCTGGACCATTGATATAATTAACGGCGTCGATCCCAGGGGGCCATCCCCCCAGGCAACACCTGCCCCCTCGATTTAAAGGGGCAGGGCTGGGTTTATTGCCCAGTGCCTGAGGCGCCCCCCTTGAGGGGGAATGCCGACGGGATCGACGCAATTTTTCACCTGCCACCCCATGAGTCTCGGCTTGTGGGTGGTCCCACATAAATAGGGCCTTTGTGCCTGACCCGTACAAGTGGGGTACGTGGAAAATATCATGTAGATATGGTTAACAGTATTAATAATGTAAAACAATTTTTATTAATGATTGAGGTTAAAATAAGGATAAATTCATGGTGAATGTGTTGTCAATTACTAAGGAAATTGTGACTTGAGTAGTGATTTAGTTTCGGTTACAGACAGAAAAACACACAATCTCCATTATAATAAGAAGATATATATATATATATATATATATATATATATATATATATATATATATATATATATGATTGACAACGTGAAGAGAAACTGGAAAAAATAGGTAAAATAATCATTGACTGGTTGAATAGCCGACTGATTTTAACGACATGTCAAACTATCCAGAGTTATTTTATTGCGTACAGATTAGGAAATCACATTCACAGTACATTCATATTTATTAGCACAACCTGCTATAATAAGGATACCTCCTTCTCCTTGTTGGTGTCTAAAGCAGTGATGAGGATCTCGTCCATTTACGACCCAACCTTTGCTCCAGCCACCAGGGTCATCAAGTGTTGCATGAGTTTCATCTGTGAACGGTACTTTTGAGAAATCGACCTTCATGTTCCCCTTTGCCCATTTCAAACGTATTTGCATGTGTATCTTTGTCAATCGAGGCTTTGTCACTGATCTTACTGATGCCCCGACCTTTTTCAGAAGGCGGCAAAACTGTGTGTAGTGATACATTTGAGAAGACCCGGTTTTTTTGTGTTTAATATATGAAATGTAAGTAATAGCAAGTACTAACTGGTATAGGAAAACTTGTTTGAAATAAAATAAAAAAATAAAAAAGTTTTTTTTCTTTTTTCGTTTTTGTAAAAAGAAAATGACTAATTGATTTTTTTGATTTTTTTTATTATTTTCCTTTTTTTTTCTTTTTTTTTTCTTTTTTTCATGCTGTCTAGTAGACCTAACAAGAGCAGTGACCGATTGGGAAGTATGTGAAGAAGAAGAAGAAGAAGAAGAAGAAGAAGAAGAAGAAGAAGAAGAAGAAGAAGAAGATAGATAGATAGATAGATAGATAGATAGATAGATAGATAGAAGAAGAAGAAGAAGAAGAAGAAGAAGAAGAAGAAGAAGAAGAAGAAGAAGAAGAAAGAAAAGAAGAAGAAGAAGAAGAAGATAGAAGAAGAAGAAGAAGAAGAAGAAGAAGAAGAAGAAGAAGAGAGATAGATAGATAGATAGATAGATAGATAGATAGATCGAAAAAGGAGAAGAAGATAGATAGATAGATAGATAGATAGAAGAAGAAGAAGAAGAAGAAGAAGAAGAAAGAAGAAGAAGAAGAAGAAGAAGAAGAAGAAGAAGAAGAAGAAGAAGAAAAAGAGAAGATAGATAGATAGATAGATAGAAGAAGAAGAAGAAGAAGAAGAAGAAGAAGATAGATAGATAGATAGAAAGAAGAAGAAGAAGAAGAAGAAGAAGAAGAAGAAGAAGAAGAAGAAGAAGAAGAAGTGCTAGATAGATCTATCTATCTGTCTGTCTATCTAAGTCTGTTCATTATTTCAAATTCTGCGTTTCAAATTATTAAAGAAGTGACACTTTTCCCTCCTATCCACAAACTACTGATTGGAATTTAACGAAATTATCAGAGAATAATGATTATGTCTATATACACATACTCCGTAAAAATTGTAAGCTTATACAAAAAGGAACAGAAGTTACGGTCATTTACCTGATTTACTTAAATTATTCATGTGTCAAATTATTAGTGAGGTGTAATAAAAAGCCCGGTAAAAAAGAAAATAATACTTTTATTGTTTCATTTATAGATTTTTTAAAATACATATAGTAACTAAGATAAAATTAAATTGGAATAAAAAAAAAGAAAGTAAAACGAATTCAAAAATGATAGTGAAGTTAGTTAATATGAGATATGTGATCCATTTTTTTAAATGACTTGAAAAAGGTGCTGGTGCATCGAACATTTCAATTTCTGGATCTCCTCTGATGTAATTTCACGCGATACGTTGACTATTTCCTGCCACAAGTCATCTTTGCTTCTAAATTGGTGTCCAGTCTCATAAACACGTCGCTTCAGAATGCTCCACAACACCTTTGACTGTTAAACACTTATTCATGGAATGCAGTTTTTTTTTTGCTCACATCAGAAACCGTTATTTTAATGCAAACAATATGAAAGATCTATTTAAAAATGTCAACATGGAGGACATTCTGTTATTTTTTAGGGAAATAAAATTATACCATAAAATATAGACATGAAACTAATCAATAACATTCAACATGATCCCCAATGGTGCTAACACATTGTTAAAACCAATTACTAAAATGTATAAATATAAATACACGACATATATTACTTCCTAATGTTGTAACCCTTTCTTTCCTTTCTTACTTCTATTTTTCTTCTGTTCATCTTTGGTATTTTACGTTCTTCTTCCAGCGTCTGGACCTAGGCCTGGGGACTTCGTGTCTGGACATTCATCAACCACAAAACCATATTATTTATTTAAACTTTTATTTCTTAACTAAACATATTTCTCTAACTAATCACAGCGCGCGTGTTCAGTGAGTCTCAGCTAAAGCAGTAACATATTATCTGCCAGACGTCCAAGCCGAAACTGAAGACCCAACCAGGTCCCACGTGACTTCACGTAATTCGCGGGCTTTCTGTAATATTCCATGGAAAGTCCCGCCCGTGATATGAAAAGGGGCCATCGCTTCAGAAATACAGGGGGTTGACAATAATCTATGCATGGATTATGTAACACTAACCGTTAGGCATGACATAACCCCAGACGGGTTGATATGCTGTTAAAATCAATAAACCAACCAACCAACCAATCAGCCAACTAAAACAAAAAAGAAACAAAAAATAAACAAACAAAAAATGCGTAAATGAAATAAGAAAGAAAAGAAAAGAAAAGAAAAAATCAATTATTCATTTTTTTTACAAAAATGAAAAAAATTCTCATTTTAATTTTTCCTTTATCAGTTAGTACTAGCTATTACTCATACTTTGTATATTTGATAAAAAAAAAACAACATAAAAATAAAACCATGGAGGGAGAATATGACGTAAATAACAAGGAATTATGACTTGAGCAATGACATAGTTTCGGTTACAGACAAACACACAATATCCATTATAATAACTAGAAAATATATGCACCCTCCGGGTGCAAGTATTTAAGTTTTAATGTAATAAAATATTGTATTAAATTAGAAAGGCTAATGAAACTAAATAAGAATACAGATAAAAAGATTTAAAACAGAGGGGGGTATAATAAAAGATTTGAAACAGAGGGAGTATAATAAAAAATGGAACAACTGAAACTTACTCTTCCATCACTCTCGTCTTTCATTGTTATTTTTTCTAATTTAAGTATTTAGTTATAAGAGGAAGTAAAGAATAAAATTACAGTTATTTTATCTTGTTAATGGATTTCATTTAAGATTCATTGAAGAGATTTTTGCTTATATTCATTAAAATAAAACCAAACAGTTAGAAATCAATAATACTAAGCACATATTAATTAAATTCGATTTTTTAATATTAATATGCAAATTAGCCTTCCCGTTCACACTGTAAACCGCTATTTTGTTGTATATATAAATATGATTGCATGTTGTCAGTATGTAGACATAGTTAACAGTATTAATAATGTAAGACAATTTTATTAATAATTGAGGTTTAGATAAAAATAAAATCATGGAGAATGTGATGTCAATAACTAAGAGAATTGTGACTTGAGTAGGAATATAGTTTCGGTTACAGACAGAAAAACCCACAATCTCCATTATAATAAGATAAGATATGCCACACGTGACTTGACCGTAATATGATGATCAGGATAATTATGATGGTGATTTTTGTATCACAACACACAGTATATATTTGCACACATTTGAGAAGCCCGAGTTTTTTTTGGGGGGTGGGGGTTGTCAAATATACGAAGTATATAGCAAGTACTTACTGGCAAAGGAAAACTTAAAATAAGAATTTTTTTTCGTTTTTGTTAAAAAACAAATAATTGATTTTTTTTTTATTTTCTTTCTTTCTTATTTTTTTTTCATCTACGCATTTTTTTGTTTTGTTTTGTTTTGTTATTTTATATCTTTTTTTTTTTTTTTTGGTGTTAGAGAAAGACGAAAAAATGACGCACTGAAACTACTTATATATGCCAGGCACACATACTTAGTAGATTGTATCAGAAGACTGTGAGAGATTCCATTTTTGTCTCAATGGGAAAAAAAAAAGAGAAAGAGCGGGAAAGACACACAAAAAGGCGGGAAATGATAAGAATCTTCTGGAGGAAGAAAATTCAATATTTTTCAAGTAATAAAAAGATTCTTCTCCGCTGAAAGACAATTTGTGAGAGTTTGATTCTTTTAATTGAACACCAAACACTTTTTTTTTAATTTTTTGCAAGTGAGGGGAGGGTATGCTAATTCTTTTTTTTTTTTTTTTCGTTTTATTTTTGTCACAATATTTTTCCGTTATTTCTTAACTGTCTCAAAACGACACGAAGCCAGAAAACTTACCAAAATAAAATTAAAAAGAAAAATTAAAAAGTGAGAGAAAAAACCCAGCAGAGAGTTTGATTGTAAAAATATACTACCAAACATCAACCAGGAAGAAAAAAATTTTTGAAAAAAAGAAAGGACCAAGATATTCGTACCAACAAAAAATAATCTATTGGTACAGTATTTGGCCAAAAGAAAAAAACAATTTATATGTATATATATGTATATAAGATATATATATATTCATATAACCGCTAGGAGAAGCTAATAAGTAAAAAGCAAAATATATATATATATATATATATATATATATATATATATTAAAACTCATGTTCCTTAATCCTCCGTAGCCCTGTAGATTTAAGGGCTTTAGAATAAACTGACTGCACCTCTGTAGACGTGTAAGACACTTCAATGGCACAGAATCAGATTTTTTTTTTTAAAAGAAAGAGGGTGGACAACTTTACCGCATCTTCCATACTCACTAGCTTTAGCGCCTTCAGACTATCATCTCTTCGGACCCATGAAAGAGGTTTTGAGAGGCAAATATTATTTCAGTGACGAGAAAGTGAAATATGTAGTGAAGAAGTGGCTCAAAGAACAATCAATAGAATTTTACGTGGCAGGGATACATGCTCTCATTCGAAGGTGGAACATTGCTATTTTGAGAAACAGTGACTAGGTAGAGAAGTAGGGATGTGATTCACAGAGGACCAGTTTCATTTTGATGTATGATACGTGTTCCTGTGTTGGTAATTATACCTGACCTAAAAAAAACGGCATTACTGTCGTAAATAAAATGACATTACCTTTTGACTCACCCTTGTACAAAGAAGAAAGAAAAAGAATAGAAAGAAGAAAGCTTCAAACTGGATGAAGAGAAAAACAAAGTGAAAGACAGAGAAAGAAAAATACGACGAAAAAAGAAAGAAGAAGAAGAAAAGGTTGAACGGCATTTCAACCCTTATTGGGTTATCTTAAGCCGAAGACATGTTGTTTTAT
>CM042167.1:68714254-68726754 GCA_023376005.1 Doryteuthis pealeii | reverse complement strand
AGGCATGGTCGGCTATAAACAGATTATCAAATCATAAGGAAATCCGATCTCACTGACAAGTTAAAGTGACAATTATTCCAAGCTGTGGTTGAGTCAGTGCTGCTGTATGGCTGCACCACTTATACCCTAACGAGGCGCTTTGAGAATAAGCTAGATGGAAGCTGCACAAGAATGCTGCGTGCGGTCTTGAACGCGTCGTGGAAACAGCACCCCACAAGGACCTACATTGACCAACTCTGTGAGGATGCTGGATGGTGTGCAGAGGACCTCTCTGAGACAATGAATGATAGAGAAGGTTGGCGAGAGATTGTCATGGATATCCCTGCTAATTGCGCGACATGATGATGATGGAAGCGCGTGGTGTAATGGTTAAAGTCATGGGAAATGGACTCGTCGCTCCGAGTTCAAATCATGGATGTGGTAATTGCATTTCACATAACGCTAATACCCTTGGGAAAGGTATGAATCCTACTCTCCCTCCAGCTATGGATAAATAGAAAGAAATTGACCTTGTGTCACATCCTGCTCGTGCGGAGGGGTTGGTAAATAATTTTTTTTCTTTCTGATTTTTTAAATCTTTTTTTACTTGCTTTCATTCTTTCTTTCTTTCTTTCTTTCTTTCGATTTCTTCCTTTCTTTCATTAGTTCTTTCCTTATAGTTTCTTTCTGTTGTCTTTTTTCCTTAATTTTATATTTCTTTTTTTTTCTTCCTCTCAGTTGTCTCTTTCCTTCCTTCGATTTTTCGCTTTTCCTTCTTTCTTTTATCTTCTTTCCCTCGTTCACTTTCTTTCTTTCTTTCCGTCTTTTCTCTTTCTTTTCGCTCTGTTGTCATTTTCTTTCATTCTATTTTTTTCTTTTTCTTACGTACTTTCTTTCTTTTCTTTCTAATTTCTTTCTCTTCCTGCAATTTTTAATTTTTTTCCCCCCTCTCTCTCTCTCTCTCTCTCTCTCTCTCTCTCTCTCTCTCTCCTTTTATTTTTCCCTTTCTTTTTCTGTCTATTTTTTTCTCTCTTTTTTCTGTTCTTTTGCCACCTTCTTTCGTCTTATCTTTTTTCTTCTTTTCTTTTCTTTCTTTCTTTCTTTGTCTTTTTTTTTCTTTCTTTCTTTCTTTCTTTCTTTCTTTCTTTCTTTCAGTTGTCTCTTTTACGTCTATATTTCTGTCTTTTTCTTTTTCTCTGTTGTCGTTTTCTTTCATTCTAATGTTTTCTTTTATATTTTCCTTTCTTTCTTTCTTTATTTATTTCCACCTACTTTAAGTAGTATACGTAGAGAAATCTATGTAATCATAAAAGTATATTTTTAGATATTGTTTTAAAAAAGGAATTGAAATATTTTCAATGGTATATATATATATATATATATATATATATATATTATATATATATATATATATTTGAATAAGTCAACATGTTCTCAAATGCTTATAATTTTCCGCCTATCCTCCTTCCACTATACCTCTCCCCTTCTCACAACTTGTGCCCCCTCCCACAAAAAAACCACTACTGCATCGTTCGCTCAAACCACTACCATTCCTACAACCTCCCACTACCAATTGTTATTACCTCCCACTTCTAATTCCTTGCTACTACTCGTTCTCCTTAAAAACGAGACACGAAACCATACCATCGTTTTCTACCTGATGATGGCAAACTGTATTGCCGAAAGCGCTTGTATCGAAACCTTTGTTAGACTGCTAAACCAGTTCCACCCCGACACCAAAAAGATGGCCCGAAAATTAGAAAGGATCAACCAAAAACTTGTCCGACAAGAATTGTCTGTACAGTTCAACAAAACTTGTATAAAAGAAAAAATGCTGCCAAAATACACTTATTTTAATATATATATATATATATATATATATATTATATATATATATATATATATATATATATATGAAAGGTAAAATTGATATGAATCTGACAATATGTGTAGAAAGTTTTGTAGAAAAAACAACAAGATGTTTAAAGTTTTGCTGACAGAAATCTGTTTCGACCATATGAGGTCTTTATCAAAGCAACATTGTAAACGGAAAAACGAAATAAATATATCATTAATCACGAGGCACAGAACGCTCTCGGTCAGTACCGGAATTTTCAAATAATTTTAAAAAATGCGTATTTTGTTAAAAATAAAATAAATTTTATTTTTAAAATTATAAGCATTTTTATCATTAAAAAACTCAAAAGAGTTTGCAGTAAAGGTGTATATAAATATTTTTTTTTAAATATATATATATACTACGTACATCAGTTATATACTTAGTGGTAGATATGTGTATCAATACGTACTGAACGTGTTAATAATAATAATAATAATAATAATAATAATAATAATAATAATAATAATACACACAGTTATATGGTTTCTAGTAACTAATGATAATCCTTAGTAAACAATTATAACTTCAAGTAAATATTTTTAATACAGACAATCTACGTCTAGCCTCAAGTATTCCTATTTTATACAAACACTTTTTAAGCAAATCTATTTGACCCACAGATAGGACACTTCGCATCTGAATATATCGGGGAGTAATGGCAATGAAGGGGTACTCCACTTTACTCATAGCTTTAGAACTAGAACCTTCCAACCAGATGCAGTTTAGTGGTATACCCTGTTGTCATAGTTGTTCAGCTTGAACTTCAATTTAAAAAAGAATAAAACTTTTTCTTCACGGGTTTGATTTTTGTTTAACGGCATATCAACCTCTGTGGGTCACTTAATGCCAGAAAGGGTTATGTAGAATTTGTTTTTTCATATGGGTTTCGGTCTTTAGAGTATGTTTTTTGGTGGTATTCGGTTATGTTTGGTCTGTTTTAGTGAAAGAATCGGATTAGATCTTGTTGAAATGGTTGTTTTTTTTAGAAAGTTTAAGATATGTTCTGGTTTGATATTTTTGAACAGGTCTCTTAAGTTGTTTGTCTGGTTGTATTTAGTGCAGGTTTGTCTGAGACTGTTGAAATTTAGGAGGATGTATTTAATAAGAAATAAGAAATAAAAAAATTATTTATCAATAGTAGGTACAAGTTATAAAGAATAAGTAAAAGAAAAACTAATAGCGTGAAGCTAAGCCCATGGGCATGACCACCCTTGGACGCTCACAGGAAACGATACAAGACACACCAGACAACACAAACATATAGATATATATCATGAGAAAAATTAGCCGTGTGAGAATCTAAATGCAAATCTTTGGTTTATAAGAGGCAATAAAATGCATTTTCAAAATTTTTTAAGGACAAAATAATTTACCGAAACAAGCTTAACCTTTTCCTCCTTTTCTTCATCAAACAATACCGACTGAACAGTTTTCCAAGAATTAAGTGCATTAAAACGAATCGAATTATGCCCAAAACTAACCGTGTTTATGATAGGGACATTAAATAAACCAGTTTGGTCAGCACGAGTGACCTGAGCATGGGTGAAGTCAACTGCTAAAGCATTCTGAACAGAAACAGTGTGCAGTAGCGTGCATGTTGAGCATACTGGGGCGTCCTCCCTTTTTAAAAGGTGAGTATAGGTTATATGGGTGTGCCCAATACGCAGTCTGGAGAGTATCACTTCATTTCTGTTTGTTTTTTTTCTGTGACCTACCGATAACATCGTGTATATCATGGAGCTTATTGTGAATTCGATTCCATGGTAGCAACAAGTGGTAATTAAAAGACAGTAACACCGTTCGTTCTTTTTAAAAAAATAGAATATCCAAGAAAATACAAAATAAGTGTGGAAATATAAAGTTGAAAATTTTATTTGAATTTCTGGAAACTTTTTTTTTTTTTTTTCTAATTTTTTTGTTGTCATGCGTCAATTATTTTGTTTATTTGTCTTAGTTAATCAAGTTCCAGCTGAATGATTTTACATTTAAAAAAAGAAGAAAAAAATAATTTCATGGAGAAATATATTTTGTTTTAACTTTTTAATGACAGTTTTGCACTATGGATGACTAACTTTTTGGTAGGTTTAAAAATCTACATTATTGCAATTCTGGACAATTCTTTTATTTTATTTGTTTTGTTTTTGTTGTTTTGTTTTGTTTATTTTGTTTATTTTTATTTTTTTTTTTTTTTTTTTTTTGGGGGGGGTATATTTTCTTAATTTTTTTCGGAATATTCACCTCAATATTTTTTATTTTGACAATCAGAAATAAAATTATTTTTACAACTAAGTATTGGGAATTTGGTTATTTAATGTAGAAACTATTGGTTGTTTATCTATTTATTTTTTGTATGTGTATTAGTTTTAAAAAAAGTACAATTTCAACAAGTATCAAACTCGAAAAAATTGCTAAGACAACATAGGTTTATATAGTTATTTCATTAAATAATTAATTCGATAAATACCAGCTGGTTTGGGCACTAGTTCAGTTGTTCTTAGCCAGTTGCTATTGTCCAAACCAACAGTATTGCAACAAGGTTAGAACCGTATTAAGTTACGGCGCCTTGTTACCGTGTCTTACCAATTCGACGGTAATTGGAACATGATTATTCTACATTAACGATGTGTTAACATCATCGGGGATAATGTTGAGGGATCAGTTTTGTATGGTAGATCAGGTTAGATAAGGGACCACTTACTAATAGCAATAATGGGGAAACGTGAAAATAAAGAACATACAAGTTGTGTATGATAGAGAGAACGTTGCAAGGAATACAACATATTTTCTACTACAGACTGCACCATTTTATACCACTGGATTTACCAATAAGAGACTTAAATACCTAAAATGGTAACCAGAATCATAACAGATATTACTACCTAGGTGTATAGACTGGTAGACTAATTTGAGAAGGCTTACCATCCAGTGTAATGATGGCTCTATCTTGTTTAAATACAGAATTTTATTTCCAGAATACCATGAATTCTGTTTTATTAGAGTTCACATAGAGGCTTGCTGCCTTCTCTAGGCTACACAGCTGTGATTTGGCCATCCAATTAATGTAATTTTTGTATGGTAGATCAGGTTAGATAAGGGACCACTTATTAATAGCAATAATGGGGAAACGTGAAAATAAAGAACATACAAGTTTGTTTGTGTTTTCAGAAAATAATTTTCCTTCCTCGTTAAGGAAAATGTTAGTCCTCAATTTGTTACCGGCTGACGACTCAGTTTTTTAAACACACAATAATAAGTATACATTAAACTTTAGATAAGTTTTCTTTTCATTCGGGGAGAGAAAATGAGTTCAATTCTTGGACGAAGCTGTTTGCATTTCACAAGGCGCTAATACCATTGCGAAAGGTATGAATCCAATTCTTCATCCAGCTATGGGTAAATAACAGGACAGACTGAGCTCTTTGACCATGGTTAGGTAATCAGTCTAAGAGAAGGAAAACTCTGATTTCAAACCTGTTAAACTTCGCTTAAGAAATGGACCTTGTCACATCCTGCTCGTGCGAAGGGGTTGGTATATATATATATATAATTAATAAGTCATCCACAGACACGTGTTTCGGCGTTTCACGCCTCTTCAGTGTGGCTAGACACAACTATCCTTAGCTAGGGTGGAACTCAGACTGACCGCATGGTAGTCCGATATCTTATCCCCTCGCCCACTGACAGTTGATGCGGGGGACTGGTGTTTTTAAACTATATTAAGTACATAGGAATGTTTATGTATTTTACATTATATATATATAATGTAAAATACATAAACATTCCTATGTACTTTATATATATATATATATATATATATATATATATATATATATATATATATATATATATATATTATATATATAAGCGACGTTAGGAAGACATGAGATGTCATTGAAGTTTTCTTTTTCGCTACAGTTTGCAAGCGGGGTCCTAAAGAAACCGACAGCGTATCATAAAAAATGATTAAACCGGGAAATAAAATTAAATTTTGAGTGCTGCAAGACAGGACAATAAAAACGGAGGGGGTGAGGAGATAATAAAAAATTTATTTAGTAATAAATACAAACAAAATTTAAAACAAATAAAAAAAACAAAAAACCAGTCTTCATTTTTAAAGCTCGAGTATTTTAAAAAAAATTTTTTTAAAAAAGGTGATCTCTACTCAAACCATTGGGCGAATAGTGGTTAAGTATAGCTAAATTAGAAAAATACAAAAAAAGTCTTTAACTGCAATTTTAATCAAATATTCACAACCCCCCCTTCCGAAAAATGTGGAAAAAAAAACTTGTAGTTTTAATCTCATTTCGTTCTAAAGATTTTATCGTTAGCGAATCAAAATTTAATCTTTTGTCTAAAAAGGATGATAGAAATCGAACGCGCAAATGTTAATACAAAGTGACACTTTAATTATCTGGAAATTGCAAATATAAAAAAAAGGAAAAGAAAAATCCTGAAGGCCAAAATACGATACAAATTACATTTGTCAAAAAAAAGGTAAGATTAAAATTTAAAAATAAGATAAACAGAGTTTTTGTTAATTATGTTGCGTAGTCAAATGTGCAACACCAGGCGGGTATCCTCAAAATTCCAGAGAATTTATTCCGAGAGATATATATATATATAATATATATATATATTATATATATATATATATATATATATATATATTAATTATAAAAAAGAAGAAGGTCTGCAATATGTATTATGTTCTCAGAAAATTTTTTTAAATTCTTTATATCTTACATACGCGACACGTGTTTCTGATCTGTTGCCTTCTTCAGGCATGTCCGATATTTGATAGGTTGTGTGTGTTTCTGCAATTTTTCTATTATATAATAGTATATATATATATAATATATATATATATATATATTTCTATTATATAATATATATATATATATATTTCTATTATATATATATATATATATATATATATATATTTATATTATATATATATATATATATATATATATATATATATTATATTTCTATTATATAATATATATATATATATATAATATATAAATATATTAATAATATATATATTTCTAAATTATATATTATATAAATTATAATATATATTTCTATTATAATAATTAAATAATATATATATATATATATATTATATTATATTAATATATATATATATAATATATATATTATTTCTATGTATATATTATATATATATATATATATATATACTATTATATATATTTCTATTATGATATTATATATATATTATATATTATGTTATAATATTATAATATATATATATATATATATATATATTTCTATTATATTTATATATATATTTCTATTATATATATATATATATATATATATATATATATATAATATATAATATATATATATCTATTATAATATTATATATATATGGGTATTTGTGGAAAAAGTGCTTACCGGTGAAAATGGTCACAGTGGTTAGCTGAATTCAAGTTTAACAATAGATAAGGCAAACGATATATACAAATATAAAAAGTGCTCAATACGTTGTAAGCCGCAATTTATTATCATAAAGGTCATTGGGGTTGCCTAAAGTCGGTAATCACCAGACAGCGAGGGGAGTCTATTCCCCTTTCACTAGCGCTAAACCAAGGAGATTGTTTATTAGCGTCTGAGGCGGTGCGCCACGTCTACCATTAGCTCCTCACTTTACCGCACAGATCCTCGTGCTACTCATACGCTGAGTTGGCGAGGGCCGGTATAGAACTAAGAACCTTGCGGTTCCCAGCCAAATACTCTACCGACTGAGCTATAAAAAAGTATCGAGTTTTTTTTAAAACTTTTTGACACTCCTTGTATTCTGAAAAAAATAACGTTCCATTCATTATTTGTTTTCAGAATACAAGGCGTGTTAAAAAAAAAAGTACCAAGTTTAAAGATAGAAATGAAGAATGAATGGAACTATTTTCAGAATAAAAGGTGTGTCAAAATATACAAATAATCTCGTTACTATTTAACACACTTTGTATATGATAAAAGGGTTGGGTGTTTTCCATGGGGTTGGGACAATCATATACGTGCTAGAGCTTGACATGATCAGCCGATAGATCAGAAGGTGCCTCTCCGACCGCTGTAAAATAATAAGGGTTGTGACGTCAGCAGTGAGTTGACAAGTGACGCATGTGTAGACCGCCCTGTCGGATGGGGCGTTAGAATGCACCTCTGCAGAGGGGTAAGACTCCCCAATGGGCCACCTGTTGGCCGTGGGTAGCGACCTGTGATGCTTAAAGGATAGAGCCCAGGTGGATGAGCAGTTCATGACTTGCAATACTCCACTTTTGGCCATATCTTGGCTAGACAGGCGGTCGGAGAGGCCCCCTCCGATCAATCGACTGGTCACGTCAAGCCCTAGCACCTATATGATTTTCCCAACCCTATTGCCTTTTATGGCAAGCCCAACCCTTTTTATCATATGGGTGCTAGAAGGCGGTGACTGCGGGTCTACATGTCATGGGAATGACGTTAAACTCTATCTGATGGTGAGGTTCCAGTTTTGGAGATTTGGGGAATGTGGAGCACCCCTTCATCACCATTGCTCCCTGGTCCACTCTGACCCGGTGTGGTAGTATCTGTTAGGGTCCCATCTATGGGTTAAATAGAAAAATGTATTTATAAAAAAATTGTATTATCCATTAAGAATTGATTTATTTCAAAACTTTATCGGCATTAAATGACCCACTGTAGTTGATATGCCGTAAAATAAAATAAACCAAACGAACCAAACGCATGCGTGGAGAGAGTGTGGAGAATTTTTTTTAAATAGAAATGGAAAAAACAGAGGATAAGGAAACGTGGAAGTGATACGTGTGAATGAATGACCTTGGTTTCTGATTGGACAGAACAAAGCGAGAACGAGAGTGGGACTATGAGAGATCGTGGGAAGGTGTAGTCTTGCCTAAGTATTTGAAGGAAACGGACGAAAGAGGGGAGAGTTGACTGGTTGTTTTAAGGGGACAGACGAAAGATGCGGCCTATCCTCCGAGGCCATTTCTTGATGGGTAACTTGGAACTGGAAAATGAAGAGCCCTGAAATAAAAATAACAACTTCAAGTCTTGTATTCGTTAATTAAAAAACTAAGCAACGACACACGACAAGACATCCCAAGAAGACCCGAAGAACAGAGAGAATGTCAACCCAACAATAAACTCATATGTTATATACCCTATCATCGTACATATCTGGACCATCTCAAAACAAGGAAAAGTAGATAAGTATTCTAAATATATATATACTCCTTAAACAAGGCCTACAGAAACGTTACATTGCCAATCTAGCCTAAGAAATGGCCAAAGTCGTGTATTGCATGTCACGAACTGCTCAGCCACCAGGATCCTGTCCTTAAGTTTCATGGGTTGCTATCTACATTGGGTGGGTGTTGTTATCTTACCCATCTGCAGCGGTGCAGTCAGTGTATTCTACATTCCCAGCCAACAGAGCGATCATACCTCTCTGCAAAGGTGCAGTCGGCGTATTCTACTGTCAGATCGGTATTACTCCTCTGTAGGGAAGCAGTCGGCGTATTCTACAGCCCCAGACGACAGGTCGGTCTTCTTACCCTATTGTTGGGGTGCAGTCGGCGTATTCAACAGTCCCAGTAGACATGACGGTCATACCTCTCTGTACGGGTGCAGTCGGCGTATTCTACTACCCCAGCCGACAGGGTGGTCTTATTACTTCTCTGCAAAGGTGCAGTCTGCGTATTCTACAGTCCTAGCCGTCAGAGTGGTTTTACCCCTCTGCAGAGGTGCAGTCGGCGTATTCTACAGCCACAACCAACAGGGCTGAAAATGTGGTAGGTATTTCGGTCGCACCGTGTATATCATTTGTCTGATCGTGGCGTTGGCCACGTTGAGGTAGTCGGTGATACTCTTAATTTGGGTTTGGGTTTCCTTGACGAACTGGTCCTTCCTCCCCCCGCTCTCTCTCTCTCTCTCTCTCTCTCTCTCTCCTCTCTCTCCTCTCTCTCTCTCTTTTCCATGGATGCAACGTCCCAGCCAGAAGTCCCCGAATTGTTCTTGACCTTGCACCCGAAAGGATCTGTCCGCTGTAATGAAACTGGTTATCTCCGAGTCACCGTAACTGATCGACAGTGCCATGAGCACAACCTACATTTTCATTTCCTGTTTAAGACTAGAAGCATTATTAAGAGAATACGACTATCAAATATATGATGCAAATACATTGCTAATGGTTGGTTGGTTGGTTGGTTGGTTTTACTACATATCAATTCTTGTAATAGATCGATAGAGATATATCGAGAGATTGAGACAGATAGATAGATGTGAGCAGAGATAGATAGATAAATAGATAGATTTGACTAGAGATAGATAGATAGATAGAGTGATAGATAGATGTTGGTTGTTTGGTCGGTCGGCTTTACGGCAGATCAAACCTTGTGATAGCTAGCTAGCTAGTTAGCAAGCTAGATAGATAGATAGATAGATAGATAGATTTGAAGATAGATAGATAGATAGATAGATAGATTTGAACAGAGATAGATAGATAGATAGATAAATGTGGATTGGTCGATTAACTGGCTGGCTGGTTGTTTGGTTTTGTGGCATGATTAATAGATTAAAAATACATTGAAAGATTTAGATAGATAGATAGATAGATAGATAAATAAATAGATAGATAGATAGATAGATTTGAAGATTGATAGATAGATAGATTGATAGATAGATAGATTTGAAGATCGATCGATAGATAGATATATAGATAGATAGATTTGAAGTTAGTTAGATAGATAGATTGATAGATAGATAGAAATAGGTTGTTTGGTCGGTCTGCTTTACGGCAGATCAAACCTTGTGATAGCTAGCTAGCTAGCAAGCTAGATAGATAGATAGATAGATAGATAGATAGATAGATAGATAGATAGATAGATTTGAACAGAGATAGATAGATAAATAAATGTAGATTGGTAGATTAACTGGTTGGCTGGTTGTTTGGTTTTGTGGCATGATTAAGAGATTAAAAATACATGGAAAGATTTAGATAGATAGATAGATAGATAGCTAGATAGATTTGAAGATAGATAGATTGATAGATAGATAGATAGATAGATTTGAACAGAGATAGATAAATAGATAAATCTAGATTGGTAGATAAACTGGCTGGCTGGTTGTTTGGTTTTGTGGCATGATTAATAGATAAAAATACATGGAAAGATTTAGATAGATAGATAGATAGATAGATAGATAAATAAATAGATAGATAGATAGATAGATAGATAGATAGATTTGAAGATAGATAGATAGATAGATAGATAGATAGATGTTGGTTGTTTGGTCGGTCGGCTTTACGGCCGATCAAACTTTGTGATAGCTAGCTAGCTAGCCAGATAGATAGATAGATAGATAGATTTGAACAGAGATATATAGATAAATAAATGTAGTTTGGTAGATAAACTGGCTGGTTGGTTGTTTGGTTTTGTGGCATGATTAAGAGATTAAAAATACATGGAAAGATTTAGATAGATAGATAGATTTGAAGATAGATAGATAGATAGATTTGAAGATAGATAGATAGATATATTTGAAGATAGATAGATAGATAGATTGATAGATAGATAGAAATAGGTTGTTTGGTCGGTCTGCTTTACGGCAGATCAAACCTTGTGATAGCTAGCTAGCTAGCTAGAAAGATAGATAGATAGATAGATAGATTTGAAGATAGATAGATAGATAGATTGATAGATAGATAGATAGATTTGAACAGCGATAGATAGATAAATAAATGTAGATTGGTAGATTAACTGGCTGGCTGGTTGTTTGATTTTGTGGCATGATTAAGAGATTAAAAATACATGGAAAGATTTAGATAGATAGATAGATAGATAGATAGATAAATAAATAAATAAATAGATAGATAGATAGATTTGAAGATTGATAGATAGATAGATAGATAGATAGATAGATTTGAAGATCGATAGATAGATAGATATATAGATAGATAGATTTGAAGTTAGATAGATAGATAGATAGATAGATAGATAGATAGATAGATGTTGGTTGTTTGGTCGGTCGGCTTTACGGCAGATCAAACCTTGTGATAGCTAGCTAGCTAGCAAGCTAGATAGATAGATAGATAGATAGATAGATAGATAGATTTGAACAGAGATAGATAGATAAATAAATGTAGATTGGTAGATTAACTGGCTGGCTGGTTGTTTGGTTTTATGGCATGATTAATAGATTAAAAATACATGGAAAGATTTAGATAGATAGATAGATAGATAGATAGATAGATAGATTTGAAGATAGATAGATAGATAGATTGATAGATAGATAGATGTTGGTTGTTTGGTCGGTCGGCTTTACGGCAGATCAAATCTTGTGATAGCTAGCTAGCTAGCAAGATAGATAGATAGATAGATAGATAGATAGATAGATAGATAAATGCTGGTTGGTAGATTAACTGGCTGGCTGGTTGTTTGGCTTTATGGCATGGTTAATAGATAAAATACATGGAAAGATTTAGATAGATAGATAGATAGATAGATAGATAGATTTGAACAGAGATAGATAGATAAATAAATGTAGAATTGGTAGATTAACTGGCTGGCTGGCTGGCTGGCTGGTTGTTTGATTTTGT
>CM042167.1:68694254-68711754 GCA_023376005.1 Doryteuthis pealeii | reverse complement strand
ATAGATAGATAGATAGATAGATAGATAGATAGATTTGAACAGAGATAGATAGATAAATAAATGTGGATTGGTAGATTAACTGGCTGGCTGGTTGTTTTGGTTTTGTGGCATGATTAATAGATTAAAAATACATGGAAAGATTTAGATAGATAGATAGATAGATAGATAGATAAATAGATAGATAGATAGATTTGAATATATATATATATATATAATATATATATATATATATAATAGATAGATAGATAGATAGATAGATAGATAGATATTGGAGATTGTGTTATTGTTGGATTGGATTGTGTTTGGTTGGTCTGGCTTTATGGCAGGATGCAGANCGTGAGCTAGCCCAGAGGGGAATTCCCTGTGCCCACAAAATTCGGTGATAAAGGTAAGGAGGGCTGAATGTAGGTGGGCCGCCATCTACTCAGAGGCCAAAAACCATCTCCTTGTCTCTAGCGCACTGTGAAAGCGGATTAGACTCCATTTTCGCTTATTGGGCACTAAGATATCCGACTTCACTAGACCACACCCACGCTTGACGACAACGATATTCCATACTGGCATCTGGATATAGGTTTTTTGGATTACACTGTATTATATAGGTTTCAACGTATTCTTAATACATGTACATCTTATTTAATAATATTCATCATTTTAGCATAGTTATATGGGGTTCAAGTATTCAGATTTAAATACTAATAATTTTCAACAATCTATGGTGTGACCGATCATAGAATAAGCATTGTTCATAAATTAATTTTCATTGCAAAATTCTATAAAGAATTAAGATCACGTGGTTTCTATTTTTGGGACCTAAGATAATCAAAACCAATTTTTATTTGAGTTCCCAATTCCTCATTTGGGTTCCCCCAGACTTTCTGGCTTTAAGAGTTTAGTAAATAACTATAAATAAAATATTTTCAAAAATGTTATTGTTTAGATTCATGCAAATTGGGGGTCATAAATTCTGTGTTTTTCATAGGTTATAGTTACTACGATATATATATCTAGATATATTATTTATATATATTATATCATATATATACGTGCACATAGGCACACAGGTAATATGGCAAATAAATTATTTTTGAGTTGATTTGGCTACTGGGATCTCCAGTGTGGATATGATGTTAGATACATATTCCCATCAGGGCTCCATTCATGTCGACGCAACGGCAGCCACCGCAGGGATTGTATGTTACAGCATTGCTTGTTCGCTTGCTCTGCCAAAGTCGATGGGGAGTTGGATCCCACTGTTCGAAATTTATATATACCTAAACAGAATACCCTTTCCCATTTGCCATTACTCCCAGTTCCATTCTAAGACCGGAATGGTAGTACCTGTTCGGGGTATAGTATAGGGTGTACATAGATAAAAATAAGTGTAATAGGAATGTTTTAGAAACATTTCAGTTTTGGAAAAACAAAATTGAATATCCAACCAGTAATCAATAAACATAAACTGTCTTCAGCATAAAAATAATCAATAAAGTTGACATGCCGTTAAAATTCACAAACTAAACCAAATCTGAAATGAGCACAAGTGTATGGATCGACCTCATGAAGAATTCTTAAAGCAATTCTAGGGCAATTTAATACTGATACTTGGTTTAACTTTCTTCCACCTTTCAAATTCTATTTGAGAGATACAGTTCAGCTTCAAGGTCAGTTGATATTGAATTGCCGATCAGCCGAACGACCATTTTTTATTCTTAGAAATAATAGACCCGTTAAAATGGTTATCTTATAGAATAAAGAAATTCAATCAATATTGTTTTGATCACTTTAGGGCTTCCATAATTCAGGGCGGGTTCAATATCTCATTTTGAATTATTATTTGGAGCTTTCTGTATTAGTTAAAGAAGGGAGCAACAAAAACATCTCATGAATTTTCAACAATCTTGGGGCAAATACCGGAAGCAGCTAGACAAAAAGTACAACTTTTTTAAACGTTAAACAAAATAACAATTCCCAATCAATACCCCCAACAACATTTCATCCGTTTCACTGGGTTGCTTGGGTTATCTAATTATCTTAGAAAAGAAACCCTCAATTATCATATATATATTATATATATATTATATATATATAATATATATAATATATATATATTTACCTCTAGCTGATGAGTAAGAAATAGAACACCACGGGCTTTGGATAGGGGGCAACCAGCTGTAGACGATTTTGGAAACCTCTGAATTCAAGACTCTTAAACACGCTTTGAGACAATTTACGTCTGTGGTTGTGTGGTATATATTAATTATATATAGTATATATTTATATATATATATATATATATATATTATAATATAATTATACTATATATTATATATATATGAAAAAGTGAATGGAGTGAATCGACCCAGTATGAATAATATTTTCCAGAAAAAAAAAAACATTTATATATATAAAGCAATTATGACATCCATGGTGGTTTGTTTTTCCATAAAAATACTTTTATTTCATAACTATATTATAATGGTGTGTGTGTGTGTGTGTGTGTGTTGACAAGTGTGTAAATTGTAATCGAAATGATTGAGCTAATATTTACCAAGATAGAAATGAACAATTGAATGAACGTTAAATTTTTTCAGGAATACAAAGTGCTGTCAAAAAGTACAAAACATCTCCGATACTTTTTTGACACCCACCCGAAGATTACTCCACATTCCCAGTTGCTACAGGATTAGAATTCATCCTCGTTATACCCAGGACAAGCCCTAAGGCCACCCGCCCTTCATGCACATATAGGATAAAGGTTTGGGGTTGCAGTAGGAGCCAATGGGGATTGGGACAAATCATATAGATTCTAGCTTACGTAGACAGCTGACCCGCCCGTCCCTAGCCTAAGTAGTCCAAAGTGGAGGTTGCGTGTCATAGGATGCTCAACAACCAAGTTTCATTCCTAATAGCTCACAGGTTGCACCCATGGCCAACAGGTGGCCCCATTGGTGTGTCTTACCTCCTCATGTAGAGTAAAGTATTGGTATTCATCCCCACCCAGTCGGACAGGGCTATTAGAACGGCAGTTTATAAAAAGCTATGAATCTTTCGATGATGGAATTCATTTCATTATTTCATTCACAGGTTGAACACCCATGGCCCCAACAGTGGCCCCATTGGGGTGGTGTCTTACCCCACTCTGCAAGGTGGAAGTCTAGTGTTAGGTCTAAACCCCCAGTGTGACAGACTATTTAAGGAAAACGGGATATTTCATACAAAGCTTATGAATCTTTCTATGATTCAAATTAGCAATGACCCTTTTTGTTTCATTCTATAGGAACTAGTTGCCCCAAAATCTAAAAAAAAACCGGTCTGCCCCAACTATTCTTATTAGCTAGAGTAGAAAGGTGGATCACATAACTTTCCCAAGAAGTTTGGCGGAATTTCATATAAGGGTCCCACCTTTTTCGGGGCCATGTTGGGTCGTAGAGTGTCCTACCCCCTCTGAAAGGATAGGGTCGTTTTTTCTAACCCCTGCCAACACCGGTCCCCCTACTGGGGTATAGATATACGATCTCTTTTCAAAAAAGGTGCAGGGATTCTTCATAAAAGCTATGATTGAAGTTTATTTAAAAAATTACTTTTATTCATTGCCTAAGTGGAGTTCCAAGTGGAAATGTTGCTGGCATGGACTGCTCAACAACAGGTTCCATCCTAGCATCACAGGTGGCCCACCGATGGGTCAACAGGTGCTCCATTGGTGTGCTTACCTCTCTTAGGAGTGATGTCATGTTGTATTCTTAACCCCCAGACGCAGGGGGTATTTTTAGAAACGGACTCTTTGTTATAAAAAGACTATGAATCTGTCCAATGATCAAATTCGATTTTTAAAATACCCTTATATCATATTTCAAGCAACGTATGGTCGTTATGTATAGTATACGTTATTTTTTTCTGGAAATAAAAAAACCTTCCGATCGTTGTATTGGTGGATATCACGTGTTCTTGATTGGGACAGCCCCGAAGGTGATAGTCATCCCAATGAATTGTCCAGAATTCAGCTACCTCTTCAACTTTTACCTTTGTTAAACATAATTTGTTTTTTTTTTTCTTTTGCAGTCGAACTTTTATTATCTTCCAAAAATTGGCGACACTTTTGCTCTGTTTAATTGACGCCTTCATTATTTTAGTCTCATATAGATAAGTATTGTTCTTGACTCTTTCTATGTGAAATTAAACTAATTTCATCTTATTCTCCTTATCTTATTAATTTTAATACACAGACGCACCTTGGTGGGTGTCGGGAAAGACATGGGGGAGATAAATAGCCAGTTGACATTTTGAATACTTATATGGCTTTGATTTTTAAAAGGTGTCAAATTGGCGTTTGGTTTTTGGTTTTTGGTTGGTTTCTTACCACCATGGCCAACTCTTATGGGTTATTTAATGTCCAAAGTCAGTCTTTTGCTAGAAGATATAGTATAGTTTCCAGTGAAAGGAGAACGGTGTCAAACTGGGGGACTGTGCGGTGTAGCAGATCACAGGGTGAAGCTGAGAAAATGAAAAGATTGGTAATGCCTGGACCTGCGCAGAAAATGAAAAAAGCGTGGAATCTGAGAGTGAAAGTGATACCAAGTTGTAGTTGGTGCACTTGGAACCCGTTCCCAAAAGCTTGGAAAAAAGACTGGCATTCTGGAATCAGAGGAAGAATTGAGGACCATCCAGATACTGCATTGTTCCAATCGCGTCAGAATACTCAGAAGAATCTTGGAGACCTGAAGAGACTGTCTGATCCACGTCGCCCCAGGAATATAGCATCAGCCATAACGCCTGATGTAAAAAAAAATCGAATAGGAATAACTAATAATATTAAGAATGAATAATAATCATAATAATCAATATAATAATAAATCAATAATACAAATATAGTGGACGTTGTGGGGGATCTGGAAGTAGAGGAAGACATTCGAGGACCATCCAACCTTCTGACATGCTGCAATCGGGCAAGAGTATCAGAGAGTCCTGGAGACCTGAGGAGACTTGATGTTCACTCAACCTCGAGTGGAAATCCATCAGCTAACCGCTGTGTAAAAAAAAAAACTCAAAAGGATGTTAATAATCATAATATAATACATAATAATAATAATAATAATAATAATAATAATAATAATAAACGGCATCACCTTATCGAGCAAAAAAGAACCAAGATCTAGGTTATTAACAAAAAAGGGGAAGATAACTTGTGTCACTGGTGGGATTTTGCATTCCAGCAGATCACAGGGTGAAAGCTAAAGGAAAATGAAAAAAATGGCACAAATATCTGGATCTTGCAGAGAACTAAAAAAAATTATGGAATAGAAAGTCAAAGTTGATACCATCTGTAGTTTGGTGATTTGGAACAGTCCCAAAAAAGATGGGAAAAAAGACTGGATGTTGAAACCAGCAGAAGGTTGAAACCAGTTCAGAACACCATGCACTGCTGCAATCTGCCAGATACCAGAAGAGGTCTGGAGACCTGAGTGCAGACTTTGCTATCACTCCAGACTCAGTGCCATACCATCAGCTAACATTGATTGGAAAACCCAAAAGGAATTAAAATAATAATAATAATTTAATAATAATAATGAATAATAATAATTAATAATACAGTGGACTTTGCCAGAGGATCTGGAGAGTTATTAGAGGACGAATTGAGACCATCCAGGCACTACTTTGCCCACATGCTTGCAACGCTAAGTACTCGGAAGAGTTCCTGGGACTGTGGAGACTTGTCACTCACCTTCGGATTTTTGAAATAAAAAAAACTGGAAAAGGAATAATTTAATAATAATAATAATAATAATAATAATAATAATCAATTTCAAAACCTCCTTCAAATTATCTATTACTTATTAAAACCGATCTGTCTAATACTAATAACTTTTCAAAGGTCGAGCTGGAGGTAATTGGTAACCAGGTAGGTGACAACATTCCTCAGAGTTTACGAAAAGAAGAGCCTCACCACCGAAATCAGCTGCTAGATCAGACCTCTGAATATTTTTAAAATTTCTGGTTGGTCACAGAATAGAAAACAGTTTACGCTAGAATAAACGATATAAAGTGTAATTACTGCACTATCATTATACTTCTTTATTTTACTTACCATCACAGACGCCATCCTAGCGGTTGTGCCCAGAAAAGACAACCAAGAGGAGAAGCTGAAAAGAATGAATTTTTATTTCTCAACTATGGTTATAATACAGTACTTGGAGTTACCTCCCCTACTTTATCGATCATACCTCTCCTTTAGGAAAGCAGACTCTCTAGAATATAGACGACTATACTAACTCTTAATCAGTGTACCAATTATTCTAAGGTTAGAATAAAGTTTCCAAGATCTCATCGCGTAGTTATCGTTTGTTCATACAATGCTTTATTTACTAAAATATACGTATTGTTCTTGTTTTTAGGTTTTGGTTTTGTTTCTACACCTGTCAACCCATATTGGGAGCATTAATGGCCGAACATATTCTTTTTTGCTAGCAATTATTATAAAAGCAGATCTGATGGATAGTTATACCAACCAGGTATTTGATAATTTAATCACCAATTTTGAATATAGGGGGAAAGAAACAGATACATAATCACACCCAGAAAAGAATAATAATTTAATTAAAAGGGAGGACCAACAGTAAAATAGGGCGGAAACAAGAGACGAGGGGGTTAGTAGCATGGAAGCCCGATAACCGCAAAATCGTGTTTTAAATTGAACCTAATGAAATACCGGAAAAGAAGAAAAAATAAAACGAAAGCGGAGGAGAGGAAGTTAAATTAAGATCTAGTTTGCTTATTTACACTATTGAAACCTAATTTCGCAACTCACCCTCTTAAGGTAAACATATCAAAACCCGGTTGTCCAGATATAACTATCTATCATATCTTTGAGGATATATCGCACCGGGTGCACTAGCTAATAAAGATTTCTGTAAACTCACCGATAACTACTCTTAAAGTGGTTACTATTATAGAAGGGGTAGCACGATGGAGAGCGAATGCCTCATAATCAGTTTTAATTGAACCTAATGCAAAAGACGAAAAGGGAAAAAACAATTAAAAAAAAAACGAGCCGAGAGGAGCAGAGTTAAAATTAAATTATTCATGCCTTTTTACATATTGAACATTGCGCAATAGCTCTAACGTAAACCTAACTGCAAACCGTGGCAATATGCTTAAATGATCAGTTCCAGTTGGGGAGTATCTATCTGCGTTATTCGGACTAGTTTCCCCCAGTCTTCATTTTTATTTGTACACGTTTCCGCGATATGCCCCTCCGACCTGCTTCAGGTATTCTCTTCGCGACTCGGGAACCTTGTCGGAACTCGGGAGACCTTCTTTTTGAACTCGGTTTTTCCCCGAGGCGGTCCTGAGCTCGACAAGAAATTACTAAAGCAAGGCCGGACGGCATATCGGCCGAAAAGTTGAAATAATAACCCAAATTGAAGTATGGGGACAAAAGCCGAATTAAAGGGCAGGATAATACTTAATCTCAAGCCTCATCTTCAAACATTCAGAGAAATATCCACAGGTCCCACAGTGATAAATATTCTTAAACACAACCTGATAAAATTACTCTGTAATTTTCACTTGCTTTTCATAATCCCCCGGGGGTCCCGCCGAAGCCCATTCTTATCAGCTGGGCCCCAATCACCCGCATGGGTGAGTTCCCGAAATTGAAGACAACATTTGCTGATAGATATGGCACCAACGAATATTGCTTAAGAATTAGACCTGGGGGTGTCACCATACTTGTTTCATGTGGAAGGGTGGTTGGGGGTAAAATAGTATATTTGGAATCTTGTTCTATACAACATGCTGATTTATAAGGCCAGGCGCTTTCTACTCACTGGAGAGCATTGGCCTACACCGATCTACTTTACATTTTACTATTATTTGGTTTGATTGTCCCTGTGCTGCAAAGCCTGCTATTATCGGAAAGGCAGGATATCAAATATAGTTTCACTGCAGGTCTTCACCTACTTCGAAGATTAGCACGGCACAACCTTCTTATTCTCTACTAGTAGAGCTATCCGGTGTTGCTCAGGATTTAAAAAGTTAAACATAAATCTCTTATCTTTATTTATATATAGATAAATAAAAATTATTTTTCTATGTATTTGTTTTATATTTTATTCTTTATATATTCTTGTTTTTCAATTGTTTATTCTTATTATTATTCTTGTTTGTATTTTTTTCTTTTATTTGCTTTTTGTTATGTTTTATTTTTTGATCAATTTTTAAATATATCCTTGATTTATACCCTTATTATATTTTTATTTAGCTTTTATTATGGAAAATAAGGATTAGAATTTGGAACAACTTATGTATGCAAGCAAGCCTTTTCAATATTGAAATATGTGAAATCCACCCATCGAACGAAATTGACTGATAAACATTTTAAAAGCAATTCTCTTGATTGGATGTACCAATTCCAAACCAAACATTGACGATATCTTGAAAGGCAAACTTCAGTTTCACAAATCTCACTAAACCTTTCTGCTAATGTTGCGTTCTTTGATAATGTTGGTTAAATTTGTTTTTTGTACATCTTATATACATCCATGAATATAACATGGAAAGATAAATTTTGTTTTACATCTTTTTCTCAGAGCTTTCGTTCTGGCTAGCAAGTACTGAACACAATAATAATGTGGCCCGCCCTTTTATGGTATGACATCAGTGTTTGGAACAACTTATGTATGTAAGCAAGCCATTTCAAAATTGAAATATGCGAAACCAACCCATCGAACGAAATTGACTGATAAACATTTGAAATCAATTCTCTTGATTGGATGTAGCAATTCCAAACCAGACATTGACGATATCTTGAAAGGCAAACTTCAATTTCACAAATCTCACTAAACCTTTCTGTTGGGTTCTTTGATAATGTTTTGAAAATGAATATGTTCCTTAAATTTGTTTCTGTGCATCTTACGCCACTCATCCATGAATATAACATGGAAAGATACATTTTTGTTGGATTATTTTGGTATATAAGGTGTGCTACATTACACCACTTAAATCTATAGACTAAGCGAGGTCACTAACCTCAGCCAATCACCAGCCAAAATACGTGGCTGGTTGACTACTTAATCACTGATACTGAGAGACATCCATTTTCAATCATTGACAAAGGACTTGCAATACTGAGGAGCACCAAGGAACAACCAAAGGATTCTTTACCAAGGATCGCACTCTGTTTAACACAAAGGATCTCCGCTGGACAAGCGCTCTTTCTTGAAGCCCAAAGGATGGCTACTAAAATCGTAGCAATTTTGTTTTATATTTTTTTCTCATAGCTTTGGTTATTGGCTAGCAAGTATTAAACACAATAATAATATGCCCGCACTCGTTATTTTTTCAATTATCCGGCCCACCGTGAAAAAAGTCTAAACTGATTTCGGTGGTGAGGCTCCTGTTCTGAAACTCTGAGGAATGTTGTCAACCCTGTTACCATTACTCCCAGCTCGACTTTGAAAATTATTAGTATTGGACAGATTGGTTTTATTAAGTAATAATAATTTGAAGGGTTTTAGAAATTATTATTATTATTATTATTATTATTATTATTATTATTTTAACTCCTTTTGAGTTTTCACATCAGTGTTAGCTGATGGTATTTCACTGGAGTCTGAGTGACAGCAAGTCTCCTCAGGTCTCCAGGACTCTTCTGAGTATTCTGTCCTCGGCTATTTGCCATACCAAGGTTAAAGAGCTCTGCCTGCCCTTCTATTCATCCATGGCTGGGGAAAGAACAAATATATATTTACCAACCCCTCCGCACGAGCAGTATGTGACACAAGGTCAATTTCTTAAGCGGAGTTCAACAGGTTTGAATTCACAGTTTTCCTTCTCCTAGACCGGTTACCTAACCAAGGTTAAAGAGCCCAGTCAGCCCTACTATTTATCTATAGCTGGAGGGAGAGTAGGATTCATACCTTTCCGAAGGGTATTAGCGCTAAGTGAAATGCAATTACCACATCCAGGATTTGACCTCGGGGCGACGAGTCGATTTCCCATGACACCACGCGCTTCCACAAAAGAAAGAACAAATAGATTCATGCCTTTCCTAGTGGTTTAAGCGCGAAGTGAAACGCAAACGGCCTCGTCCAAGGTTTGAACGCGGCTCGTCGTGTCCAATTCATTGCGCGCGTGTGTGTGGGGTGTCTTGACTTGTCTATTCTAAGACGCACTGACTGGGCGGTTATAATTGGTCGGTATGATAGAAAGAGGTACGGGTGGTCTGACGGAGAATAAAACCAGTTAAAACGCTAAAGAGCTCTCTAAGTAGTCTATTTAGCCGACGTACCCAATTACCGGAAGGAAGTTAACGAAGTATGGAAACGGACAGGGGTAACAAAAAATTGAAAGGCAAAATGAATAATGATGGAAAAGTGATGTGTGTCTGAAAGCAAGAAAATCGAATTTGAATTGAATTTTTTTCTCTTGTATCTGATGTCGCTTATGTAGAGTGGAGGTGTTAATTCAATAACCGAAGAAAAGAAAGAGTAAAAAAATAAAATAAAGAATGAGCCTCTCGTCTTGTAATGATTATCGTAAGCAAATGGACACAGTGACCCGAGTTCAAATACTAGACGGAGTTTTTTTGTATTTTACATAGGGTCAATACCATAGAGCAGAGTTTTTCAACCGGTGTGCCGCGGCACACTAGTGTACCGTGGGGTGCGCCGTGAGTGTTGAGGGTGGTTGATCATCCTCTTATATTTTTATTCTGGGGGGCGCGTGGTCTAATGGTTAGAGATGTAGGAAATGGACTCGTCAACGCGAGTTCAATACCTGGACGAAGCTGTTGGAATTTCACATGGCGCTAATACTCTTGGGAAAGGTATGAATCCAATTCTCCCTCTAGCTATGGCTAAATAGCAGGGTAGACTAGGCTCTTAACCGTAGCTTGGTAACCAGTCTAGGAGAAGGAAAACTCTGAATTCAAACCTGTATAACTCCGCTTAAGAAATTGACCTTGTGTCGCATCCTGCTCGTGCGGAGGGGTTGGTAAATATATATATATTTTATTCTAGTACTTTAATATTTTTCGTTTTGATTTATTAAAAATAAAATAAAATATTTAGAAATAACATTACGTTGGTTTCTTTTACACTTGTAGCACAATTTCACTATTCCTTTTCTTTTAAAATTTAAATGATAAAATAATTATGTTTATATACAGATGGTGTACCTCGATCAATTTATTGCCCAGCTCACCTTGCCGTGAGATGAAAAATGTTGAAAAACTCTACCCATGGGGAAGTTATTAATACAACTATCCTCCCACCAACTATGGGTAAATAGTAGGATGGACTGGTCTCTTTAGCGTTGCTATAGCAACCGGTCTAGGAGAAAAGAAAACCTGAATTCAAACATTCAAACCTGTTAAAATTCGCTTTAAAAATTGACCTTGTGTCACACCCTATTCGTACAGAGTGGTTGTTATATATACTAGCAAATATATGCACCCTCCAGGTGCAAGTATTTAAGTTTTAATGTAATGAAATATCGTATTAAATTAGAAACGCTAATGAAACTAAATAAGAATGCAGATAAAAAGATTTGAAACAGAGGAGGGTATAATCGAAAAATAGAACAACTGAAATTTACTCTTCCATCACTCTCGTCTTTCATTGTCATTGTTTCTAATTTAAGTATTTAGTTAAAATAGGAAGTAAAGAATAAAATGACACTTATCTTTTCTTGTTAATGGATTTCATTTAAGATTTTTGCTTATATTCATTAAAATAAAACCAAACAGTTAGAAATTAATAATACTAAGAATATATTTATAAAATCACATTTTTTAATATCAATATGCAAATTAGGCTTCCCGTTCACACTGTAAAACCGCTATTTTGTTGTATATATAAAATACAATTGCATGTTATTAGTATGTAGATATGGTTAACAGTATAAATAATGTAAAAACAATTTTATTAATAATTGAGGTTAAATAAGGATAAATTCATGGTGAATGTGACGTCAATTACTAAGGGAATTGTGACTTGAGTAGTGATTTAGTTTCGGTTACAGACAGAGAAACACACAATCTCCATTATAATAAGAAGATATATATATATATATATATATATATATATATATATATATATATTATATATATTATTGACAACGTAAAGAGAAACCGGAAAAATAGGGTAAAATAATCATTGATTGGTTGATTAGCCGATTGATTTTAACGACATGTCAGACTATCCAGGGTTATTTTATTGCGTACAGATTAGGAAATCACATTCACAGTACATTCATATTTATTAGCACAACCTGCTATAATAATAATACCTCCTCCTCCTTGTTGGTGTCTAAAGCGGTGATGAGGATCTCGTCCATTTACGACCCAACCTTTGCTCCAGCCACCAGGGTCATCAAGTGTTGCATGAGTTTCATCTGTGAACAGTACTTTTGAGAAATCGACCTTCATGTTCCCCTTTGCCCATTTCAAACGGATTTGCATGTGTATTTTTGTCAATCGAGGCTTTGTCACTGATCTTACTGATGCCCCGACCTTTTTCAGAAGGCGGCAAAACTGTGTGTAGTGATACATTTGAGAAGACCCGTTTTTTTTTGTTTAATATATGAAATGTAAGTAATAGCAAGTACTAACTGGTATAGGAAAACTTGTTTGAAATAAAATAAAAAAATAAAAAGTTTTTTTTTCTTTTTTCGTTTTTGTAAAAAGAAATGACTAATTGATTTTTTTAATTTTTTTATTATTTTCCTTTTTTTTTTCTTTTTTTTTTTTTTTCATGCTGTCTAGTAAGACCTAACAAGAGCAGTGACCGATTGGGAAGTATGTGAAGAAGAAGAAGAAGAAGAAAGAAAGAAGAGAAGAAGAAGAAGAAGAAGAAGAAGAAGAAGAAGAGAGATAGATAGATATATAGGATAGATAGATAGAAAAAGAAGAAGATAGATAGATAGATAGATAGAAGAAGAAGAAGAAGAAGAAGAAGAAGAAGAAGAAGAAGAAGAAGAAGAAGATAGATAGATAGATAGATAGATAGATAGATAGAAAAAGAAGAAGAAGATAGATAGATAGATAGATAGAAGAAGAAGAAGAAGAAGAAGAAGAAGAAGAAGAAGAAGAAGAAGAAGAAGAAGAAGAAGAAGAAGAAGAAGAAGAGAGAAGAAGAGATAGATAGATAGATAGATAGAAAAAGAAGAAGAAGATAGATAGATAGAAGAAGAAGAAGAAGAAGAAGAAGAAGAAGAAGAAGAGAAGAAGAAGAAGAAGAAGAAGAAGAAGAAGAAGAAGATAGATAGATAGATAGATAGATAGATAGATAGATCGACAGAAAGAAGAAGAAAGAAGAAGAAGAAGAAGAAGAAGAAGAAGAATAGATAGATAGATAGATAGATAGATAGAAAGAAGAAGAAGAAGAAGAAGAAGAAGAAGAAGAAGAAGAAGAAGTGCTAGGTAGATCTATCTATCTATCTATCTATCTATCTAAGTCTGTTCATTATTTCAAATTCTGCGTTTCAAATTATTAAAGAAGTGATACTTTTCCTTCCTATCCACAAACTACTGATTGGAATTTAACAAAATTATCAGAGAATAATAACAACGTCTATATACACATACTCCGTAAAAATTGTAAGGTTATACAAAAAGGAACAGAAGTTACGGTCATTTACCTAATTTACTTAAATTATTCATGTGTCAAATTATTTGCGAGGTGTAATAAAAACCCCGGTAAAAAAGAAAATAATACTTTTATTGTTTCATTTATAGATTTTATGGATACATATAGTAATTAAGATAAAATTAAATTAGAATTTTAAAAAAGTAAAAAGAATTCAAAAATGATAGTGAAGTTAGTTAGTATGAGATATGTGATCCTTTTTTAAAAATGACTTGGAAAAGACGCTGGTCCATCGAAAATGTCAATTTCTGGATCTCCTCTGATGTAATTTCACGTGATACGTTGACTATTTCCTGCCACAAGTCATCTTTGCTTCTAAATTGGTGTCCAGTCTCATAAACACGTCGCTTCAGAATGCTCCACAACACCTTTGACTGTTAAACACTTATTCATGGAATGCAGGTCTTTTTTGCTCACATCAGAAACCGTAATGAATATGAAAGATCTATTTAAAAATGTCAACATGGAGGACATTCTGTTATTTTTTAGGGAAATAAAATTATACCATAGAATATAGACATGAAACTAATCAATAACATAACATGATCCCCAATGGTGCTAACACATTGTTAAAACCAATTACTAAAATGTATAAATATAAATACACGACATATATTACTTCCTAATGTTGTAACCCTTTCTTTCCTTTCTTACTTCTATTTTTCTTCTGTTCATCTTTGGTATCTTACGTTCTTCTTCCAGCGTCTGGACCTAGTCCTGGGGACTTCGTGTCTGGACATTCATCAACCACAAAACCATATTATTTATTTAAACTTTTATTTCTTAACTAAACATATTTCTCTGACTAATCACAGCGCGCGTGTTCAGTGAGTCTCAGCTAAAGCAGTAACATATTATCTGCCAGACGTCCAAGCTGAAACTGAGAACCCAACCAGGTCCCACGTGACTTCACGTAATTCGCGGGCTTTCTGTAATATTCCATGGAAAGTCCTGCCCGTGATATGAAAAAAAGGGGGCATCACTTCAGAAATACAGGAGATGACAATAATCTATGCATAGATTATGTAACACTAACCGTTAGGCATGACATAACCCCAGACGGGTTGATATGCTGTTAAAATCAATAAACCAACCAACCAACCAACCAACCAATCAGCCAACTAAAACAAAAAAGAAACAAAAAATAAACAAACAAAAAATGCGTAAATGAAATAAGAAAGAAAAGAAAAGAAAAGAAAAAATCAATTATCTATTTTTTTTACAAAAACGAAAAAAATTCTCATTTTAGTTTTTCCTCTATCAGTTAGTACTAGCTATTACTCATACTTTGTATATTTGATAAAAAAACAACATAAAAATAAAACCATGGAGGGAGAATATGACGTAAATAACAAGGAATTATGACTTGAGCAATGACATAGTTTCGGTTACAGACAAACACACAATATCCATTATAATGATAAGATATGCCACACGTGACTTGACCGTAATATGATGATCAGAATAATTATGATGGTGATTTTTGTATCACAACACACAGTATATATCTGCACACATTTGAGAAGCCCGAGTTTTTTTGGGGGGTGGGGGTTGTCAAATATACGAAGTATATAGCAAGTACTTACTGGCAAAGGAAAACTTAAAATAAGAATTTTTTTTTCGTTTTTGTTAAAAAACAAATAATTGATTTTTTTTTATTTTCTTTCTTTCTTATTTTTTTTTCTTCATCTACGCATTTTTTTTGTTTTGTTTTGTTATTTTATATCTTTTTTTTTTTTTTGGTGTTAGAGAAAGACGAAAAAATGACGCACTGAAACTACTTATATATGCCAGGCACACATACTTAGTAGATTGTATCAGAAGACTGTGAGATTCCATTTTTGTCTCAATGGGAAAAAAAAGAGAAAGAGCGGGAAAGACACACAAAAAGGCGGAAATGATAAGAATCTTCTGGAGGAAGAAAATTCAATATTTTTCAAGTAATAAAAAGATTCTTCTCCGCTGAAAGACAATTTGTGAGAGTTTGATTCTTTTAATTGAACACCAAACACTTTTTTTTTTTTAATTTTTTGCAAGTGAGGGAGGGCTATGCTAATTCTTTTTTTTTTTTTTTCGTTTTATTTTTGTCACAATATTTTTCCGTTATTTCTTAACTGTCTCAAAACGACACGAAGCCAGAAAACTTACCAAAATAAAATTTAAAAAATTAAAAATGAAAAAGTGGAGTCTCGAGGTCTACTCATGAAATATATATATATATATTAAAACTCATGTTCCTTAATCTCCCGTAGCCCTGTAGATTTAAGGGCTTTAGAATAAACTGACTGCACCTCTGTAGACGTGTAAGACACTTCAATGGCACAGAATCAGATTTTTTTTTAAAAAAGAAAGAGGGTGGAAACTTTACCGCATCTTCCATACTCACTACCTTTAGCGCCTTCAGACTATCATCTCTTCGGACCCATGAAAGAGGTTTTGAGAGGCAAATATTATTTCAGTGACGAGAAAGTGAAATATGTAGTGAAGAAGTGGCTCAAAGAACAATCAATAGAATTTTACGTGGCAGGGATACATGCTCTCATTCGAAGGTGGAACATTGCTATTTTGAGAAACAGTGACTAGGTAGAGAAGTAGGGATGTGATTCACAGAGGACCAGTTTCATTTTGATGTATGATACGTGTTCCTGTGTTGGTAATTATACCTGTCCTAAACAAAACGGCATTACTGTCGTAAATAAAATGGCATTACCTTTTGACTCATCTTTGTACAAAGAAGAAAGAAAAAGAATAGAAAGAAGAAAGCTTTAAACTGGATGAAGAGAAAAACAAAGTGAAAGACAGAGAAAGAAAAATACGACGAAAAAAGAAAGAATAAGAAGAAAAGGTTGAACGGCATTTCAACCCTTATTGGGTTATCTTAAGCCGAAGACATTTTGTTTTATTCATTCTTCATGTGTACTTATTTTTTTGTTTTAAACTCAAGTTTTTTAAATACATTTTTAAATCCATTTATTCCTATTTACCCCATAGATAGGATCCTAACAGGTACTACCACTCCGGGTCAGAGTAGATTTGGGAGTAATGGCGATGAAGGGGTACTTCGCATTCCCCAGAGCTCCAAAATTGGAACTTCACCATCAGATGTAGTAAGCCAAAGTGGGATGTTACATATGATAGACTGCTCAGCTACTAAGGTTTAATTTAACGTTATATCCAGGACACTAAGACCCTCAGCCACGGCCTTCTAGCAAACATATGATAAGAAGGATTGGGGGAAGGGTTGCTGCAAAACTTTTGATTCACCTTAGTACTCTTTATACACTGTCGTACGAAATTTTCTGTTATTTTCATTGTCTTCAACTCAAATTTTTCTTCTTTTTTTTTTCTTTTCTTTTCGTAAAAAAAAGAAACGCTTAAAAAAAAAAAGTTGAACAGTTTTGTCGATCAACTACTGAGTTAATTTTTTGGCCTTGAACAAGATTATCAATTCTTCTTTTTTTTCTTTTTTTTTTTTTTTTTGACAGGAAATTGAACATCACTGATTGGTCTTAGAGACATCATTTTCTTTCTTTCTTTTTTGATTACTTTCATGGGAATAATGGTAACAAGACGGTGACCCCGCCCATACTCTTTACAGTTTCCAAGAAGTGGAGCCGCACCACCAGGACTCCAGTGGTTCTCAACCATTTGTTTTACATATGGCTCTGTAGCGTTAGTTTGTATTCGCCTGGTGGAGTTGTCTTCCCCTTTTAGTTTGATGATGCCCGCTAGGGCACCAGTATTTAAGCGCCGGTTTCAAACACTTTCGCCCTCTCTTTATAGTTTCAGCAACTACGAGCCATATTTCAGCAACTCCGCCCCCCTTACATTACTGTAAGTCCTCACAGCATGGA
>CM042167.1:68654254-68689254 GCA_023376005.1 Doryteuthis pealeii | reverse complement strand
CGACCTCGTGTCATATCCTGCTCGTGCGGAGGGGTTGGTAAATATTTTTCTTTCTGATTTTTTAATCTTTTTAATACTTGCTTTCATTCTTTCTTTATTTAGATTTCTTTCTTTCTTTCATTAGTTCTTTCCTTATAGTTTCTTTCTGTTGTTTTTTTTTCCTTAATTTTATATTTCTTTTTTTTTCTTCCTCTCTGTTGTCTCTTTCCTTCCTTCGATTTTTCGCTTTTCCTTCTTTCTTTTATCTTCTTTCCCTCGTTCACTTTCTTTCTTTCTTTCCGCCTTTTCTCTTTCTTTTCCCTCTGTTGTCATTTTCTTTCATTCTATTTTTTCTTTTTCTTACATACTTTCTTTCTAATTTCTTTCTCTTCCTGCAATTTTTTAACTTTTTTCTTCTCTCTCTCTCTCTCTCTCTCTCTCTCTCTCTCTCTCTCTCTCTCTCTCTCTCTCTCTCTCTCTCCTTTTATTTTTGTTCCCTTTCTTTCTTTCTTTCTGTCTATTTTTCTCTCTTTTTTCTGTCTCTTTTGTCACCTTCTTTCGTTTTATCTTTTTTCTTCTTTCTTTCTTTCTTTCTTTCTTTCTTTCTTTCAGTTGTCTTTTTTACGTCTATATTTCTGTCTTTTTCTTTTTCTCTGTTGTCGTTTTCTTTCATTCTAAGTTTTTCTTTTATATTTTCCTTTCTTTATTTATTTATTTATTTCCACCTACTTTAAGTAGTATACGTAGATACATCTATGTAATCATAAAAGTATATATTTATATATTGTTTTAAAAAAGGAATTGAAATATTTTCAATGGTATATATATATATATATATATATATATATATATATATATATATATATATATTTGAAATAAATCAACATGTTCTCAAATGCTTATAATTTTCCGCCTATCCTCCTTCCACTATACCCCTCCCCTTTTCACAACTTGTGCCCCCCTCCCACAAAAAAATCACTACTGCATCGTTCGTTCGAACCACTACCATTCCTACAACCTCCCTCTACCAATTGTTATTACCTCCCACATCTAATTCCTTGCTATTACTCGTTCTCCTTAAAAACGAGACACGAAACCATACCATCGTTTCCTACCTGATGATGGCAAACTGTATTGCCGAAAGCGCTCGTATCGAAATCTTTGGTGGACTGTTACACCAGTTCCACCCCGACACCAAAATGATGGCCCGAAAATTATAAAGGATCAACCAAAAACTTATCCGACAAGAATTGTCTGTATAGTTCAACAAAACTTGTATAAAAGAAAAAATGCTGCCAAAATACACTTATTTTAATATATATATATATATATATATATATATATATATATTAAAAGAAAGGAAATGAATCCGACAATATGAGTATGAAAAGGTGGAATGAAAACATCACACAATGCTGTTAAAGAGAAAATTATATTATAAATTGTTTTCTCTTTAACAGCATTGTGTGATGTTTTCATTCCACCTTTTCATACTCATATATATATATATATATATATATATATATACTACGTACATCAGTTATATACTTAGTGGTACATATGTGTATCAATACGTAGTTAATGTGTTAATAATAATAATAATAATCTTATTATAATGGAGATTGTGTGTTTTTCTGTCTGTAACCGAAACTATATTACTACTCAAGTCACAATTCCCTTCGTTATTTACATCACATTCTCCATGATTTTATTTATATTGAAACCTCAATTATTAATAAAATTGCTTCACATTTTTATTAGTGTTGTCCATATCCACATACAAATAACATGCAATTGTATTTATATATACAAAAAATAGCGGTTTACAGTGTGAATGGGAAGGCTAATTTGCATATTGATATTAAAAATGTGATTTTATTAAATATGTGCTTAGTATTCTTGATTTATAACTGTTTGGTTTTATTTTAATGAATATAAGCAAAAATCTCTTCAATGAATCTTAAATGAAATCCATTAACAAGAAAAAATAACTGTCATTTTATTCTTTATTTCCTAATTTAACTAAATAGTTAAATAAGTAAAATTCAGCAATGAAAGACGGGAGTGACGGAAGAGTAAGTTTCATTTCTATTTTTCTATTATACCCCCACTCTGTTACATATCTTTTTATCTGCCTTCTTATTAGACTTTCTAATTTAATACGATATTTCATTACATTAAAACTTAAATACTTGCACCCGGAGGGTGCATATATTTGCTAATAATAATAATAATAATAATAATAATAATAATAATAATAATACTCATCTATTTGCACACAGTTATATGGTTTCTAGTAACTAATGATAATCCTTAGTAAACAATTATAACTTCAAGTAAATATTTTTAATACAGACAATCTACGTCTAGCCTCAAGTATTCCTATTTTATACAAACACTTTTTAAGCAGATCTATTTGACCCACAGATAAGACACTGCAGGTACTACCACTTCGCATCTGAATATACCGGGGAGTAATGGCAATGAAGGGGTACTCCACTTTACTCTTAGCTTTAGAACTAGAACCTTCCGACCAGATGCAGTTTAGTGGCATACCCAGTTGTCATAGTTTTTCAGCTTGAACTTCAATTTAAAAAAGAATAAAGCTTTTTCTTCACGAGTTTGAGTTTTGTTTAACGGCATATCAACCTCTGTGGGTCATTATGTAGAATTTTTTTTTTCATATGGGTTTCGGTCTTTAGAGTATGGTTTTATGGTGGTATTCGGTTATGTTTGGTCTGTTTTAGTGAAAGAATCAGATTAGATCTTGTTGAAAAGGTTGCTTTTTTTTTTTTTAGAAAGTTTAAGATATGTTTTGGTTTGATATTTTTGAACAGGTCTCTTAAGTTGTTTGTCCGGTAATATTTAGTGCCGGTTTGTCTGAGACTGTTACAATTTAGGGGGATGTATTTAACAAGAAATAAGAAATAAGAAATAAGTAATGTATTTATCAATAGTAGGTACAAGTTATAAAGAATAAGTAAAATAAAAACTAATAGCGTGAAGCTAAGCCCATGGACATGACCACCCTTGGACGCTCACAGGAAACGATACAAGACACACCAGACAACACAAACATATAGATATATATCATGAGACAAATTAGCCGTGTGAGAATCTAAATGCAAATCTGTTGTTTATAAGAGGCAATAAAATGCATTTTCAAAAGTTTTTTAAGGACAAAATAATTTACCGAAACAAGCTTCACCTTTTCCTCCTTTTCTTCATCAAACAATACCGACTGAACAATGTTCCAAGAATTAAGTGCATTAAAACGAATCGAATTATGCCCAAAACTAACCGTGTTTATGATAGGGACATTAAACAAACCAGTTTGGTCAGCACGAGTGATCTGAGCATGGGTGAAGTCAACTGCTAAAGCATTCTGAACAGAAACAGTGTGCAGTAGCTTGCATGTTGAGCATACTGGGGCCTCCTCCCTTTTTAAAAGGTGAGAATAGGTTATATGGGTGTGCCCAATACGCAGTCTGGAGAGTATCACTTCATTTCTGTTTTTTTTTTTTTTTTTCTGTGGCCTACCGATAACATCGTGTATATCATGGAGCTTATTGTGAATTTGATTCCATGGTAGCAACAAGTGCTAATTAAAAGACAGTAACACCGTTCATTCTTTAAAAAAATAAAATATCCAAGATAATACAAAATAAGTGTGGAAATATGAAGTTGAAAAATGTTATATGAAATTCTGGAAACTTTTTTTTTTTTTGTTTCCTAAATTTTTTTTTTTTTTTTGTCATGCGTCAATTATTTTGTTTATTTGTCTTAGTTAATCAAGTTCCAGCTGAATGATTTTTACATTTAAAAAAAGAAGAAAAAAATAATTTCATGGAGAAATATATTTTGTTTAACTTTTTAATGACAGTTTTGCACTATGGATGACTTACTTTTTGGGTAGGTTTAAAAATCTACATTATTGCAATTCTGGACAATTCTTTTATTTTATTTGTTTTGTTTTTGTTGTTTTATTTTGTTTGTTTTGTTTTTTTGTTGTTTTTTTTTTGTTTTTTTTCTACTTCTTAATTTTTTTCAGAATATTCACCTCAATCTTTTTTATTTTGACAATCAGAAATTAAATTATTTTTACAACTAAGGACTGTGAATTTGGTAATTTAATGTAGAAACTCTGAAAGAATTAATATGACTGATTTGGTGGAAAAAATATTGGTTGTGTATCTATTTATTTTTTTGTATGTGTATTAGTTTTTTAAAAATGTACAATTTCAACAAGTATCAAACTCGAAAAAATTGCTAAGACAAAATAAGTTTATATAGTTATTTCATTAAATAATTAATTCGATAAATACCAGATGGTTTGGGTACTAGTTCAGTTGTTCTTAGCCAGTTGCTGTTGTCCAAACCAACAGTATTGCAACAAGATTAGAACCGTATTAAGTTACGGCGTCTTGTTACCTTGTCTTACCAATTCGACGGTAATTGGAACATGATTATTCTACATTAACGATGTGTTAACATCATCGGGAATAATATTGAAGGATCAGTTTTGTATGGTAGATCAGGTTAGATAAGGGACCACTTACTAATAGCAATAATGGGGAAACGTGAAAATAAAGAACATACAAGTTGTGTATGATAGAGAGAACGTTGCAAGGAATACAACATATTTTCTACTACAGACTGCACCATTTTATAACACTGGATTTACCAATAAGAGACTTAAAAACCTAAAATGGTAACCAGAATCATAACAGATATTACTACCTAGGTGTATAAACTGGTAGACTAATTTGAGAGGCTTACCATCCAGTGTAATGATGTCTCTATCTTGTTTAAATACAGAATTTTATTTCCAGAATACCATGAATTCTGTTTTATTAGAGTTCACATAGAGGCTTACTGCCTTCTCTAGGCTACACAGCTGTGATTTGGCCATCCAATTAATGTAAGTTTTGTATGGTAGATCAGGTTAGATAAGGGACCACTTATTAATAGCAATAATGGGGAAACGTGAAAATAAAGAACATGCAAGTTTGTTTGTGTTTTCAGAAAATACTTTTCCTTCCTCGTTAAGGAAAATGTTAGTCCTCAATTTGTTACCGGCTGACGACTCAGTTTTTTAAACACACAATAATAAGTATACATTAAACTTTAGAGAAGTTTTCTTTTCATTCGGGGAGAGAAAACGAGTTCAATTCTTGGACGAAGATGTTTGCATTTCACAAGGCGCTAATACCATTGCGAAAGGTATGAATCCAATTCTCCATCCAGCTATGGGTAAATAACAGGACAGACTGAGCTCTTTGACCATGGCTAGGTAATCGGTCTAGGAGAAGGAAAACTCTGATTTCAAACCTGTTAAACTTCGCTTAAGAAATGGACCTTGTGTCACATCCTGCTCGTGCGAAGGGGTTGGTATATATATATATATATATATATATATATATATATATATATATATATATATATATAATATTTTATTTCAAAAATAAAAACGCTGATCAAATACAGTTACATAACTAAAAGATTTTCATCTCCTGTCACATATAAAAACATCCATCATTTTCTTCACCCCAAGAGACATCCTGATGAAGGTTCAATGTAACCGAAATGTTTTAAACATCGATAATTAAATTCATCCCATTTTCGGAACACTTGTTTTTTTCAAATTTTCTTTATATATATATATATATATATATATATATATATATATGTGTGTGTGTGTGTGTGTGTGTGTGTGTATGTGTGTGTGTGTGTGTGTGTGTGTGTGTGTGTGTGTGTGTGTGTGAAAAATGAATGGAAGTGAATCCGACAGTGTGAAATAAATATTTAGAAAGAACAAACACATGAGTTTAAAATTCGCTGACAGAAATCTGTTTCGACCCTTTATTGAAGTGGTCTTCACCAAGAGCGAGTTGTGTATGATAGAGAGAACGGTTCTCTCTATCATACACAACTCGCTCTTGATGAAGACCACTTCAATAAAGGGTCCAAGCAGATTAATGTCAGCGAATTTTAACATCATGTGTTTGTTTTTCTAAATATTCATTTTATATATATATATATATATATATATATATATATATATAATATATATATTATATATATATATAGCGACGTTAGGAAGACATGAGATGTCATTGAAGTTTTCTTTTCGCTACAGTTTGCAAGCGGGGTCCTAAAGAAACCGACAGCGTATCATAAAAAATGATTAAACTTGGAAATAAAATTAAATTTTGAGTGCTGCAAGACAGGACAATAAAACGGAGGGGGGGGAGAGATAAAAAAATTATTTAGTAATAAATAAAACAAAAATTTAAAACAAAATAAAACAAAACAAAAAAACAGTCTTCATTTTTAAAGCTCGAGTATTTTTTAAAATTTTTTTTAAAAAGGTGATCTTTACTCAAACCATTGGGCGAATAGTGGTTAAGTATAGCTAAATTAGAAAAATACAAAAAAGTCTTTAACTGCAATTTTAATCAAATATTCACAACCCCCCTTCCGAAAAAATGTGGAAAAAAAAACTTGTAGTTTTAATCTCATTTCGTTCTAAGAGATTTTATCGTTAGCGAATCAAAATTTAATCTTTCGTCTAAAAAGGATGATAGAATCGAACGCAAATGTTAATACAAAGTGACACTTTAATTATCTGGAAATTGCAAATATAAAAAAAAGAAAAGAAAAATCCTGAAGGCCAACAATAACGATACAAATTACATTTGTCAAAAAAAAGGTAAGATTAAAATTTAAAATAAATGAATAAACAGAGTTTTGTTAATTATGTTGCGTAGTCAAAAATGTGCAACACAGCGGGTATCTCAAAATTCCAGAGAATTTTATTCCTGAGAATATATATATATATATATATATATATATATCTTATTATAATGGAGATTGTTGGTTTGTAGGTCTGTAACCGAAACTATATTACTATTCAAGTCACAATTCCCTTTGTTATTTACATCACATTCTCCATGATTTTATTTTTATTTAAACATCAATTATTAATAAAATTGTTTTACATCATTAAGACTGTTAACAATATCTACATACTAATAACATGTAATTGTATTTATATATACAAGAAAATAGCGGTTTACAGTGTGAATTGGAAGGCTAATTTGCATTTTGATCTTAAAAATTTGATTTTAATAAATATAGGCTTAGTATTATTGATTTCTAATTGTTTGGTTTTATATTAATGAATATGAGCAAAAATCTCAGGGATGAATCTTAAAAGAAATCTATTAACAAGAAGAAATAACTGTAATATTATTCTTTACTTCCTATTTTAACTAAATAGTTAAATAAGGAAAATTTACCAATGAAATACGGGAGTAAGTGCAAATGATGGAAGAGTTAGTTTCAAAGTTGTTCTATTTTTCAATCATACCCCCTCTGTTCCAAATATTTTTATCTGAATTCTTATTCAGTTTCATTAGCCTTTCTAATTTAACATATTTTATTGTATTAAAACTTAAATACTTGCACCCGGAGGTGCATATATTTGCTAGTATATATATATATATATATATATATATATATATATATATATATATATATATTTTAAAAAGAAGAAGGTCCGCAAAAATGTATATGTTCTCAGAAAAAAAAAATTATTCTTTTTATCTTACATACGCGACACGTGTTTCTGATCTGTTGTCCTCTTCAGGCATTGAGTTATTAATTTGGCAGAATATGTCCGATATTTGATAGGTTGTGTGTGTTTTCTGCAATTTTTCTATTATATATATATATATATATATATATATATATATATATATATATATATTCTATTATATTTTTTTTCTATTATATATTTTTTTCTATTATATATATATATATTATATATATATATATATATGGTATTTGTCGAAAAAGTGGCTTACCGGTGAAAATGGTCACAGTGGTTAGTTGATTCAAGTTTCCCAATGATAAGGCAGCGATATAACAAATATAAAGTGCTCAATACGTTAGTAGAATAAATTCCCTATCATAAAGGTCATCGGGTTGGCCTAAAGTCGGTATCAGCTAGACAGCGAGGGAGTCTATCCCCTTTTCACTAGCACTAGACCAAGGAGATTGTTTTATAGCGTCTGAGGCGGTGCGCCATGCCTACCATCAGCTCCTCCCTTTACCGCACAGATCCCCGTGCTACTCATACGCTGAGTTGACGAGGGCTGGTATAGAACTAGGAACCTTGCGGTTCCCAGCCGAACACTCTACCGACTAAGCTATAAAAAAGTATCGAGTTGTTTTTTAACTATTTGACACACCTTGTATTCTGAAAAAAATTACGTTCCATTCATTATTTGTTTTCAGAATACAAGGTGTGTTAAAAAAAGTACCATGTTTAAAGCTGATACAGAAAGATAGAAATGAAGAATGAATGGAACTATTTTCAGAATAAAAGGTGTGTCAAAATATACAAATAATCTCGTTACTATTTAACACACCTTGTATATGATAAAAGGGTTGGGTGTTTTCCATGTGGTTGGGACAATCATATACGTGCTAGAGCTTGACATGATCAGCCGATAGATCAGAAGGTGCCTCCCCGACCGGTGTAAAATAATAAGAGTTGTGACGTCAGCAGTGAGTTGACAAGTAACGCGTGTGTGGGCCGCCCTGTCGGATGGGGCGTTAGAATGCAGAGGGGTAAGACTCCCCCAATGGGGCCACCTGTTGGCCGTGGGTAGCGACCTGTGATGCTTAAGGATAGAGCCCAGGTGGATGAGCAGTTCATGACATGCAATACTCCACTTTGGCCCTATCTTGGGCTAGACAGGCGGTCGGAGAGGCCTCCTCCGATCAATCGGCTGGTCACGTCAAGCCCTAGCACCTATATGATTTTCCCAACCCTATTGCCCTTATGGCAAGCTCCAACCCCTTTTTATCATATGGGTGCTAGAAGGCGGTGACTGCGGGTCTACATGTCATGGGAATGACGTTAAACTCTATTTGATGGTGAGGTTCCAGTTTTGGAGATTTGGGGAATGTGGAGCACCCATTCATCACCATTGCTCCCTGGTCCACTCTGACCCGGTGTGGTAGTATCTGTTAGGGTCCCATCTATGGGTTAAATAGAAAAATGTATTTATAAAAAAATTGTATTATCCATTAAGAATTGATTTATTTCAAAACTTTATCGGCATTAAATGACCCACTGTGGTTGATATGCCGTAAAACAAAATAAACCAAACAAACCAAACGCATGCGTGGAGAGAGTGTGGAGAATTTTTTTTTAAATAGAAATGGAAAAAACAGAGGATAAGGAAACGTGGAAGTGATACGTGTGAATAAATGACCTTGGTTTCTGATTGGACAGAACAAAGCGAGAACGAGAGTGAGACTATGAGAGATCGTGAGAAGGTGTAGTCTTGCCTAAGTATTTGAAGGAAACGGACGAAAGAGGAGAGAGTTGACTGGTTGTTTGAAGGGGACAGACAAAAGATGCAGTCTCTCCTCCGAGGTCATTTCTCGATGGGTAACTTGGAACTGGAAAATGAAGAGTCCTGAAATAAAAATTACAACTTCAAGTCTTGTATTCGTTAATTAAAAAACTCAGCAACGACACAAGACAAGACATCCCAAGAAGACCCGAAGAACAGAAAGAATGTCAACCCAACAATAGACTCTGCTCAGCAGATAAGTAAACAAGGAAAAGTAGATAAGTATTCTAATGAATATATATATATATATATATATATATATATATATATATAATATATATATACTCCTTAAACAAGGCCTACAGAAACGTTACATTGCCAATCTAGCCTAAGAAATGGCCAAAGTCGTGTATTGCATGTCACGAACTGCACAGCCACCAGGATCCTGTCCTTAAGTTTCATGGGTCGCTATCTACATTGGGTGGTTGTTGTTATCTTACCCATCTGCAGCGGTGCAGTCAGTGTATTCTACATTCCCAGCCGACAGAGCGATCATACCTCTCTGCAAAGGTGCAGTCGGCGTATTCTACTGTCAGGGCGGTATTACTCCTCTGTAGGGGAGCAGTCGGCGTATTCTACAGCCCCAGCCAACAGGTCGGTCTTCTTACCATACTGCTGGGGTGCAGTCGGCATATTCAACAGTCCCAGTAGACATGACGGTCATACCTCTCTGTACGGGTCCAGTCGGCGTATTCTACTACCCCAGCCGACAGATTGGTCTTATTACCTCTCTGCAAAGGTGCAGTCGGCGTATTCTATAGTCCTAGCCGTCAGAGTGGTTTTACCCCTCTGTAGAGGTGCAGTCGGCGTATTCTACAGCCACAACCAACAGGGCTGAAAATGTGGTAGGTATTTCGGTCGCACCGTGTATATCATTTGTTTGATCGTGGCGTTGGCCACGTTGAGGTAGTCGGTGATAATCTTGTTTGGGTTGGGGTTTCCTTGACAAACTGGTCCTTCCTTCCCCCCTTCTCTCTCTCTCTCTCTCTCTCTCTCTCTCTCTCTCTCTCTCTCTCTCTCTCTCTCTCTCTCTCTCTTCCATAGATGACACGTCCCAGCCAGAAGTCCCGAATTGTTCTTGACTTGCACCCGAAAGGATCTGTCCGCTGTAATGAAACTGGTTATCTCCGAGTCACTGTAACTGATCGACAGTGCCATGAGCACAACCTACATTTTCATTTCCTGTTTAAAACTAGAAGCATTATTAAGAGAATACGACTATCAAATATATGATGCAAATACATTGCTAATGGTTGGTTGGTTGGTTGGTTTTACTACATATCAATTCTTGTAATAGATCGATAGAGATATATGGAGAGATTGAGACAGATAGATAGATGTGAGCAGAGATACATAGATAAATAGATAGATTTTAAGATAGATAGATAGATAGATAGATAGATAGATATGAACAGAGACAGATAAATAGATAAATCTAGATTGCTAGATTAACTGGCTGGCTGGTTGTTTGGTTATATGGCATGGTTAATAGATAAAAATACATGGAAAGATTTAGATAGATAAATAGATAGATAGATAAATAAATAGATAGATAGATAGATTTGAAGATAGATAGATAGATAGATAGATAGATAGATAGATAGATAGATAGATAGATAGATAGATTTGAAGATCGATCGATAGATAGATATATAGATAGATAGATTTGAAGTTAGATAGATAGATAGATAGATAGATAGATAGATGTTGGTTGTTTGGTCGGTCTGCTTTACGGCAGATCAAACCTTGTGATAGCTAGCTAGCTAGCAAGCTAGCAAGCTAGATAGATAGATAGATAGATAGATAGATTTGAATAGAGATAGATAGATAAATAAATGTGGATTGATAGATTAACTGGCTGGTTGGTTGTTTGGTTTTGTGGCATGATTAAGAGATTAAAAATACATGGAAAGATTTAGATAGATAGATAGATAGATAGATAGATAGATGTGGGTTGTTTGGTCTGTCTGCTTTACGGCAGATCAAACCTTGTTATAGCTAACTAGCTAGCAAGCAAGCTAGATAGATAGATAGATAGATTTGAAGATAGATAGATAGATAGATAGATAGATAGATAGATATGAACAGAGATAGATAAATAGATAAATCTAGATTGCTAGATTAACTGGCTGGCTGTTTGTTTGGTTTTGTGGCATGATTAATAGATAAAAATACAGGGAAAGATTTAGATAGATAGATAGATAGATAGATAGATAGATAGATAGATAGATAAATAAATAGATAGATAGATAGATTTGAAGATAGACAGATAGATAGATAGATAGATTTGAAGATCGATCGATAGATAGATATATAGATAGATAGATTTGAAGTTAGATAGATAGATAGATAGATTGATAGATAGATAGATAGATGTTGGTTGTTTGGTCGGTCGACTTTACGGCAGATCAAACCTTGTGATAGCTAGCTAGCTAGCAAGCTAGATAGATAGATAGATAGATAGATAGATAGATAGATAGATTTGAACAGTGATAGATAGATAAATAAATGTAGATTGGTAGATTAACTGGCTGGCTGGTTGTTTGGTTTTGTGGCAGGATTAATAGATAAAAATACATGGAAAGATTTAGATAGATAGATAGATAGATAGATAGATAGATAAATAAATGTGGATTGATAGATTAACTGGTTGGCTGGTTGTTTGGTTTTGTGGCATGGTTAATAGATTAAAAATACATGGAAAGATTTAGATAGATAGATAGATTGATAGATAGATAAATAGATAGATAGATAGATTTGAATATATATATATATATATATATATATATATATATATATAGATAGATAGATAGATAGATAGATAGATTTGAAGATAGATAGATAGATAGATAGATAGATAGATAGATAGATGTTGGTTGTTTGGTCGGTCGGCTTTACGGCAGATCAAACCTTGTGATAGCTAGCTAGCTAGCAAGCTAGATAGATAGATAGATAGATAGATAGATAGATAGATAGATAAATAAATGTTGGTTGGTAGATTAACTGGCTGGCTGGTTGGTTGGTTATATGGCATGGTTAATAGATAAAAATACATGGAAAGATTTAGATAGATAAATAGATAGATAGATAAATAAATAGATAGATAGATAGATTTGAAGATAGATAGATAGATAGATAGATAGATAGATAGATAGATTTGAAGATCGATCGATAGATAGATATATAGATAGATAGATTTGAAGTTAGATAGATAGATAGATAGATAGATGTTGGTTGTTTGGTCGGTCTGCTTTACGGCAGATCAAACCTTGTGATAGCTAGCTAGCTAGCAAGCTAGCAAGCTAGATAGATAGATAGATAGATAGATAGATAGATTTGAATAGAGATAGATAGATAAATAAATGTGGATTGATAGATTAACTGGCTGGTTGGTTGTTTGGTTTTGTGGCATGATTAAGAGATTAAAAATACATGGAAAGATTTAGATAGATAGATAGATAGATAGATAGATAGATAGATGTGGGTTGTTTGGTCTGTCTGCTTTACGGCAGATCAAACCTTGTTATAGCTAACTAGCTAGCAAGCAAGCTAGATAGATAGATAGATAGATTTGAAGATAGATAGATAGATAGATAGATAGATAGATAGATATGAACAGAGATAGATAAATAGATAAATCTAGATTGCTAGATTAACTGGCTGGCTGTTTGTTTGGTTTTGTGGCATGATTAATAGATAAAAATACAGGGAAAGATTTAGATAGATAGATAGATAGATAGATAGATAGATAAATAAATAGATAGATAGATAGATTTGAAGATAGACAGATAGATAGATAGATAGATTTGAAGATCGATCGATAGATAGATATATAGATAGATAGATTTGAAGTTAGATAGATAGATAGATAGATTGATAGATAGATAGATAGATGTTGGTTGTTTGGTCGGTCGACTTTACGGCAGATCAAACCTTGTGATAGCTAGCTAGCTAGCAAGCTAGATAGATAGATAGATAGATAGATAGATAGATTTGAACAGTGATAGATAGATAAATAAATGTAGATTGGTAGATTAACTGGCTGGCTGGTTGTTTGGTTTTGTGGCAGGATTAATAGATAAAAATACATGGAAAGATTTAGATAGATAGATAGATAGATAGATAGATAGATAAATAAATGTGGATTGATAGATTAACTGGTTGGCTGGTTGTTTGGTTTTTGTGGCATGGTTAATAGATTAAAATACATGGAAAGATTTAGATAGATAGATAGATAGATTGATAGATAGATAAATAGATAGATAGTAGATTTGAATATATATATATATATATATATATATATATATATATATATATATATATATATAGATAGATAGATAGATAGATAGATAGATAGATAGATAGATAGATTTGAAGATAGATAGATAGATAGATAGATAGATAGATAGATAGATGTTGGTTGTTTGGTCGGTCGGCTTTACGGCAGATCAAACCTTGTGATAGCTAGCTAGCTAGCAAGCTAGATAGATAGATAGATAGATAGATAGATAGATAGATAGATAAATAAATGTTGGTTGGTAGATTAACTGGCTGGCTGGTTGTTTGGTTATATGGCATGATTAATAGATAAGAATACATGGAAAGATTTAGATAGATAGATAGATAGATAGATAGATAGATAGATAGATAGATAGATAGATAGATAGATTTGAAGATAGATAGATAGATAGATTGATAGATAGATAGAAATAGGTTGTTTGGTCGGTCTGCTTTACAGCAGATCAAACCTTGTGAAAGCTAACTAGCTAGCAAGCTAGCAAGCTAGATAGATAGATAGATAGATAGATAGATAGATTTGAACAGTGATAGATAGATAAATAAATGTAGATTGGTAGATTAACTGGCTGGCTGGTTGTTTGGTTTTGTGGCATGGTTAATAGATTAAAAATACATGGAAAGATTTAGATAGATAGATAGATAGATAGATAGATAGATTTGAAGATAGATAGATAGATAGATAGATAGATTTGAAGATAGATAGATAGATAGATAAATAGATAGATAGATTTGAAGATAGATGGATAGATAGATAGATGTTGGTTGTTTGGTCGGTCTGCTTTACGGCAGATCAAACCTTGTGATAGCTAGCTAGCTAGCAAGCTAGATAGATAGATAGATAGATAGATAGATAGATTTGAACAGAGACAGATAGATAAATAAATGTAGATTAGTAGATTAACTGGCTAGCTGGCTGGTTGTTTGGTTTTATGGCATGATTAATAGATAAGAATACATGGAAAGATTTAGATAGATAGATAGATATATATATAGATAGATAGATAGATGTTGGTTGTTTGGTCGGTCTACTTTACGGCAGATCAAACCTTGTGATAGCTAGCTAGTTAGCAAGCTAGCAAGATAGATAGATAGATAGATTTGAACAGAGATAGATAGATAGATAGATAGATAGATAGATAGATAGATGTAGATTGGTAGATTAACTGGCTGGCTGGTTGTTTGGTTTTGTGGTATGATTAATAGATAAGAATACATGGAAAGATTTAGATAGATAGATAGATAGATAGATAGATAGATAGATGTTGGTTGTTTGGTCGGTCGGCTTTACGGCAGATCAAACCTTGTGATAGCTAGCTAGCTAGCTAGATAGATAGATAGATATATTTGAATAGAGATAGATAGATAGATAGATAGATATTGGAGGATTTGTTTGTTGGTTGGATTGTTGTTTGGTTGGTCGGCTTTATGGCAGGTCAGACCTTGCGATAGATAGATAGATAGATAGATAGAGAATGGATCTTAATTATTAATAGATTAACAGTCCTTGGCGCCATTAAGGCTTATTTTGTGTTTTATTCAGTAAATTTTTACGGCTTGTTTAAACCCATTATATTGTTGAACAGAGCTTGCTAAAATCTTCTCTTTTTTGCACATAAAATATATTTCTCTCTCCTTCCACTTATCAAAGATATCTTTATCGCCCGATAATATCCAAACATTGTGTTAAAAAAGCGGTCTCCATGGTAGTATTTACATGTACCCCACTTGTACACGATATGGCACAAGGCTGTTTTATGTGGGCACCACCCACAAGCCGAGACTCATGGGGTGGTAGGTAGAAAAATTGCGTCGACCCCGTTGGCATTCCCCTTCAATGGGGGCGCCTCAGGCGCTGGGCAATAAACCCAGCCCTGCCCCTTTAAGTACAATGAGGCAGGTATTGCCTGGAGGGATGGCCCTTTGGGATCGACGCTAGTAATTTAGCGCAACTCACCGGTCCAGAGGCCGAAGCTCACTGGGCCCCTGACCCGAAGGACGGGTCGGTGACGTCTCCATAGTGTCGTGGATTGTAAGAGTTACTTGAATATATAATTGTTTACTAGGGATTATTATTAGTTACGGGGGTGAGTTAAAAAGTAATGCCACTTTGTTTAGGACACGTATGATCATCAACCCAGGAACATGTATAATACATCAAAATGAAGCTGGTCCGCTGTGCATCACATCCCTACTTCTCCACATAGGTGATTCAAAAACTAATGCCATTTTGTTTAGGACAGGTATAATTACCAACACAGGAACATGTATCATACATCAAAATGATGCTTGTTCTCTGTGGATCACATCCCTATTTCTCCACATAGGTGATTCAAAAACTAATGCATTTTGTTTAGGAGAGGTATAATTACCAACACAGGAACATGTATCATACATGAAAATGAAGCCTCTCCTTTGTGGATCCCATCCCTACTTCTCCACATAGTGACTCAAAAAGTAATGCCATTTTATTTGGGACAGTTATAATTACCAATTCAGAAACATGTATCATACATCAAAATGAAGCTGGTCCGCTGTGCATCACATCCCTACTTCTCCACATAGGTGAGTCAAAAGTAATGCCATTTTGTTTGTGACACGTATAATTACCAACCAGAAACATGTATCATACATCAAATTAAGCTGGTCCTCTGTGGATCACATCCCTACTTCTCACATAAGTGATTAAAAAGTGATGCATTTTTTTTAGGACAGGTATAATTACAAACACAGGAACATGTATCATACATGAATTGAAGCAGATCCTCTGTGGATCACATCCCTACTTCTCCACATTGGTGAGTCAAAAAGTAATGCCCTTTTGTTTAGGACAGGTATATTACGAGCACATGAGCATGTATCATATATCAAATTGAAGCTGGTCCTCTGTGGATCACATCCCTACTTCTCCAATAGGTGATTCAAAAAGTGATGCCATTTTGTTTAGGAGAGGTATAATTACCAACACTGGAATATGTATCATGCATAAAATGAAGATGGTCCTCTGTGGATCACATCCCTACTTCTCCACATAGATGAGTCAGCTTGGTTTCTAAGAGCTTTCTTGTTCTTCTGAGGTATTATTTACTTCTTTTGAGTTTTCATATCAGCATTAGCTGATGGTCTTTCACTGGAGTTTGAGTGACAGCAAGTCTCCTCAGGTCTCCAGGACTCTTCTGAGTATTCTGGCAAATTGCAGCAGTGCAGTGTTCTGAATGGTTTCAATCGTTCCTCTGATTTCCAAACTTTCCAAACCCTTTTCTAATCCTTTTGGGACTGTTCCAAGTGCATCAACTACAATTGGTATCACTTTCACTTTCATATTCCATAATTTTTTCAGTTCTCTGGCAAGGTCCAGATATTTGTCTATTTTTTTCATTTTCTTTTAGCTTTACCCTGTGATCTGCTGGCACTGCAAAATCCATCAGTTGACAAGTTCTTTCTTTTTTGTTTATCAACACTAGGTCTGGTCTTCTTGCTGGGATAAGGTGATCCGTTTTTATCTCAAAGTCCCAGAGAAATTTATGCGTTTCGTTCTCAAGAACAGATTCTGGTTTATGCATATACCATTTTTTTGCATGGTCAAAATTAAATTTTTTGCATAATTCCCTGTGGATCACCTTCCCAACCCAGTCATGTCTAGTTTTGTATTATTATTATTATTATTATTATTATTATTATTATTATTATTATTATTATTAATTTAATATCATCTTAAATCAGATGACTCAAATTCGAAGAACCTCCAGCTGTAGCTATTACCATGTCATCTATTTTGAATAATGTGATAATTCTTAATTTGTGTCCCTTCTTGTTTGGGCAACTTTGACCAGTTTGTGTAAAATGTTATTCGGATGAAATTCATTCATTGCAAAACACAGAGAATCCTCGAGATTGAAAACTTGGAATGTTCATTTGATCCCAATTGCCGCTTTTCAATTGAGAGACCATGTTTCTCTTCATCGTTAAAAATTGCTCAGTCAATTGAACGACAACGCTATTTTTGGCCATCATTTTGACTCTTTTGAATAATGGTTAGAGAAATATTTCCTTTGTGTATATATATATATATATATATATATATATATATTAGTCTACATATATAAACATATATATGAATTTTTTACAAACATATTCACACACCATGTATATACGTATATAGACATATATATACATATATACTCCTTTAGACATATATAGACATATATATGTATATACATATATATATAATATATATATATATACATATATAGGAATGGGCCGGGTTAGCTCAGTCGGTAGAGCCTCCGGCTAGAAACCACAAGGTTCCTAGTTCGATTCCGGTCTCGCAACTCAGCGTTATGAGTAGCACAGTGATCTGTGCGGTAAAGTAAGGAGCTGATGGTAGGTGTGGCGCTCCAACTCAGATGCTAAAAACAATCTCTTTGTTCTAGCGCTACTGAAAAGGGGATAGACTCCCTCGCTGATTGGCTGATACCGACATTAGGCCGCCCTGACGACTTTACTTACTTTACTTATATATATATATAATATATATATATTATTATATATATATTATAATATATATATATATATATACAAGTACATACATATATATAATATATATGAATTTAATTTACAGACACACATATTCACACACACATGTATATACGTATATAGACATATATTACATATATACTCATTTAGACATATATATACATATATATGTAATACATATATATATATATATGTATATACATATATATATATATATATATATATATATATAATATATGTCTACTTTGTTTAAACACACAGAACAGACATATAGTTACACATATATATACATACATATATATATTCATGTATATATGTATATACATATATATACATGTATATGTATATACACATATCTAAACATATTTATACACATACGTACATATGTATACATATATATAAATATATTTGGGCATATATATATATATATATATATATTATATATATTATATAAGTGACCTATTGGGAAATATAAAATATCTTGGTTAGTCGTAACTTCGACCGTCGATAAAATGATTAAGCGATTAAGTCGGGGGTATAAAGAATATAAGAGGGCTCAATTACGTATATATATATATTATATATATATATATATATATAATATTTGTACGAGGAATAATGTGTAAAATCAGCAGATGTGGAAGTAAGTTTTTTTTTTTGTTTTGTTTTTTTTTTACTTCCACATCTGCTGATTTTACACATTATTCCTCGTACAAACATTAGTGTCACGGTATACTTCTCTGATGAGACGTGACGAAAATATATATATATAATATATATATATAATTATATATGTTTCGTTAAACTGTTCTGATGATTGTGTATTTTGTTTTAAGTGGGTTTTTTCTGTTTAGTGTGAGTGTTTTTCTGTTAAAATTTTTACGGTAAAAAACCCACCTTAAACCAAATAAACTTCGGAAACAATTCAACATGTTATCAAATGCCTATAACATTTTCCCGCTAATCTCTTCCACTATTCCCCTTTCATTCTCACAACTTGTGACCCCCCTTCCCTTCTACAAATTCTCTACTGCTATCATTGTTTGAACCTACTACCAATTCCTACTACTCCCACTACCAATTCTTACTACGTCCACTACCATTCTTACGTTACTGCTCGTTGTTTTTAAAAACGGAACACTGAAACATCCATGAGTTTCATACTGAAGATGGCAGATGGACATGACGAAAGTGCTTGTAATGAAACCTTTGGTGGATTGCTACACCAGTTCCACCCTGACATTAAGAAGATGGCCAGAAAATTAGAAAGGATCGAACAAAAACTCGTCCAACAGGAATCGTCAGTACAGTTTTTAACGAAACTGTTAAAAGAAAAAATGCTGCCAAATACACTTATATATAAACAGTCTGTACGGTGTCTGCATAGCGAGCCATCCTTTGCCGGGATTCACTTGTCAGATTATTTTCTAATAATATCGAATTTTTATTGCGATACTGCATTATATTGCCTTGCAAAATATAATATATATATATTATAGGAAGAGCTACTTTTATATAGATATATAAAGAGCTACTTTTAAACTTAGGAATGACATCATCTTAGTTAAGTATACGGTAGGGCCCTGATGAGATCATTGGAAATGGGATCCATGGTAGACCCATAACACCTTTCCACTATTACAAATACTATTATTGCTCTATGTTTATTTAAATATATTGAGCCACTTTTGGATATTTCCTAATGCCATGCAACTGAAAAGTTAAAGTGGCAATTGAATATATATATATATATATATAATTATATATATTAGTGTGTGTGGTGTTTGTGTGTGTGTGGTGTGTTTGTGTGCGTGTTTTTAGGTGACAATTTTCTCATGAATGCATGTCAGGATAAAAAGAAACCAACAAGAATGATGTAACGAATTAAAAAACAAAGTATTTTTGTTGTGGTTTTTGTTGTTGTTGCTGTTTGTTGCTGTTGTTACTCCGGACCAGAAATCGTAATGAATATAAAAAATCATCGGGAATACTAAAAGATTTCGAAACGCTTTCAGTATTGGTCTCCAGGCATTTTAAGAATGGTGCCAATTTATTTTTATAGGATCTAAACAAGATAATTTTCATTATCAGAAGCCATTTAAAAACTGGTGTCATTTGGATATATATATATATATATATATATATATATAATATATATAAGGTACACACGCATATTATTGATCGCACGTCTTGTACGGTGACTGCCATTTCTTCATTCCATTGTCGGTTTGTTGAGCTCGTTCATGACTTTTTTCAATCCTGCCAAAGTCTGCATATACATAAAATCTGGTAGCACTAAGACGTGTGTTTACTGAGTCGACACTGGACTTTGATGTGAAGCTTGGACCACCAGCTGCTCACACTATTTTTTGTGTAACAGGAACATAAAAGTCCTCATGCTGGGACTGAGTGTAGACATGGTAGAGACAACCAATTGCAGTCGGGTAGTTTCAGTTGATTCATGTGTACCAGGCGGCCTTTGACAACAGGACCCGGTCACACTCCTCAACAGATCCACACTCAACAGAAAGTTTTCCGTTTTCGGCAGCTCTCTCGTATTGCCCAGTCCACCTTGCAGCTTTCAAAAAAAGTCCTGTACCCCCGTATATCGTAGCCCTCCATTGGCTCACGATCAGATGTCAGGGACTCCATTATCGACGCATACATACATATATGCATCACATCACCCGGAAAATAAACACAACACAATCATACACATTACATACACACACACATCACCTCAGATGTAGAACGCACCTTACACATAAATAAGAGACCACAGATTTAGCACAACACAGAACACACATACATACTACACTTACCATTCAGACAGTACACACAGACAGACTCACATACACATTTTTCTATTAAAGTCTGTAAAGTACATTTGGTGCATCACCATCTTTATTTGAATTTTTTATGTGAATGTTACCTATGTCAACTAATGCTTTAATAACTAATCCCCAACTTTGTTTAAATAGTGGATATATAATATATATATACTATGTGTGCTGTGTGTGGTGTGTGTGTGTGTGTAAGTCATCCAGACAACGTGTTTCGGCATTTCAAACGCTCTTCGGTTTGGCTAGACACAACAACTACGTCTGATCAAGGAGCGAAACCTGACTGACTTTTTAATCCGCCCGTTTCTTAAAACCTCTCGGCCTTTGACAGCTGCCGTAGGGGTAAGTGTTTAACTTTAAATACATACATTTGTTTATATATTTACGATCCCAGAGAGATCCAGTCTGTGAACAGACGATCATGCTTTATATATGCTGGCAGTGAAAGTTAATTTAAGTCACCCCTAGATAGCTCTAGCCGAGTTTTGGGAAGCCTATAAATGTATATATTTCGTAAGAAATGGACTATTTGCATTTAAAATGCACGTTAATAAACTTGGTAAGGTGTGCAACCGAACTATTAAATGTAGGAGCAGTCCTGGCCTTTTAGTCTTGGCTAGGTAACTAGTTTAGGAGAAGGAAAACTCTAATAAAACTGTTTTAAACTTCGCTTAAGAAATTGACCATATGTCACATCCTGCTCGGCCGGTTAGAGGGTTTGAATATTCATATATAATATATATATATATATATATATATTTATGTATATATATATTTGTGTGTGTGTGTGTGTGTGTGGTGTGTGTGTGTCACTTGATACTGTTGTTTAGATGGCTTCTGATAATGAAAATTATCCTTGTTTAAGATCCTATAAACAATTCTACCATCTGAAAATGCCTGGAGACAATGCCAAAAGCGTTTTCGAAGCTGCTTCTAAATTTCCTCCGTCGATTTTTATTCCTTTCGTTGACACGTTCTTCTTTTTGTTTATCAACACTAGGTTGGTGCTTCTTGCTGGCATAAGGTTGAATCCGTTTTTATCTCCCAAAGTCGCAGAGAAATTTATGCGTTTCGTTCTCAAGAACAGATTCTGTTTATGCATATACCCATTTTTTGCATGGTCAAAATTAATTTTTTGCATAATTCTGTGGATCACCATTTCCAACCCAGTCATGTCTATGTTTTTGGTATTATTATTATTATTCATTATTATTATTATTATTAGTTATTATTTTATATTATTTAATATCATCTTAAATCAATGATCCAAATTCGAAGAACTACGCAGGCTGTAGCTAATTACCATGTCATCTATTCTTGCAATAATGTGATAATTCTCTTAATTTGTGTCCCTCTTGTTTGGGCACTTTGTACCAGTTTGTGTAAAATGTTATTTCGGATGAAAATTCATTCATTGCAAACACAGAGAAATCTCTCGGCGAGATTGAAACTTGGAATGTTCATTGGATCGCCAATTGCCGCTTTCAAATTGAGAGACAATGTTTCTCTTTCCATCGTTAAAATTGCTCGTGCAATTGAACGACAAGCTATTTTTGGCCATCATTTGACCTTTTTGACATCTAATGGTTAAGAGAGAATATTTCTTTGTGCTATATATATATATTTATATAATAATATAATGTTAAGAATACATTATATATACATTATATATGAATTTAATGTTACACAACACTATTCACAACCACACATGTATATAGCGTATAATAGACATATATATACATATATACTCCTTTAGACATATACTAGACATTATTATGTATATTCATATATATTATATATATACAGTATTATACATATATAGGATGGGCGGGTTAGCTCGCAGTCGGTAGAGCCTCGGCTAGAAACCACAAGGTTCCTAGTTCGATTCGGTTCCTGCCAATCAGCGTTATGAGTAGCACAGTGATCTGTGCGGTAGTAAGGGCTGATGGTAGGTGTGGCGCTCCAACTCAGATGGCTAAAAACAATCTCTTTGTTCTAGCGCTACTGAAAAAGGGGATAGACTCCCTCGCTTGTGGCTGAATACCAGCACATGGTGCCGCCCTGCGAACTTTACTTCTACTTTACTTAATTATATATATATATATATATTATATATAATATATATATATTAGTATATTTTCATATATATACAAGTACATACATATATTTAAATATAATTATGAAATTTAATTTACAGACACACGATTCACAGCACACTATGTATATACGATATAGATCATATAATGATACTATATTATCTTTCAGACATAGTATATACATATATTTGATATACATATATATATATATATAGTATATACTATATTACTATTATATAGTAATATATATATATATACTATGTCCTACTTTGTTTTAACACACATAACAGACATATAAGTTTACACATATTATTATGACATAATATATATAATTCATGTATATTATCGTATATACATATATATACATGTATATGTATATACACATATCTAAACATATTTATACACATACGGGTAATATGTATCCATGATTATAGAATATATTGTGGCATATATATATATATTATTATATATATACTATATATATATTTAAGTGACCTTATTTGGGAAATATAAAATATCTGGTTAGGTCGTAACTTCGACCTGTCGATAAAATGATTAAGCGATTAAGTCGGGGGTATAAAGATATAAAGAGGGCTCAATAGTATATATAATATATATATATATATATATATTTATATATATATTTGTACGAGGAATAATGTTGTAAAATCAGCGAGATGTGGAAGTAAGTTTTTTTTTTTGTTTTGTTTTTTTTTACTTCACATCTGCTGATTTTACACATTATTCCTCGTACAAACATTAGCTGTCCCCACGGGTATACTTCGTCTGATGAGACGTGGAGCCGAAAATATATATATATAGTATATATATATATTATGTATATTATAATATATGTTTCGTAAAGACTGTTCTGATGGATCATGTGTATTTTGTTTAAGGTGGGTTTTTTCTTGTTTAGTGTGAGTGTATTTCTGTTAAATTTTACGGTAAAAACCCACCTTAAACCAACATAACTTCGAACATTCACATGTTATCCAATGGCCTATACATTTCCGCCTAATCTCCTTCCACTAATTCCCACTTTCATTCCAAAAACTTGTGACCCCCCCCCTTCGCTTTCTCAAAATTCTCTACTGCTATCATTGTTTGAACCTACGACCATTCCTACTACCCTCCGCACTACGCAATTTTACTACCCCCACTACAATATCTACGTTACTGCTCGTTGTTTTAAAAACGAACACCTGAAACATCCCTGAGTTTCTAAACTGAAGATGGCAGATGGACATGACGAAAGTGCTTGTTAATGAAAACGCTTTGGGTGGATTGTACACCAGTTACACCCTGACATTAAGAAGACTGGCCCAGAAAATTAGAAAGGATGGAACAAAAACTCGTCCAACAGGAATCGTCAGTACAGTTTAGCGAACATGTATTAGATAGACTAGATAAATATATATAGATTAGATAGATAGATGTTGTGTTTGGTCGGTTCTACTTTACGGCAGATTCAAACCTTGTGATAGCTAGCTATTAGCAAGCTAGCAAGATAGATAGATAGATAGAGATTGAACAGAGATAGAAGATAGATAGATAGATAGATAGATAGATAGATGTAGATTGGTAGATTAACTGGCTGGCTGGTTGTTGGTTTGTGGTATGATTAATAGATAAGAATACATGGAAAGATTTAGATAGATAGATAGATAGATAGATAGATAGATAGATGTTGGTTGTTTTGGTCGGTCGGCTTTACGGCAGATCAAACCTTGGATAGCTAGCTAGCTAGCTAGATAGATAGATATAATATTTGAATAGAGATAGATAGATAGATAGATAGATATTGGAGGATTGTTTGTTGGTTGGATTGTTGTTTGGTTGGTCGGCTTTATGCAGGTCAGACCTTGCGATAGATAGATAGATAGATAGATAGAGAATGGATCTAATTATTAATAGATTAACAGTCCTTGGCGCCATAAGGCTTATTTTGTGTTTTATTCAGTAAATTTTACGGCTTGTTTAACCCATTATATTGTTGAACAGAGCTTGCTAAATCTTCTCTTTTTGCACATAAAATATATTTCTCTCTCCTTCCACTTATCAAAGATATCTTATCGCCCGATAATATCCAAACATTTTGTGTTAAAAAAGCGGTCTCCATGTAGTATTACATGTACCCCACTTGTACACGATATGGCACAAGGCTGTTTTATGTGGCACCACCCACAAGCCGAGACTCATGGGTGGTAGGTAGAAAAATTGCGTCGACCCCGTTGCATTCCCCTTCAATGGGGGCGCCTCAGGCGCTGGCAAATAAACCCAGCCCTGCCCCTTTAAGTACAATGAGGCAGGTATTGCCTGGAGGGAGCCCTTTGGATCGACCGCTAGTAATTTAGCGCAACTCACCGGTCCAGAGGCCGAAGCTCACTGGGCCCCTGACCCGAAGGACGGTCGGTGACGTCTCCATAGTCCGTGGATTGTAAAGATACTTGAATATATAATTGTTACTAGGGATTATATTATTACGGGGGTGAGTTAAAAAGTAATGCCACTTTGTTTAGGACACGTATGATCATCAACCCAGGAACATGTATAATACATCAAAATGAAGCTGGTCCGCTGTGCATCACATCCCTACTTCTCCACATAGGTGATTAAAAACTAATGCCATTTGTTTAGGACAGGTATAATTACCAACACAGGAACATGTATCATACATCAAAATGATGCTTGTTCTCTGTGGATCACATCCCTATTTCTCCACATAGGTGATTCAAAAACTAATGCCATTTTGTTTAGGAGAGGTATAATTACCAACACAGGAACATGTATCATACATGAAAATGAAGCCTCTCCTTTGTGGATCCCATCCCTACTTCTCCACATAGGTGACTCAAAAAGTAATGCCATTTTATTTGGGACAGTTATAATTACCAATTCAGAAACATGTATCATACATCAAAATGAAGCTGGTCCGCTGTGCATCACATCCCTACTTCTCCACATAGGTGAGTCAAAAAGTAATGCCATTTTGTTTGTGACACGTATAATTACCAACCCAGAAACATGTATCATACATCAAAATTAAGCTGGTCCTCTGTGGATCACATCCCTACTTCTCCACATAAGTGATTAAAAAGTGATGCCATTTTTTTTAGGACAGGTATAATTACCAACACAGGAACATGTATCATACATGAATTGAAGCAGATCCTCTGTGGATCACATCCCTACTTCTCCACATTGGTGAGTCAAAAAGTAATGCCCTTTTGTTTAGGACAGGTATAATTACGAGCACATGAGCATGTATCATATATCAAATTGAAGCTGGTCCTCTGTGGATCACATCCCTACTTCTCCACATAGGTGATTCAAAAAGTGATGCCATTTTGTTTAGGAGAGGTATAATTACCAACACTGGAATATGTATCATGCATAAAAATGAAGATGGTCCTCTGTGGATCACATCCCTACTTCTCCACATAGATGAGTCAGCTTGGTTTCTAAGAGCTTTCTTGTTCTTCTGAGGTATTATTTACTTCTTTTGAGTTTTCATATCAGCATTAGCTGATGGTCTTTCACTGGAGTTTGAGTGACAGCAAGTCTCCTCAGGTCTCCAGGACTCTTCTGAGTATTCTGGCAAATTGCAGCAGTGCAGTGTTCTGAATGGTTTCAATCGTTCCTCTGATTTCCAAACTTTCCAAACCCTTTTCTAATCCTTTTGGGACTGTTCCAAGTGCATCAACTACAATTGGTATCACTTTCACTTTCATATTCCATAATTTTTCAGTTCTCTGCAAGTCCAGATATTTGTCTATTTTTTTCATTTTCTTTAGCTTTACCCTGTGATCTGCTGGCACTGCAAAATCCATCAGTTGACAAGTTCTTTCTTTTTTGTTTATCAACACTAGGTCTGGTCTTCTTGCTGGATAAGGTGATCCGTTTTATCTCAAAGTCCCAGAGAAATTTATGCGTTTCGTTCTCAAGAACAGATTCTGGTTTATGCATATACCATTTTTTTGCATGGTCAAAAATTAAATTTTTGCATAATTCCCTGTGATCACCTTCCCAACCCAGTCATGTCTAGTTTTGTATATTATTATATTATATATATATTATTATTATTATATTATTATTATTATTAATTTAATATCATCTTAAATCAGATGACTCAAATTCGAAGACCCAGCTGTAGCTATTACCATGTCATCTATTTTGAATAATGTGATAATTCTTAATTTGTGTCCCTTCTTGTTTGGGCAACTTTGACCAGTTTGTGTAAAATGTTATTCGGATGAAATTCATTCATTGCAAACACAGAGAAATCCTCGGAGATTGAAAACTTGGAATGTTCATTTGATCCCAATTGCCGCTTTTCAATTGAGAGACCATGTTTCTCTTCATCGTTAAAATTGCTCAGTCAATTGAACGACAACGCTATTTTTGGCCATCATTTGACTCTTTTGAATCTAATGGTTAGAGAAATATTTCCTTTGTGTATATATATATATATATATATATATATATATATAGTACATACATATATATACATATATATGAATTTAATTTACACACACATATTCACACACACATGTATATACGTATATAGACATATATATACATATATACTCCTTTAGACATATATAGACATATATATGTATATACATATATATATATATATATACATATATATACATATATAGGAATGGGCCGGGTTAGCTCAGTCGGTAGAGCCTCCGGCTAGAAACCACAAGGTTCCTAGTTCGATTCCGGTCCTCGCCAACTCAGCGTTATGAGTAGCACAGTGATCTGTGCGGTAAAGTAAGGAGCTGATGGTAGGTGTGGCGCTCCAACTCAGATGCTAAAAACAATCTCTTTGTTCTAGCGCTACTGAAAAGGGGATAGACTCCCTCGCTGATTGGCTGATACCGACATTAGGCCGCCCTGACGACTTTACTTACTTTACTTATATATATATATAAATATATATATATATATATATATATATATATATATATATATATATATATATATACAAGTACATACATATATATAAATATATATGAATTTAATTTACAGACACACATATTCACACACACATGTATATACGTATATAGACATATATATACATATATACTCATTTAGACATATATATACATATATATGTATATACATATATATATATATATATATATATATATATATATATATATATATATATATATATATATGTCTACTTTGTTTTAAACACACAGAAACAGACATATAGTTACACATATATATACATACATATATATATTCATGTATATATGTATATACATATATATACATGTATATGTATATACACATATCTAAACATATTTATACACATACGTACATATGTATACATATATATAATATATTTGGCATATATATATAATATATATATATATATATATATATATATAAGTGACCTATGGGAAATATAAAATATCTGTTAGTCGTAACTTCGACCGTCGATAAAATGATTAAGCGATAAGTCGGGGGTATAAAGAATATAAGAGGGCTCAATACGTATATATATATATATATATATATATATATATATATATATATTTTGTACGAGAATAATGTGTAAAATCAGCAGATGTGGAAGTAAGTTTTTTTTTTGTTTTGTTTTTTTTACTTCCACATCTGCTGATTTTACACATTATTCCTCGTACAAAACATTAGTGTCACGGTATACTTCTCTGATGAGACGTGACCGAAAATATATATATATATATATATATATATATATATATATATATATATGTTTCGTTAAACTGTTTCTGATGATTCGTGTATTTTGTTTAAGGTGGGTTTTTCTTTGTTTAGTGTGAGTGTATTTTCTGTTAAAATTTTACGGTAAAAACCACCTTAAACCAAATAAACTTCGAAACAATTCAACATGTTATCAAATGCCTATAATTCCCGCCTAATCTCCTTCCACTATTCCCCTTTCATTCTCACAAACTGTGACCCCCCCCTTCCCTTCTACAAAAATTCTCTACTGCTATCATTGTTTGAACCTACTACCAATTCCTACTACCTCCCACTACCAATTCTTACTACCTCCCACTACCAATTCTTACGTTACTGCTCGTTGTTTTTAAAAACGAGACACCTGAAACATCCCATGAGTTTCATACCTGAAGATGGCAGATGGACATGACGAAAGTGCTTGTAATGAAACCTTTGGTGGATTGCTACACCAGTTCCACCCTGACATTAAGAAGATGGCCAGAAAATTAGAAAGGATCGAACAAAAACTCGTCCAACAGGAATCGTCAGTACAGTTTAACGAAACATGTTTAAAAGAAAAAATGCTGCCAAAATACACTTATATATAAACAGTCTGTACGGTGTTCTGCATAGCGAGCCATCCTTTGCCGGGATTCACTTGTCAAGATTATTTTCTATAATTATCGAATTTTATGCGATACATGCATTATAATTGCCTTCAAGCAAAATATAAATAATATATATATATAAAGAGCTACTTTTAATATAGATATATAAAGAGCTACTTTTAACTTAGGAATGACATCATCTTAGTTAAGTATACGGTAGGGCCCTGATGAGATCATTGAAATGGGATCCATGGTAGACCCATAACACCTTTCCACTATTACAAATACTATTATTGCTCTATGTTTATTTAAATATATTGAGCACTTTTGGATAATTTCCTAATGCCACTGCAACTGAAAAGTTAAAGTGGCAATTGAATATATATATATATATATATATTATATAATATAGTGTGTGTGTGTGTGTGTGTGTGTGTGTGTGTTTGTGTGCGTGTTTTTAGGTGACAATTTCTCATGAATGCATGTCAGGATAAAAAGAACCAACAAAGAAATGAATGTACGAATTAAAAACAAAGTATTTTTGTTGTGGTTTTTGTTGTTGTTGCTGTTGTTGCTGTTGTTACTGGACCAGAAATCGTAAATGAATATAAAAATCATCGGGAATACTAAAAGATTCGAACGCTTTCAGTATTGTCTCCAGGCATTTTCAAGAATGGTGCAATTTATTTTTATAGGATCTAAACAAGGATAATTTTCATTATCAGAAGCCATTTAAAAACTGGTGTCATTTGGATATATATATATATATATATATATATATATATATATATAGGTACACACGCATATTATTGATCGCAACGTCTTGTAAGGTGACTGCCATTTCTTCATTCATTGTCGGTTTGTGAGCTCGTTCATGACTTTTCAATCCTGCCAAAGTCTTGCATATCACATAACATATCTGGTACACATAACGATCGGTGTTTACTGAGTCGACACTGTGAACTTTGATGTGAAGCTTGAGACCACCAGCTGCTCAGCACATTTTGTAACAGGAACATAAAAAGTCCTCATGCTGGGGATCTGAGTGTGACATGGTAGAGACAACAATTGCAGTCAGGTAGTTCTCAGTTGATTTCATGTGATTAACCAGGCCGGCCTTTGACAACAGGACCCGGTCACACTCCTCACAGATCCACACATCAACAGAAAGTTTCACGTTTTCGGCACGCTCTCCTTAGTATTGCCCAGTCCACCCTTGCAGCTTCAAAAAAGTCCTGTACCCCCGTATATCGTAGCCCTCCATTGCTCACGATCAGATGTCAGGGACTCCCAATTATCGACGCATACATACATATATGCATACACATGCACCCGGGAAAATACACACAAACACAAATACATACACATAAACATACACACACACACACTCAGATGTAAGAACGCACACATACACATAAATGCAGAGACACACAGATATTAGCACAAACACAGACACACATACATACATACACTTACACACAGACAAGTACACACAGACAGACTCACATACACATTTTTCTATTAAAAGTCCTGTAAAGTACATTTGGTGCATCACCATCTTTATTTGAAATTTTTATGTGAATGTTACTAGATGTCAACTAATGCTTTAATAACTAATCCCAACTTTGTTTAAATAGTGATATATATATATATATATATGTGTGTGTGTGTGTGTGTGTGTGTGTGTAAGTCATCCACAGACACGTGTTTCGGCATTTCACGCCTCTTCGGTTTGGCTAGACACAACAACTACGCTCTGATCAGGAGCGAAACCTGACTGACTTTTTATCCGCCCGATTTCTTAACCTCTCGGCCATTTGACAGCTGCCGTAAAGGGGTAGTGTTTAAACTATTAAATACATACATTTGTTTATATATTTTACGATCCCCAGAGAGATCCAGTCTGTGAACAGACGATCATTGCTTTATATATGCTGGCAGTGAAAGTTAATTTAAGTCACCCCTAGATAACTCTACCGAGTTTTGGGAGCCTATAAAATGTATATATTTCGTAAGAAATGGACTATTTGCATTTAAAATCACGTTAATAAACTTGGTAAAGGTATGCAACGAACTATTAAATAGTAGGGCAGTCTAGGCTTTTTAGTCTTGGCTAGGTAACTAGTCTAGGAGAAGGAAAACTCTAAATTAAAACCTGTTAAACTTCGCTTAAGAAATTGACCATATGTCACATCCTGCTCGGCCGGTAGAGGGTGTTGGAATAATTACATATATATATATATATATATATATATATATATATATATGTATATATATATTGTGTGTGTGTGTGTGTGTGTGGTGTGTGTGTCACTTGATACTGTTGTTTAGATGGCTTCTGATAATGAAAATTATCCTTGTTTAGATCCTATAAACAAATTCTACCATTCTTGAAAATGCCTGGAGACAATGCCAAAAGCGTTCGAAGCTGCTTCTAAATTACCTCCGTCGATTTTTATATTCTTTCCATCCAGATTTACGGTCTCTCTCTCTCTCTCTCTCTCTCTCTCTCTCTCTCTCTCTCTCTCTCTCTCTCTCTTTCTCTCTCTCTCTCTCTCCTCTCTCTCTTATATATATATATATATATATATATACTTTGGTGCGGTACCAAGTTTCTTGGTACAAGGTGATTCTAGGCGGGTCCCAATTCTCTAGCAGTAGTTTGTTGTAGAGTTCAGGTTCCGTATGAGAGCTCAATGTTTAATTATTGTAAACAGAGAGTTATTTGGGAATAAAAGGCCTTAAATACCATGGGTATCGTGGTTATGGACCATTTCACTCGCGAGTATGCTCACGAGCTTCTTCAGACCACTGTCTAAAATAAAATATATCAGTGGTCTGAAGAAGCTCGTGAGCATACTCTCGCGAGTGGAAATGGTCCATAACCACATACCCATGGTATTTAAGGCCTTTTATTCCCAAATATATATATATATAATATATATATATATATATATATAAAGTCGTCGGGGTGGTCAAGGAAGTCTAGCTCCTTTTCAAAAGTGCTAGATCAAGATTACACCTCTGTAGAGGTACAGTCGGTGTATATTATAGCCCTTGTCGCCAGGTCCCGATAGGGACGGGTAGTAAGAGAGACATGGGAATCCGTGCTGTCCGATACTTATTTGTGGGTGATATATTATCTACTTATTCAATTGTTTATATCTACCTCACATAAGCTGATTTTTAAAGACTTTTACTATACAACTTTTTTTTGTCATATGCACCAAAATGTTGGCTCATTTTCAATTTAAAAATGAATTAAAATTATTTAAATCCATTATTTAAGGTTAGATTTTTGTTTTAGTCGAATAGTAGCAACATAATGGGCATCAGTAAAAAATAAATAAATAAATCAAAATTGAAAATTAAAAAAAGAAAGAAAAAAAAAGGAAATTAAAATTACATATCTAATTTATTTTAATACACTTTTAAACAATTAAATTCGTCCCAAAAGGTGTTTTTACTGTTTAAGTTAATGACCCTACAAGAACTGCAGCACAATTTTTTTAAAGAAAAATCATAACTGAAGCCGACTCTTTTTTTATTTGCTTCCAGTAATTTTTTTATAGTCTGCTGTAAATATATGAGAACAATCGCTAGTAAAAAAAAATAGAAAAAAAAAATGAATATATAAAAATTCGGAAAAGAATTATGACAACAAAAATTATTAGTTAACTAACTTAAAAGTTATTCTATCATGTTTCAGTTAAACTAGTTATATAGATACTTATTAACATTTTATTCATAGTAAAATTTGACTAATTTAGACATTTTATCTATGGTAAGAAAAATCACTAGAATTATGGTAACAGAAATTACTAGTTAACTAACTAAAAAGTCATTCTGTAAGATGTCAATTAAACTAGTTATATAGATACTTAGTAAAATGATTATTAAACTCACTTTTTTTAGATAGATTAGATAAACGAAATCTTTAGCATTCATTTCATTGGCAATTCAGTCTCGAAAGACTATGATAAAAGTTTTTGTGTGCCCCTGAGGTTGCATCGCCTCCTATGACTATGAAGTCCTATGTTTGAGAAACATTCTCGACATTGCATTTGTAGGTTGTCCCTGTAGATGATGATGTTCCGATGCTTTGTTGCCGTTGCTTTCTTATGGACCTCTTAGCTTCATGATGTTGTATCAGGGTGAATTCTGACATATACAGTCCTCTATGGAGATTCTGCCGCCACCGAGGGCGGTCTTGAGCCAAATTTTCCCAGCTGGAAGGGACAATGCCAAAGCACCTGAGATCATTTTTGCAGACATCCTTGAATCGCAGTAGGGGGCGACTAATCTGTCTTTTACCATTAGATCGACAGTAACGAGAAATTGTCAAATCTAATATCGAATAATCATAGACTTTATGCTCAGCCATTCACCTTGGAATCATAAGGTTTCGAGTTCGATATGGGTCTTCGTCAACTTAGCACATAAGAAGCGCAGGTTGGGTAATCTGATCTGTGTGGTAAACCACTTGAGACCTGGCGATAAGTGTGGCACCTCAGTAAAAACAATCTCCCTGGTCTAGCGCCCGCGAAAAGGCGATAGACTTCCTCCCTATTCGACTTATGCCGACATTTGACCATTCTGCAACCCCCCTCCCCTCTCTCTCTCTCTCTCTCTCTCTCTCTCTCTCAATTTATCTATCTATATCTATATATGATAGCGCTAATACCCTTGGGAAAGGTATGCATCCAACGGCTGTCCCTCCAGCTATTTGTAAATAGTAGTGAAGACTTTTAACCTTGTCTAGGTAACCAGTATAAGAGAAGGAAAACTCTGGGTTCAAATCTGTTGAACTCCGCTTAAGAAGTTGACCTTTTGTAGGGTTGATATATATATATTATATATATATTATGGTGTGTGTGTGTGTGTTGTGTGTGTGTGTGTGTGTATATATATAAGTAAGTAAAGTCGACAGGGTGGCCTAAAGTCGGTATCAGCCAATCAGCGAAAGTGTCTATATATATATATATATATATATTATATGTATGTATATATATATATATATATATATATATATATATATATAATATATATATATATAGCCGCACTGAGAAGATGTGATACATCGAAACAGGACTATATATATATATATATATATATATATATATATATATATATATAGTCCTGTTTCGATGTATCACCTCTCTTCAGTGCGGCTAGACTTAGCAGGCTGCCTGATCGAAGCCCAACCAATTTTTTATCCGTCAGTCCCTAACCACGGGACTATCAGCACACGTATCAGTGAGAGAGAATTCTGCTGATAAATACCCTCCAAAATGCTCAACCTACCAGGGGTGGGGAACATATATTTAGTCATCTACGGACACTCTAGTTTCGACGTGTCACGTCTCCTCTGCGCGGCTAGATTTAGCAGGCTACCTACAGACGGAATCGAGACCCGACCGAATTTTCATCATTCACAAACTATATATATGATAGTGTAGCGAGATCGAACGGCAAAACTCACAAACC
>CM042167.1:68556754-68644254 GCA_023376005.1 Doryteuthis pealeii | reverse complement strand
TCTTTCTCTAACTTTCTATACTTGTCTTCTCCCCTCACTCCATTGCTTTGTTTGCTTTCTCTCTCTTTATCAATTTCTTCTTCCTTTTAACTCTCTCTCTCTCTCTCTCTCTCTCTCTCTCTCTCTCTCTCTCTCTCTCTCTCTCTCTCTCTCTCTCTCTCTCTCTCTCTAACTTTCTATACTTGCATTGCTTTGTTACTTGTCTTCTCCCCTCACTCCATTGCTTTGTTTGCTTTCTTTCTCTCTTTATCAATTTCTTCTTCCTTTTAACTCATTCTCTCTCTCTCTCTCTCTCTCTCTCTCTCTCTCTCTCTCTCTCTCTCTCTCTTCTCTATCTATCTATCTATCTTAAATATATTCCTTCTTTATTTATGATTTTTCTTTTCTTCTTCTTGCATTTAAATCCTTTTCTCTTTCTTTTCACTTCTCTTTCTTCATATCTTTCTTTCTTTATTTATTTCCTTATATTTTTCTTCCTTCTTACTCATTCCTTTCATTTTTCATTCTTCTTTCTTCCTAGATCAATTTCCTCCCTTCCTTCCTTCCTTCCTTTCACCATTAATATCTTTCTTTCTTTCTTTTCTTCCTTATATTTTTCTCACTTCTTACTCTTATTCCTTTCATTCTTCTTCTCTCCTTCATCATTTTAACTTTTTCTCCTTCCCCTCCTCCCTTCCTTCCTTCCTGCCCTTCCTTCCTGCCTCCCTTCTTCTCACACTCCCCTTCCTCCCCTCCCTCCATTTCCTTCCTTTCCCCCCCTCCATTCCTTCTCACCTCTTTCCCTCCCTCCCTTTCAAAATCACTCCTCCCTCCTCCCTTCCTTCCTTCCTCCCCCTTCCTCCTGTCTCTCTATATCCCTTCTTCTTACACTCCCTTCCTTTCTTCTCTTTATCCCTTCCTCCCCTCTTTTCATCCTTCCCTCCCTCCCTTCCCCCATCTCTCCTTCCTCCTCCATTCCTTCTTACCTCTCCCCTTCCCTTCCTTCCCTTTATCCACCCCTCCCTTCCTTCCTTCCTTCCTTCCTTTCATCTTCTTAGTCATTCCCAATTCCCTGTTATTTGCTACCGCATTTTCTGCTTGGCCACTTAGAATAACATCACACATAATCAAATGAGTCTTTATTGTTTTGTGCAAGAACACAAATTTTCCAGGTTTTGTGGAACCACCAAAGCTTTGAAATGGCTCAGTGAGGCCAAGACACTTGAAGCGGGCATAACCAAAAAAAACAACAAAGATACGGTGGGGGTGCAAAAATAGTAAGTATAATTCGTTCCCAAGGCCTAGGAATTCGTATCTTAAGAAATGCAATGATGACATCCGAAAAAAAAAAAAACAATTGAAAGGCACCATAGGAAAACAAAACAGACCCCAAAAAAACACGCTTATGGTCGTCACATTGAAAGTACCGGTTCCCGCTAGATCACCGAAGTTAAGCAGCAATGAGCCGTTCAATACTTAGATGGGTGACCATTTAAGCAAAAGCAGGTATTATAAGAAACCTGATATCAAAATGATTGATTCGGCATTAAATGACTCGAGATGTTTAACAAGAACACCTCATCTTATCTCTCTCTCTCTCTCTCTCTCTCTCTCTCTCTCTCTTCCATTATATACCTAAGATGTGAGTATACATTTCTTTCTATTTTTCTTTCATTCCTTTTAATCTTCTTCCCTCTCTTTTATCTTATTCCCAGCATCCTTTTCATGATATCCCTATCCTTGTTCTTTATAGTTTTCATTCATTCTCTCTCTCTCTCTCTCTCTCTCCTCTCTCTCTCTCTCTCTCTCTCTCTTCTCTTCTCTCTCTCTCTCTCTCTCTGCATTCTATCTCCCTCTATTTATCTCTATCTCTCTTCCACGCGCTGTATGTCTGTGTGTCGCTCTCTCTCATTCATTTCTTTTTCTTCTTTTTTCTATATTTCTTTTTCTTTATATCCATGTTTACATATACAAGTGCCCTGGGTATGACGTGAAACTGCATCTGATGGTGAAGTTCCAATGTTAGAGCTCTGCAGATATGTTTATTTAAATGAAAATAGTTTTTATTAACAAAATATTTTTATGCTTGTTTAGATAAAAGGATGTTGTTCGGAAATGGTATCACACAATGTATAGTTTATTTTCCATGCGCCTCTCGTTCCACAACCGGAAGTGTACGGTGAAAAGCAAAAGGTGTTCTTTTCAAAACAGCTACTGACTAGGGTGCCTATTGGATACTTGATCCGTTTAATGGCATATCAACCTTCATGAGTTATTTAATGCCAAAGCCATACTTGTAGAAAAACAATAGTGTTACTATGAGCAGTGCTTGGATTCCATTGATTAAAAAAGTCATCAACATCTGATATGACGTCATCCTATGTATTTTCAGCCTATGAAGTTTTCATCACCCCCTGTTATATACCAATAAACGTATAAGTTGTATACTCTCTTTACTTCTATTCTTCTTCTGGGCGTCTTTATTCTTATGTTCTTCTTCTAGCGTCTGGACTTCGTCTTGGGGATTTCTTGTCTGGTCTATCATAAGCCCTTGGTCATTGGTAGTTTTTAGATAATAACCCAAGACTTCGATTTGCTGTAGATCATATTTTATTCCGAATTCCCCACCAGACTACCTACGCAGATTGTGAGTATGGCAACGTGCCTAAGCGCGACTTGCTCTCTTCGCGGTTTGGCCGATACTGACTAACCCTTTTCTAATCTAAACCGGAAGAGGCCTTCTCCACCTATTCTCACGGTATCCAACGGAAAGTGGGATCAAGGTGAGATCAAGACATGTCACTCAATCCTCCATGACATCGTACTCAAGGCGGCTAGCCGTAACTTATTCAGCTATTTTGGTTTCTACACTATTGTACATAAGTGTTAGGGTACTAACAATTATGTAACACCCCCATCGCGTATATTATTCATATTAAGTTCGTCTCTATCTGGTTAACACTTGATTTGTTTTGGGGGTTTTTTCAGAGGGAGATAAAAAAAAAATTGGTCGCCATTACTCTCATGTCAACTCTGAGCCGGAGTGATAGTCCCAACTATGGGTTAAATAGGGAAAAAATGGATTTAAAAAAATGTGAATATCCATCATGATATAACAATATCCAATTGAAAGACGCGCAAAAAACAATGACATATAAAATTTTTCCTCATCTTAACATGCTGTGTCTGTTATATTTTGAAAATATTTTCTTCACATATATATATATATATGGAAGACGGAGGAAATTAATCCGACAATATGAGAAGAAAATATTTTTTAAATATAACAAACACAGGATGTTATGATCAGGGGAAACAATTTTATGTGTCAATACTTAAGCATTTCGCTATATTGTTACCATCTTCAGGACACGTTAAGTAATGTTTATGTGAGGGACAAAATGAAAGATGTTAAGTGTATAGTGAGTGTGAGAATATGATGTTATAAAAAATTAACGGTTAATAACATATATTAATACATATAAAACATATATTAATACATATATTAATAACATATATATAATACATATAAATATTAACGGTTAATAATAATTTTCTTCGACGCCTGTTTTGATCAACTGTCAAAAAATATACAGGAAACACCCGAGGAAGCCGGAGAATACAGCGACCGAAACGCTGTGTTAATAACTACCACAATGAAGACTAGAAAGATTGGCTTGAAAATAAAAATTATTCCCGCCAAGCCTAAAAAAATGCAGACAAATCACATATTACTCCCAGTTCCACTCTGACCCTTTTTAGAAGAAAATGCTTTTAAATGTGTCTAAACACAAAAGTCTTCGGCTATAAAATAAACCCAACTTGGGTTGATATGCCGAAAAAATCCAACAAACCAAACCGTTATACTGTTACACGTGATGTTATTTCCCCCAACACCCCACCCCTGGCAACGCCGGGTAGCCCTTCTACTACAATATGAAAATATAGGCCACATTCTCGTAAAACTGGAGTATTTTTTTTTAAGTGTCTGAACGTGAAAAAATATCATCAATCACGTCTGACATTTTTTATGTATTAATTGAATATACAAGTCTGTAAAATTGAAAAAAATCTTTGAAATAAAAAATGTGGCTTCCGATTTTTTCTCTTTTTTTATGAAGAAAAAACCATCATCATTATCATCACCATCATTATCACCATCAAAGTCGTGGCAACGAGCACGCTCTCCTTTTAATCTCTCTCTCTCTCTCTCTCTCTCTCTCTCTCTCTCTCTCTCTCTCTCTTGCATTCTATCTCTCTCATTTATCTCTATCTCTCTTCCACGCGTTGTATGTCTGTGGTCGCGCTCTCTCTCTCTCTCCCCTCTCTCTCTCTCTCTCTCCTCTATCTATCTATCTATCTATCTCTTGCATTCTCTCTCTCTCTCTCTCTCTCTCTCTTGCATTCTACTCTCTCTATTTATCTCTATCTCTCTTCCACGCGTTTGTATGTCTGGTGTCGCTCTCTCTCTCTCTCTCTCTCTCTCTCATTCTATCTATCTATCTACTATCTATGTCTCTCTCTATCTATCTATCTATCTCTTGCATTCTCTCTCTCTCTCTCTCTCTCTCTCTCTCTCTCTCTCTCTCTCTCTCTCTCTCTCTCTGCATTCTATCTCTCTCTATTTATCTCTATCTCTCTTCCACGCGTTGTATGTCTGTGTGTCGCTCTCTCTCTCTCTCTCTCTCTCTCTCTATCTATCACTATCTCTTGCATTTCTCTCTCTCTCTCTCTCTCTCTCTCTCTCCTCTCTCTCTATCTATCTATCTATCTATCTAGCATTCTATCATCTCTCTATTTATCTCTATCTCTCTTCCACGCGTTGTATGTCTGTGTGTCGCTCTCTCTCTCTCTCTCTCTCTCTCTCTCTCTCTCTCTCTCTCTCTCTATCTATCTATCTATCTTATCTATCTCTTGCATTCTCTCTCTCTCTCTCTCTCTCTCTCTCTCTCTCTCTCTCTCTCTTGCATTCTATCTCTCTCTATTTATCTCTATCTCTCTTCCACTTGCCATTTTGTTTTAGGACAGGTTATAATTACCAACTTAGGAACATGTATCATACATCAAAATGAAGCTGGTTCTCTGTGAATCACATCCCTACTTATAGTCACCGTTTTTCTCAATTAAAACGTTCCACCTTCGAATGAAAGCATGTATCACTGCCCCGTAAAACTATGTTGACTGTTCTTTGAGCCACTTCTTCACTACAGATTTCACTTCCTCGTCGCTGGAATAATGTTTGCCTCTCTTCGCCCCATGAAAGAGGGTTTGAGATGCAAACAATTATTCCATTATTCTATGACGATCACTGTTAAATACGATTTTCTAAGAGATGTTTGGCTTTAAATGCTACAAGTTCTGTATTGAGGAGTATTAGCTCAGTCGGTATAGCGTTCGGCTAGAAACCACAAGGTTCCTAGTTCGATACCCGTCCTCGCCAACTCAGCGGATGAGTAGCACAGGGATCTGTGCGGTAATGTAAGGAGCTGGTGGTAGTGTGGCGCCGCACATCAGATGCTAAAAATAAACAATCTCCTTAGTCTAGCGCTATTAAAAAGGGATAGACTCCCTCGCTGACTGGCTGATACCGACTTTAGGCCGCCCCGTCGACTTACTTTTTACTTAATATATATATTATATCAAATGAATTACCTTGATTATCAAGACATTGTTCATTTCTATCTACTAGCAAATATATGCACCCTCCGGGTGCAAGTATTTAAGTTTTAATGTAATAGAATATCATATTAAATTAGAAAGACTAAATAAGAATGAAAAAAAAAAGATTTGAAACAGAGGGGGCTATAATCGAAAAATAAAACAACTGAAACTTATTCTTCCATCTTTCATTACTCAATTTTTCTAATTTAACTATTTAGTTAAGATAGGAAGTATTTAATAAAATTACAGTTATTTCCTCTTGTAAATAATTTTCTTTTAAGATTTATCCTCGAGATGTTTGCTCTTATTCATTAAGATAAAACCAAACAATTAGAAATCAATAATACAAAGCACATATTTATTAAAATCAAATTTTAAATATCAATATGCAAATTAGCATTCTCGTTCACACTGTAAACCGCTATTTTCTTGTATATATAAATACAATTAGATCTTATTAGTACGTAGATATGGTTAGCAGTATTAATAATGTAAAACAATTTTATTAATAATTGAAGGATTAAAAGAATGAAATCATGGAGAATTTGACGTAAATAATTAAGGGAATTGTGACTTGAGTAGTGATATAGTTTCGGTTACAGACAGAAAAACACACTATCTCCATTATAATAAGATGTGAAGTAATGACAATGCTGCAATAATCAGCTCAAGTCATTGCCAACACAAGTTGTAATATCTTTAGTGAAAACTGCCCAAAGTACAATCAAATGAGGTCCAGTCGGCGTATTCTACAGCTCTAGCCGACAAGGTGGGTTTATAACCTTCAACACTATGAAGTTTTCATCACCCCCTGTTATATACCAAAAAACGTATAAGTTGTATACTCTCTTTACTTCTATTCTTCTTCTGGGCGTCTTTATTCTTATGTTCTTCTAGCGGTATTCTCACGGTATCCACCGGAAAGAGGGATCAAGGTGAGATCAAGACATGTCACTCAATCCTCCATGACACTCAATCCTCCATGACATCGGTGGGTTTATAACCTTCAACATACCAAAAATATTCACAATCAAATTATGTTAGTTAGTCCTGTAAATCGTCAAATGGGAGGGGGGAAGATTGTATTGGGCTATAGATATTTGTAATGAACGCCACATTCTGTGTAGTCTATATATTGATACTCGTGTTCCTTATTCGTACGATCGTTATCATCCTGCAATACCCTCTGGTTAAAAATAAGGCTATCCAAAATTGTCCAACATGAAATGCAAAAATGTAAATCCTAATTATCTGTTGTTGCTTAGAAAGGCCATTGTGACAGGCAATTGACACTTTTTGCTCAGATAAAACAACTTTCAGACAAAAGACAAATCAGTTAAACCAGGCACAAGATTCATGACAAGGTCACCCTGTGAAATTTACCCCCCTCCTCCCCTATATTTAACACAATGAAACTCGCAGAAAAATTAATATTTTCTTTAAAAAAATGTTTCCATTCGAAAGAAAAAACATTAAATAAACTCCTGATGATTTTTTTTTTTAAATTTTCAGCTTACGGAAATAATGAAAATTATGATTGAAAAACAATGTTTTCATTTTTGCACTGTTAAATCAACTGAAATTTAACGTAGCTAAAAACAAGTTACGATAAGAGTTTTTTTTTAAATTCTATGAAAAATCAATTAATTATCTGATTTTTACGAAAATTTCCATAAATGTTTACCATTGGATGTAAATACATCTGAAATAGTTTTTCTAAAATATATTAGGAGGAATATTTTTTTACGAGGTCTATCACCGCCCCCTATTTTATTTTATGAGATAAAAAAAAATGACGCGTCAGAAATTTTTTTTTCTTTTTTTCTATAAAGATAAGAGTCTGAATAACTATATCAATGAAATTGTATGAATGTACAAGGTGTAGTTTTTTGAGGAAAAATTAATGAAATCGGAAATAAAAAGTGCAAAAAAATGTCATAATTCGGTAAGTCGAAATGTAGATGACAAATCAGAGCCATGATGATGAAATCCTTATTTGGACTATGGAGGAAAAAAAGATGACCAGTCAGTCAAATACTGATATGAAGAGCACAAAGATGATGACAACCAAGAGGAAATGGGGTTTTTTGTTTGTTTTTTTGTTTGTTTGTTAGTTTTGTTGGGTTTTTTTTCTTTCCAAATTTACATTACAAAATTTTCCGAAAATTATACAGAGGAATAAAAATGTAATTACGTTTGATCCAACCCAATAATGTTCACTTTTAGTCGAACCGCGAACTGCTCACCCAACGCTCTTTGTTGAAGCCCCATTAAGCGCTACTACATTTGTTGGTCAGCCCCGTTGATTATGGTTTTAGAATACATCGACTGCACTTCTGCAGAGGGATAAGATTACCCCAAATTGGGACACTTGTTGACTGTGGGTGGTTAATCATGATGCTTAAGGCTGGTGTATGAGTAGAGTGATCTGCCCCTGTCTTTGGCCTGAATAGAGGGATCTGCCCTTGTCAGAATGGGTATAAATGAAGAGCCGGTAAGCGGACATTGGCAATTCATCTACCGACGTTTGAACTGCTGACCACGTCTTCCATACTTTATAGATGGGACCCTGTTTACTGAGCAATCCATGACATGCAACAATCCCCCATGGCCGTTACTTAGGCTTGGCGAGTGGTCGGAGAGACACCCCACGCCTAATCCCTTTGCCTTTATGGCAAGCCCCAACCCTTTTTATCATATATGTACTAGAATGGGGTGGCTGAGGGTTGTAGTGTCCTACGTATTACGTTAAACTCCATCTGATGGTGAAGTTCTAATTCTGGAGCTCTGGGGAATGTGGAGTACCCCTTTATTACCGTTACTTCCGGGTTCATTCTGGCCCAAAGAGGTTAGGGTCCCAACTGTGGGTTAAATAGAAAAAAAATGAGTTTAAAAAAATGAGTTTGATAAAAATTGATTACGCATCAAGTAAAACAAAACGTTTTCGGCATAGAATAACCCGACAAGGGTTGACATGCCGTAAAACCCAACCAACCAACCAACCAACCAACGAACCAACCAATGTCGGTTTGCAGCGAGTGCGTCTACATCAAAGGTCGGTCGGTTGACGGCTATTAATTGTGTTGAAGATACGGCCCAGTCGGAAATCAGAGACGGACAAGAAACAATACGCACCGACTGTTATTGTCCATCTATCAGATTTTACGCGGGAAAGGAGATCGATAAGGAGGAGGGGGAGACAAAGGAGGAGTAGAAGACAAAGGAGGAGTAGGAGTCAGATGAGGGGGAGGAGTCAGAGGAGGGGGAGGCAGAGGAGGGGGAGGAGGCAGAGGAGGGCGGAAACATTTGTGAAAATATGCAATCACCAGAAACCATCAGTTTCGATATGACGCACATGTAGACACAAACATACACACGTAAACACTCTCACATATATACATACAATTACACGCATTCACACACACATACATACACGCACATAAACACACAAACATATATCATACATAAACCACACGCAAACATACACACATCAACACACTCACACATACACATATATACATACGCATACATATACACACATACACACACATACAGATATACACACAAACATATATGACACATATATCACACACAAACATACACATATAAATGCACTCACACATGCATATACAATCACACACATGCACACATAAATATACATCGCACATAATCACACACAAACATGCACGCATGAACACACATATACACATATACACATACAACCACACACATGCACATACCCATACACACACATACACATACATACACAAATATATATGACACACATATGACACACAAATATACACATATAAAACACTTACACATACACATACAATCATACACATGCACACACACGCATAAACACACATACACAAATAAATATACATCACATACATATTACACATAAACACACACATATATACATTCAATCACACACATAGACACACATGCACATACGTACATACATATACATTACACATATATCACACACAAGCATACACACATAAATACTCACACACCTAATCACACACATGTGCACACATACACATACACACATACACATACACACACAATTGTACATCACACATATATCACACACTAACATACGCATATAAACACAATCACAAATAGGATAGAACCCAGGTGGATGAGCAGTTCCTGACTTGCAATACTCCACTTTGGCCCTATCTTGGGCTAGACAGGCGGTCGAAGAGGCCCCCTCCGATCAATCGGCTAGTCACGTCAAGCCCTAGCACCTATATGATTGTCCCAACCCTATTGCCCTTATGGCAAGCCCCAACTCCTTTTTATCATATGGGTGCTAGAAGGCAGTCACTGAGGGTCTACATGTCCTGGGAATGATGGTGAAGTTCCAGTTTTGGAGGTCTGGGGAATGTGTAGCGCCCCTTCATCACTATTGCTCCCTGGTCCACTCTGACCCGGATTGGTAGTACCTGTTAGGATCCCATCTATGGGTTAAATAGAAAAACATTAGTCTATAAACAAAATTGTATTATCCATTAAGAATTGATTTATTTCAAAACTTTATCGGCATTAAATGACCCACTGAGGTTGATATGCCGTAAAACAAAACAAACAAAACAAAACAAAACAATCACAAATACACATACAATCACACACATGCACACACACATACTCATACCCATATATACATATACATAGACAATATACATCACACATATATCCCCCACATCATACACACATACACATACACACACAAATATATATCACACATATATCACATACAAACATACGCACATAAACACAGTCACATGTAAATATACAATCATACATATACACACACACACATATACACACATACACACCCAAATATGTATTCTGGTTAGAAAGGTAAACTACATCTTTTAATGTTGATTTCGGGTGAGTGTGGGGTACCGCTTCCTTGCAATTATTCTCAGGTTCATTCTCATCCGGAGTGGTAGTACATGTTAGGGTTCTACCAATGGGTTAAATAAATCAAAAAATGAGTTTTAAAAAAACGGTCAATAAACTCACCACTTAACTCATTTAAACCTGTGTTTTTTCAATCTTTCTTAATATACTACATACCGTCGGATTCACTTCCTTTTCTTCACACACATACACACACACACACACAACACATATATATATATATATATATATATATATATATATATATATATATATATATAATTTTTATTGAGGAATTATATATAATTGATAATTGAAAAATTATCAAATATATATAATTCCTCTATGAAATTTAATATATACTCTTTGCCCATTAGGTTGTGTTCTGAGGATTCGGGCCCCGAATTGGGAAGTCGTTGTCCTGGGAGTGACCTTGCCCTCTGTAATCCTGCGATGGGATACACGGCAAATACAGGTTAGGTGGCTGCACAGTTTGAATTAATATTACCATTGAATAGATGGTTTGGCATTCTCCGTTTGTGGCATGGGCTGGTGGCCCAGTGCGTTGAGACCCCGCTCTTCACGCTGTGGTCCGCTGGTTCAATCTCTAGTGGCGGAGATTGTGGTATGCACTGCTGATGAGACCAAAAGAGGTCGAAACAGCTGTCCAGTGCTCCGGATGTCGCAAATGATTCTTGCCGAGTTGTCTGGTCGTGGTAATATGATTCAAAATTATCAATTATATATATAATTCCTCTATCAAAAATTCAATATCAAAAAAATTCAATATATACCCTTTGCCCATTAGGTTGCGTTCTGAGGATTCAGGCCCCGAATTAGGAAGTCGTTGTCCTAGAGGTGCCCTTGCCCTCTGTAATCCTGCGATTGGATACATGGCAATATAGGTTAGGTGGCTGCGCAATTAGAATTAATGTTACCATTGACTAGATGATTTGGCATTCTCCGTTTGTGGCATGGGCTGGTGGCCCAGTGTGTTGAGACCCCGCTCTTCACGCTGTGGTCCGCTGGTTCAATTTCTAGTGGCGGAGATTGTGGTATGCACTGCTGATGAGACCAAAGGAGGTCGAAACAGCTGTCCAGTGCTCCGTATGTCGCAAATGATTCTTGCCGAGTTGTCTGGTCGTGGTAATATGTTTCAATTATCAATACTAGCAAATATATGCACCCTCCGGGTGCAAGTATTTAAGTTTTAATGTAATAAAATATCGTATTAAATTAGAAAGGCTAATGAAACTAAATAAGAATGCAGATAAAAAGATTTGGAACAGAGGGGGTATAATCGAAAAAATAGAACAACTGAAACTTACTCTTCCATCACTCTCGTCTTTCATTGTTATTTTTTTCTAATTTAAGTATTTAGTTAAAAGAGGAAGTTAAGAATAAAATGACAGTTATCTTTTCTTGTTAATGGATTTCATTTAAGATCCATTGAAGAGATTTTTGCTTATATTCATTAAAATAAAACCAAACAATTAGAAATCAATAATACTGATCACATATTTATTAAAATCAAATTTTTAATATCAATATGCAAATTAGCCTTCCCGTTCACACTGTAAACCGCTATTTTGTTGTATATATAAATATGATTGCATGTTATCAGTATGTAGACATAGTTAACAGTATTAATAATGTAAGACAATTTTATTAATAATTGAGGTTTAAATAAAAATGAAATCATGGAGAATGTGACGTAAATAACTAAGGGAATTGTGACTTGAGTAGTAATATAGTTTCGGTTACAGACAGACAAACACACAATCTCCATTATAATAAGATAATTTATATATATATATATATATATATATATTATATATAATGGTATATGCTGATTTAATCAAACATATGTTAATGGAAGATCATGTATTGGTATGTATACACACAGTGCGACATAAAGATTTTTCTATTATATAATTATATCCCATAAAGTTATTTTTTTTTTTACCCGAAGTGTTGATGTTTGATGTTTGATGTTTGGTGTTCAGTTCTTTGTATAGATAATCTCAAACGTCTGGGTTTTTTGGGGTTTTTTTTGTTTTTTTTTTTTGGGGGGGGTCTTTATTTATTTTCCTTTTTTTTGTTGTTGTTGTTGTTTTTTAGTTTTTTGATTCTTGTTTATGTTTTTGTTTTGTTTTTTTGTCTTGTTTATGTCTATTGTTTTATTAGCATACGTCAAACTGGTTAAATAAATAAAAAAATTGTCCTTATTCCCAGGTTCACTCTCATCCGGAGTGGTAGTACATGTTAGGGTTCTATCAATGGGTTAAATAAATCAAAAAATGAGTTTAAAAAAAACGAGTTTTTAAAAAATGTTGAATGCCTAACAAGAATTAATAAACCAAACGCCTTCGGTATAAAATAACCCAACAAGGGTTGGCATGCCTTAAAATCCAACCAACCAGCCACATACACACACCCAGAACACATATGCACGAAGATGCACATGCAAACGCGCACATACACACACATACACATATACACACAAATATAAGCACGTGGTCTAATGGTTAGAGTCGTAGGAAATGGACTCGTCGACCCAAGTTCAATTCCTGGAAGAAGCTGTTTGTATTTTACATAGCGCTAATACCCATGGGAAAGGTATGAATCCAATTTTCCTTTCAGCTATGGGTAAATAGCAGGGCAGATTGGGCTCTTTAACCATGGCTAAGAAACCAGTCTATGAGAAGGAAAACTCTGAATTCAACAATAAAATATGGTTGTCATTATAAAAAATAGATTTGGCGATCCGAGTTCAAATCTCCATATTAATACTCGTGTTCCTTAATTGTACGATCGTTATCATCTTGCAATACCCACTCTGGTTAAAAATTAGACCGTCCAAATCGTTCAAGATGAAATGCAAGAAAATGTAAATCATGATTATTTGTTGTTCCTTATCCGCCGAATTTGTATTTCTTATGAGTGTCGTCACCTCAGCTAAATAGTGAACCAGAAAGAAAGGGAAGAGAAAGTACATGCTACACAGAAAAATATAATAAGAAAGAAAGAAAGAAAGAAAGAAGGGGAAAAATAAAGAGAGGGGGTGAGCGTGCAGAAGCGATAACGCTAATATGCTTCAATCGAAAATAATGAAAAGAGGAAAAACAAAATGAGCAAGAAGAAAAAAGTTGAAAAGAAAGAAAGAAAGAAAGAAAGAAAGAAAGAAAGTCAAAAGAGAGAAAACCCCAGAAAAACATTTAAAATGAATACAAGAAACTTTTGGTGTTCTTCCAATATGTAATCTACCGAGTTGTTTACATTCCAATATGTGATCTACCCATTAACTAACCATTATTTTCCCATTAAACTAACCCTAACCCTAACCCTGTCTTCTTTTTTCCTAGTAGAGCACATGCCATGAATAGTAGATCAATGTTGATCACAAACCTTCGGTAGATCACATATTGGAAGAGCACCGAACTTTTTACCCAGCGTAGACGAGGTAGGTTCACTAGTACTGCAATAATTTATAAAGGTTTCAAAGTGTTTCTTTCTGTTGAATAAGTCGCGTGGGCGATAGAACTTTACCCATTATTTTCCCATTAAACTAACCCTAACCCTAACCCTAACCCTGTCTTCTTTTTCCTAGTAGATCACATACCATGAATAGTAGATCAAAGTAGATCACAAACCTTCGGTAGATCACATATTGGAAGAGCACCGAACTTTTTACCCAGCGTAGACGAGGTAGGTTCACTAGTACTGCAATAATTTATAAAGGTTTCAAAGTTTTTCTTTCTGTTGAATAAGTCGCGTGGGCGATAGAACTTTACCGGCATCAAAATTGCTTACTATACAGATCTGACATTTACCCGTCGTATCACTGCGTCTTTCGAACATGAATCCAGGATGTGTTCTCGGCAGGGGGTAGAGCAATGGACGGGTGCTCGATCTAAATAAATCAAAACATTGAATGCACACCGGATTGCTAAATAACATCCGAAAATCCGGAATTCGATCAATTACAAGTGAAAGACAACTGATGATATTCAAGGAAATAATTCCTCAATAAAATTTAATATATATATATATATATATATATATATATATATATATATGTGTGTGTGTGTGTGTGTGTGTGTGTGTGTGTGTGTGAAGAAAAGGAAGTGAATCCGACGGTATGTAGTATATAAGATTGAAAAAACACAGGTTTAAATGAGTTAAGTGGTGAGTTTATTGGCCGTTTTTTAAAACTCATTTTTTGATTTATTTAACCCATTGATAGAACCCTAACATGTACTACCACTTCGGATAAGAGTGAACCTGGGAATAATGGCAATTTTTTTTTTTTATTTAACCAGTTTGACGGCAGCGGGGGGGTTACTGATTTACGATAGACGAGCCGCAAACGCGTTGGATACTCGTTGTAACATTGATCCATAATGATATCAATGCTTCTATTTAAGTTTAGGATTCTAATTGGCTTTTCATAGTCATTTCGGGTCAAGTTACCTTCAAGATTCAGAAGGACATGTTTCGCTTTGCACCCTCAACATCCGGTTGTTTGTTAGGGTTAGGGTTAGGAGTTAGGGGTTAGGGTTAGGGGTTAGGGTTAGCAGTTAGTTTTATGATTTAAAAAATGCGTCTAAAAATCGTCTGGTAACAAACAACCGGATGTTGACGGTGCAAAGTGAAACATGTCCCTCTGAATCCAGGTCGGCCCTGGGGTGCTTAAAGGTAACTTGGTCCGTTATTTCCCGCCCCGTCGGCTGGGGCTGTAGAATACACCGACTGCACCTCTGTAGAGGGGTAAGACCCCCCCTCTTCAAATGGACTACCTGTTGGCCGTGGGTGGTGACCCGTGATGCCTGAGGACGGGATCCTGGTGGTTGAAACACTCCACTTTGGTCCTTAGTTAACCTAGACTGATTCAAGATTTATCAAACTACAGTACGTATATAATTTATACGCTACCTAAGAATTATGTAACATGGCGTCTGCATCTGATAATAAGAATATAGACGGTATAAGAACATACGAGGTTGAGGAACATGTATCATACATCAAAATGAATGGGATCCTCTGTGGATCACATCCCTACTTCTCTATATAGTCACCGTTTCTCTCAATAGCAATATTCCACCTTCGAATGAGAGCATGGATCCTCTAAAATGTTCTTTTATGGGGCCAAAATGTGAAGAAATAGGGATGTGATCCACAGAGGACCAGCTTCATTTTCATATATGATACATGTTCCTGTGTTGGTAATTATACCTGTCCTAAACAAAATGGCATTACTTTTTTACTCACCTATGTGGAGAAGTAGGGATGTGATCCACAGAGGACCAGCTTCATTTTCATGTATGATACATGTTCCTGTGTTGGTAATTATACCTGCCCTAAACAAAATGGCATTACTTTTTTACTCACCTATGTGGAGAAGTAGGGATGTTATCCACAGAGGACCAGATTCATTTTCATATATGATACATGTTCCTGTGTTGGTAATTATACCTGTCCTAAACAAAATGGCATTAATTTTTGACTCACCTATGTGGAGAAGTAGGGATGTTATCCACAGAGGACCAGATTCATTTTCATATATGATACATGTTCCTGTGTTGGTAATTATACCTGTCCTAAACAAAATGGCATTACTTTTTACTCACCTATGTGGAGAAGGAGGGATGTTATCCACAGAGGACCAGATTCATTTTCATATATGATACATGTTCCTGTGTTGGTAATTATACCTGCCCTAAACAAAATGGCATTACTTTTTTACTCACCTATGTGGAGAAGTAGGGATGTTATCCACAGAGGACCAGATTCATTTTCATATATGATACATGTTCCTGTGTTGGTAATTATACCTGCCTAAACAAAATGGCATTACTTTTTTACTCACCTATGTGGAGAAGTAGGGATGTTATCCACAGAGGACCAGATTCATTTTCATATATGATACATGTTCCTGTGTTGGTAATTATACCTGTCCTAAACAAAATGGCATTACTTTTTGACTCACCTATGTGGAGAAGTAGGGATGTTATCCACAGAGGACCAGATTCATTTTCATATATGATACATGTTCCTGTGTTGGTAATTATACCTGTCCTAAACAAAATGGTATTACTTTACTGACTCACCCTCGTAGATAGTACCATAGCGAACAAGAGTTAGAATATCATGAAACCGTTAAAGTATGGGCATTTATGTCGGCATCTGCCTTGAAAAAAACTCCACTAAGAGGTTTTAGGAATAGTTGTCAGTGTTACATAATTATTAGATTCCTAATATTTATGTACAGTAGTGTAGAAACCAAAATGGCTGTTATAATTTGCAGCCGGCGGCCTTTAAGGATTGAATGACAAGGCTTGACCTCATCCTGATTCTTCCGGCGGATACCGTGAGAATCGGTGGAGAAAGACCCTCTTCTGGTTTAGATTAGAGAGAGTTTTAGTCAGATCGGCCAAAGACCACGACGGTGGTAAATCGTGTATGCACGCTCCGACTCAATCTGCGCAGGTATTCTGGTGGGGATTTCAGAACAAAATATGATCTAAGGTAAATCGAAGTCTTGTGTTATTATCTAAAAACTACCAATGACACAGGGCTTCTGATAAAAAGAAATCCCCAATGAAAGACCAGACACGAAGTCCCCAGACGAAGTCCAGACGCTAGAAGAGACGCTAGAAGAATAGAAGTAAGAAAGTAAGGAAAGAGAGTATACAACATCAGTCCTCTTGCTTTAAAAGCACGGCAGATAAGCAACACCTGATAATCCGGATTTAAATTTTTGAATTTCATCTTGGACGATTAACCAGGGCGTGTTGCGAGATGAAAATGGTCGGAAGATTAAGGAACAAGCGTATTAATATATTAATATATAAAATCATATGTAATAATATATTATATACAAGGTGTCCACAAAGTCTGGGTACATGGAGATTTCACTATTGTATTTATTTATGTTATTTTTGCGAGAAGGTAATTTTCCCCGTGTACCCAGACTTTGTGGACACACTGTATAGATTTATAGGTTTAACTAGTGAGCATTAAAATGTGTAGAAAAAAAGAAAAAAATTTACCTGCATCGGCCGGGAATTGAACCCGGGCCGCCCGCGTGGCAGGCGAGCATTCTACCACTGAACCACCGATGCTCAGGTGCTTGTGCAGCCGTAACTTGATAAAATATACTTTATATTGAACGATTTTATCTTTATTTGCTGGCCTGCTCGATTACTTGCGTCTTATCTCCCATTACGATCGTCAAGTGGTTGTAGATTTTCTTACAATATATGGTTTGATTTGTTTTGTTTTACGGCATATCAACCTCAGTGGGTCATTTAATGCCGATAAAGTTTTGAAATAAATTAATCCTTAATGGATAATACAATTTTTTTATAAATACATTTTTCTAGTTAACCCATAGATGGGACCCTAACAGGTACTACCACTCCGGGTCAGAGTGGACCAGGGAGCAATGGTGATGAAGGGGTGCTCCACATTCCCCAAACCTCCAAAACTGGAACCTCACCATCAGATAGAGTTTAACGTCATTCCCAGGACATGTAGACCCGAAGCCACCGCCTTCTAGCACCCATATGATAAAAAGAGGTTGGGGCTTGCCATAAGGGCAATAGGGTTGGGAAAATCATATAGGTGCTAGGGCTTGACGTGACCAGCCGATTGATTGGAGGGGGCCTCTCCGACCGCCCGTCTAGCCCAAGATAGGGCCAAAGTGGAGTATTGCATGTCATGAACTGCTCATCCACCTGGGCTCTATCCTTAAGCATCACGGGTCGCCACCCACGGCCAACAGGCGGCCCCATTGGGGGAGTCTTACCCCTCTGCAGAGGTGCAGTCGGTGCATTCTAACGCCCCACCGACAGGGCGGTTACAATATATGGGTGATCAAAATTGGGAAGGTCCGGGTTAATATTAATAACTACCGGTGACTGTGGATATCCCACAGTATGATAATTTAATTATTACATTTGATATGTTTACTTAAGAGCTACACTTCTAAATCTAAAAATTACAACATTGTATTATTTCAAATGAAACGTTATCTAATCGAAACGGATATTATTAGGTAATATTTATATTCAAACTCTAAAACACAGAAATTCTGTAATGAAATATGTGAATTCTAGCAGGACCTGTAGATATACCACAGTATGATAATTTCATTATCATAACGGTTGATATGTTTACTTAAGAGCTATTGCTAAATTGTTCAATATTTAAGAAGTATAATAATCTTTATTTAACTCTTTCTGGCTCTTTTTCTTTCTTTCTTTCTTTCTTTCTTTCTTTCTTTCTTTCCTTCTTTTCATCTTTTCATTATGATCGATTAAAACAGATTAGCGTTATCGCTTCCCCGCGCTGAAACCAACCGTAGTTGTAACTCTTGCGGCAGTCCCCAAGAACCTGGATGAGAGAGGGAAAATAGACTATCAAGACCACCGCACAGCTATGATACTTAGGAGAGTCCTGGTGTTCTTGAGAGACGTACTGTCACTCAGAATCCAATGAAAAAAGACTTTCTTTATTTCTTTATTTCTTTATTTTAACAAACCTTTCTTTACTTCTTTCTTTCTACTCCTTAATTCTTTCTTTCTTTCTTCTCCTTAATTCTTTCTTTCTTTATTTCTCTTTATTTATTTATTTCTTTCTTCTCATTAAATCTACGTTTCTTTCTTTCCTTAATTATTTTTTTCTTTCTTTCTTTCTTTCTCTTCTCCTTAATTCTTTTTCTTTCATTCTTTCTTCTTTCTTCTTAATTCCTACTTTCTTTCTTCCTCTCTTTAATTCTTTCTTTCTTCTCCTTAATCTTCTTTCTTTCTTTCTCCTATTTCTTTCTTTCTTTCTTTCTCATTAATTCTCCTTTTCTTTCTTCTTTCTTTCTTATTTCTTTCTTTCTTTCTTTCTCATTAATTCTTTCTTTCTTTCTTTCTCTTTCTTTCTTTTCTTTTTCTTTCTTTCTTTCTTTCTTTTTTTTTCTTTCTTTCTTCTCTTAATTCTCTTTTTCTTTCTTCTCCTTTCTTCTTTTTCTCTTTAATTCTTCTTTTCTTTCTTTTCTTTCTTTTTTTTCTTTCTTCTTAATTCTTTCTTCTCCTTAATTCTTTCTTTCTCTTTCTTCTCTCTCTCTTCCCACTTAATTGTTTCTTTCTTTCTTTCCCTTAATTCCTTCTCTCTTACCGTGATTTCTTTCTTGGAAGACGTAGACCTAGAGCTGACCTTATCCTCTGGAATGCTACGTGATCAGCTCCAAGACAAATATCTTATTTTATTTATTTATTTTTATTCATTTATTTATTTTTGCCCCCCCCCACACACACACACACACATTTTTTCTCTTTTATATTCATTTTTTAACCTACACATAATTAATTGGTTGTAACATTTTGGTTTGGTTTGTTTTGTTTTACGGCATATCAGCCTCAGTGGGTCATTTAATGCCGATAAAGTTTTGAAATAAATCAATTCTTAATGGATAATACAATTTTTTTATAAATACATTTTTCTATTTAACCCATAGATGGGACCCTAACAGGTACTACCACTCCGGGTCAGAGTGGACCAGGGAGCAATGGTGATGAAGGGGTGCTCCACATTTTCTCCAAAACTGGAACCTCACCATCAGATAGAGTTTAACGTCATTCCCAGGACATATAAACCCGCAGCCACCGCCTTCTAGCACCCATATGATAAAAAGGGGTTGGGGCTTGCCATAAGGGCAATAGGGTTGGAAAAATCATATAGGTGCTAGGGCTTGACGTGACCAGCCCATTGATCGGAGGGGGCCTCTCCGACCGCCCGTCTATCCCATGATAGGGCCAAAGTGGAGTATTGCATGTCATCAACTGCTCATCCACCTGGGTTCTATCCTTAAGCATCACGGGTCGCCACCCACGGCCAACAGGTGGCCCCATTGGGGGAGTCTTACCCCTCTGCAGAGGTGCAGTCGGTGCATTCTAACGCCCCACCGACAGGGCGGTGGTTGTAACATGTAAAAGAAAAATGAAATTAAAATGCAATGTAAGTGTAATGATTGTTTGGCTTTAACTAGTCCTACCTCGGAGACAACACCAGATAAAACATTAAAATTGGAATTAGTTAAGAAATGCTATACTAATTAAGATAGATAGATAGATATACTGTCGCACCTGGAGTTACGAGTGTCCCAAGTTCCGAATTTTACGAGCTGTCACAAGGTTAATGCACGATTACCATGAGTTAATGATATGGCTTTCCCGTGTGTGGGCTGGTGGGCCATAGGTAGAGTGTCGGCTCTGTACTCTGTGGTCGATGGTTCGGTCTCAAGTCATCAATAGATCGTGATATACACTGCTGAGGAAAGCAAATAAGGTTGAAACAGTTGTCAAGTATTCTGTATGTCGTACACGATGTTTGCTGAATTTTCTGGTCGTGGTATTTTAATTCAATTTCTTTCTTTGTATTTCATGTATAGTACGCTTTTTCTCCCTTTCTTTCTTTTTTTGCTGTTCTCCTTATTTTTTTATTTTTTTCCACGATTTCTTTCATTCTTTACTTTTTTTTCATTTTGTATTTCATATATAGTAAATTGATATATTTTCTTTCTTTCTTTCTTTCTTTCTTTCTCTTTTCTCCTTAATTGTTTCTTTCTTTCTTTCTCTTTTCTCCTTCATTCTTTCTTTCTTTCTTTGTATTTCCTTTAGAGTAAATTAATACGTTTTTCTTCTTTACTTTTTCTTTTCTTCTTGATTCTTTCTTTCTTCTTCTTAATTCTTTCTTTCTTTCTTTTTTCTTTCTTCTTCTCCTTAATACGTTTTTCTTCTTTAGTCTTTCTTTTCCTTAATTCTTTCTTTCTTTCTTTCTTTCTTTCTTTCTTACTTCTCTCTATTCTCCTTAATTGTTCTTTCTTTCTTTCTCTTTCTCCTTCATTCTTTCTTTCTTTCTTTGTATTTCCTTTAGAGTAAATTAATACGTTTTTTTCTTTACTTTTCTTTTCTTCTTTGATTCTTCTTTCTTCTTCTTAATTCTTTCTTTCTTTCTTTTTTCTTTCTTTCTTCTCCTTAATACGTTTTTCTTTCTTTAGTCTCCTTTCTTTTCATCTTAATTCTTTCTTTCTTTCTTTCTTCTTTCTTTCTTTACTTCTCTCTATTCTCCTTAATTTTTCTTTCTTTCTTCTCTTTTCTCCCTTCATTCTTTCTTTCTTTGTATTCCTTTAGAGTAAATTAATACGTTTTCTTCTTACTTTTTTTTTTCTTCTTGATTCTTTTCTTCTCTTCTTCTTAATTCTTCTTTCTTTCTTTCTTTCTTTCTTTCTTCTCCTTAATACGTTTTTCTTCTTTAGTCCTTTCTTTTCATCTTAATTCTTTCTTTCTTTCTTTCTTTCTTTCTTTCTTTACTTCTCTCTATTCTCCTTAATTGTTTCTTTCTTTCTTTCTCTTTTCTCCTTCATTCTCTTCTTTCTTTGTATTTCCTTTAGAGTAAATTAATACGTTTTTCTTCTTTACTTTTTCTTTTCTTCTTGATTTCTTTCTTTCTCTTCTTAATTCTTTCTTTCTTTCTTCTTTTCTTTCTTCTCCTTAATACGTTTTTCTTCTTTAGTCCTTTCTTTTCATCTTAATTCTTTCTCTTTCTTCTTTCTTTCTTTCTTTACTCCTCTCTTTCTCCTTAATTGTTTCTTTCTTTCTTTCTCTTTTCTCCTTCATCTTTCTTCTTTCTTTGTATTTTCCTTAGAGTAAATTAATACGTTTTTCTTCTTTACTTTTTCTTTTCTTCTTGATTCTTTCTTTCTTCTTCTTAATTCTTTCTTTCTTTCTTTCTTTCTTTCTTTCTTCTCCTTAATACGTTTTTCTTCTTTAGTCCTTTCTTTTCATCATAATTCTTTCTTTCTTTCTTTCTTTCTTTACTTCTCTCTTTTCTCCCTTGATTCTTTCTTTCGTCTCGTTAATTCTTTCTTTCATTCTTCTCCTTAATACGTTTTCCTTCTTTTGTCCTTTCCTTTTATCTTAATTCTTTCTTTCTCTCTTTCTTTCTTTTCTCCTTAATTCTTTCTTTCTTTCTTTCTTCTCTTTAATTCTTTCTTTCTTTTTATCATCTAAGTGTGACTAACGTAAATTCACATCATTCACAGCCAAGAGAACTACCCTCCCACTTGTGATCACACCCTCAGCTTGGCGACATCGAGCTGTCTTTTATAAAAGTAGATATCAACTGTCTCTTCTTCTTTTTTTTTTCTTTTTTTTTTGTTTGTTTTTGTTGTTTTGTTGTTTTTTTGTTGTTGTTTGTTTGCTGGTGTCATTTTGTTCAAGGGGCGACGAATCGTGCCGAGTCCATGATGTCTTTTCGATTAGGAGAGAGATATCTCAGTCGTCTTTTTTAAATGTCATTGGATTCGATTTACGCTAACCAGAACGCCATAAAAGGTTTTGGTTAATGAGAAAATGAGGAAAAAAAGGAAAAATCAAAAACAAATGTCGTCTTAACCCTTTGAAATCGATGGGCCGGTATTTGTACCGCTAACTAGAAGTACAAGTCATTCAAAAATTTGAATTATTTGGATTATTCGGACTATTGTCCTCATTATTTCTCTGAATGTTAGAGATGAGGCTTGAAGATTAGTATTATCTGCGTTATTCGGACTATTGTCCCCATCTTCATTGTTATTTGTACAACGTTTCGGCCGATATGCTCTCTGGCCTTCTTCAGGTATTTCCTGTCGGAGAAACTTTCTCGGACTCGGGAGGGAACCTTCTTTCGAAACGCGGAACTTTCTTGTCGTAATCGGGAGCCATCACGGAACTTTGAACCGATTACGACAAGAAAGTTCCCGAGCTCGAAAAGAAAGTTCCCGAGTCCGAGAAGGTTCCCGGTCCGAGAAAGTTCCCGAGTCCGACAAGAAATACCTGAAGAAGGCCGGAGGGCATATCGGCCGAAACGTTGTACAAATAACAATGATTATGTGGACAATAGTCCGAATAACAGATAATTCTATTGTCCTCATCTTTTTGTTAAAACAAATGTGCCCTCTGGCCTTCTTAAGGTGTTTCTTGTTATTTTTAGATGAGGTTTGATAATTTGTATTATCTAGATTTTCCGGACTGTTTTCTCAACTTTATTGTTATATACATAACGTTTCGGTTGAGGTTTCTTTTCTTTTTTTTTTTTTTTTTTTTTTTTTTTGTCGAACTCGGGAACCCTTTTTGAAACTCTGAAACGTTTTTGTCGAATTCGTGCACCTTCATGTCGTAATCGGGAGCCTACATGGAACTTCGAATAACTTCATATATAACTTCAATAAGCAAAAAAAAAAAAGGCAGTCTATACCCTTTTCACTAGCGCTAACCAAGGAGATTGTTTTTTTAGCTGAGTTGTGTGAGGGCTGGTATCGAACCAGAAACCTTGGAGTTCCAACGGCTGGACGCTCTATCGACTGAGCTAGAGGGCAAATAATTTCTTTTTTTTTTTTAGAATTCTTTTTCATAAATGTAAACTCTTGCAATCTTTTTCGAATTGTTTTATTGGAAAAAATGTTTTTATTCCGAAAAGTTTATATTCCTGTCAGATATGAATGATTTTTAAACAAATCTATTTTACCCATAGATGGAACCCTAACATGTCACTCAATAAGTCCCGGCCTAACTAATAAAACAAGTTTTTGGCAAAATTCAACTTTATTCATCAACATAGTCTCCTTCTATGAGGTTACACTGATTCCAACGTTTCTCTAACAATTCGATGCCTTTTTTGTACAACGATCTGTCTTTGGCCTCAAAATATGCCTCAGTTTCCCATATCCATCTTCATTGGAGCCAAATCTCTTTCCCTGTTATTCTTATTTTACTTAGATTTATCTATTTTTACTTTTTAATATCCAATGCCACCACTCCGGGTCAGAGTATTGATAATGAAGGAGTTCTTCATACTCACCAGAAATATACGACTGGAGCCTCACCATCAGATGCAGTTGTTGTATACTCTCTTTCTTTACTTCTATCATTCTTCTGCTCATCTTTGGTATCTTACGTTCTTCTTCTAGCGTCTGGACTCTTATTTCTCTGTTCTTGCTGGTTGGTCGTCCTTGATTCATTTCTTCTTCAAGGTCAGACTTGTTGCCAACATTCATCAACCACAAAACCATATTATTTATGTAAACTTTTATTTACTTAACTAAACATATTTCTCTAACTAAACACAGCGAGCGTGTGCAGGTGAGCTCCAATTAAGGCAGATAGGCCTTATCTGCCTGACGTCCAAGCTGAAACTGAGAGCCAACCAGGTCCCACGTGACTTCACGTATTTCGCGGGCTTTCTGAAATATTCCATGGAAAGTTCCGCCAGTGATATGAAAAGGGGCCATCCCTTCAGAAATACAGGGTGTTGACAATAATCTATGCATAGATTATGTAACACAGTTTTGGGGTCTTAATCTTCTTATTAATCCCCACATATCCAACACAACCACTCCAGGTCAGAGTGGACATGAGAGGAATGGCAATCAAAGAGTTTAATGTCATATCCAACCCCCCCTTTATGGGGGTCTTAATCTTCTTCAGGGGGAGTTAGCGTCGACAAAGTATTTTCTGTTTCGAATTTATGGGCCATCCTTTAGGCTTCAAGCAAGAGCGTTTGTCCAGCAGAAATCTTGGTAAATAATCCTTTGGTTGTTCTTTGGTGCTCCTCAGTATTGCAAGTCCTTCGTCATTGATTGCAAATGGACTCCTCTCCGTATCAGTGATTAAGTAGTCAACCAACCACGCATTCGGGCTGTTGATTGGTTGAGGTTTAAACCACGTGACCTCGCTTGGTCTATAAACCTAAGTGGTGTATCGTAGCACGGCTTATATCCACCAAATGATCCAACATAAGTAACTGTAGCCAAATATGGGGGTGGTAAAGAGATTCTTTGAACATTTTACCGCTAACAAGAAGTGCAAAGGTTATTCAATGAACTAACTTTGGCCCTATCTTGGGCTAGACGGGCGCTCGGAGAGGCCCCCTCCGATCAATCGGCTGGTCACGTCAAGCCCTAGCACCTATATGATTTTCTTGCCCTTATGGCAAGCCCCAACCCCTTTTTATCATATGGGTGCTAGAAGGCGGTGGCTGCGGGTCTACATGTCCTGGGAATGACGTTAAACTCTATCTGATAGTGAGGTTCCAGTTTTGGAGGTTTGGGGAATGTGGAGCACTCCTTCATCACCATTGCTCCCTGGTCCACTCTGACTCGGAGTGGTAGTACCTGTTAGGGTCCCATCTATGCGTTAAATAGAAAAATGTATTTATAAAAAAATTGTATATTTCCATTAAGAATTGATTTATTTCAAAACTTTATCGGCATTAAATGACCCACTGAGGTTGATATGCCGTAAAACAAAAACAAAACACAACAATCAATGAACTAGCAAGAATATGCGCCCTTCGGTCGTAAATATTTAAATCTTAATGTAATGAACATACAATAAATTAGGAAAACTAACGAAATTAATTAAGAACGCATATAAAAAGTTTACACTTTCGCTAATTCGGTTCCCTAAAGAGGCTCTACAAGTACGTATTGAGCATTTTCCAATATTTATTATTTCGACTCGTTCGATTTTTTTCTTTTCCGTCAAATTTCAGTTTTTCTTTTTGTTTTTATTATGTTTGGTTCCCCTCTAAAACTACAATATGTATATATATGTGTGTGTGTGTGTGTGTGTGTGTGAAAAAATTTAGATTTCATTTCCCTGTTAAGTTATGTTCAGTTGTCAAAAAATACCTTGACAAAGGATGAAGGTCACCCGAAATATTGGAAAAATAAAGCGAACCAAGGATAAAACAACGGTTATATATTAGAACTCTGTCTTTTGTTCTGTTTTTTGTTCACTTTTCATATATTTCCTATGCTTCCTGATATCACATAAAACATCACAAGAACAAATTGATATGCAAGTAAGTTTAATATATATATATATATATATATATATATATAAATATGAAAACTATGTCGCATTCTTTCCGTGGCAGAGTCGTTGGACAATTATATATATATATATATATATATATATATAATGCTATATATATATATATGTTTGGTTTGTTGGTTGGTTTATATATATATATATATATATATATATATATATATATAAAAGATGTGTCAAAAATGTATCAAGATTGAAGCTGTATTTACCAAGATAGAAATGAAGAATGAATGGAACGTTTGTTTCTTTTTTTTTTCAGAATACAAGGTGTGTCAAAAAAGTACAAAAAATTTTGATACTTTTTGACACACCTTATATATATATAAAGGGCCGGGTTAGCTCAGTTGGTCGAGCGTTCGGCTAGAAAGCACAAGGTTCCTAGTTCGATACCCGCCCTCGCCAACTCAGCGTATGAGTAGCACAGGGATCTGTGCGGTAAAGTAAGGAGCTGATGGTAGATGTGGCTCTCCATCTCAGACGCTAAAAACAATCTCCTTAGTCTAGCGCTAGTGAAAAGGGGATAGACTCCCTCGCTGCATGGCTGATACCGACATTAGGCCGCCCCGACGACTTTACTTTACTTTATATATATATATTATATATATATATATATATGTGTGTGTGTGTGTGTGTATGTGGGCGTGTGTATCACTAATCCTCCTCCACGGGCAGGATGTGACACAAGGTCAATTTTTAGTACCTCATATATGTATATATATATATGTGTGTGTGTATGTGTGTGTGTGTATGTGTGTTGTGTGTGTCACTAATCTCCTCCACGGGCAGGTGTGACACAAGGTCAATTTTTAGTACCTCATATATGTATATATATATGTGTGTGTGTGTGTGTGTATATATGTGATGTGTGTGTGTGTTGTGCCACTAATCCTCTCCACGGGCAGGATGTGACACAAGGTCAATTTTTAGTACCTTATATATATATATGTTGTGTGTGTGTGTGTGTGTGATATCACCGCATGTTAATACAAACATATCTAAAAATGGCAGACTTACGCCATTACAACACAGAAAACAAATCATTTATTTCTATTTCTCTGTTCTTTCATTTTTATTTTTTATTTTTTAAATCGCATTATGATCAGAGAGATGGTGAAGGAGGCGATTACTCCGATATGAAGCAAAGGTTAATTGACGATAAAGGAAAAGAAAGTATGAAAACCTATCCAGTTTGCTCGCTCGCTCACTAGCCATATTCTGTCCGCGCCATTTCCATTTCGCATGCGACGACGTGCGGCTCGCGGAGAACATTAGTCACAACGAACCAATCAGTAAAGCTGACAAATATGACGTCAGCCCGATCCCGTAACCGTATAGAATTACCGACACTTCTCTCTCTCGTCTCTCTCTCTCTCTCTCTCTCTCTCTCTCTCTCTCTCTCTCTCTCTCTCTCTCGTCTGACAACATAGTCAAATTAAATCTCTCTCCCCGCCTCTCTTCTTTCTCTCTCTCTCTCTCTGCTCTTTCTCTCTCTCTCTCGTCTCCTCTCTCTATCCTATCTATCTATCTATCTCTCGTTGGGTCTGTGTGACACACAGTCAGATAATATTCCTCTCTCTCTCTTCTCTCTCTCTTCCTCCTCTCTCTCTCTCTCTCTCTCTCTTGTTGGGTCTGTGAAACACGGCCGATGATATTCTCCTCTTCTCTATCTCTCTCTCTCTCTCTTCTCTCCCCTGTCCTCTTCTCTCTCTCTCTTCTCTCTCTCTGTTGGGTCTGTTCTGTCTGTCCCTCTTCTTTCTCTCTCCTCTCTCTCCCTTCCTCTCGTTTGGGTCCGGTGAAAGCATACAGCCAGATGATACTCTCTCCTCTCTCTCTCTCTCTTCTCTCTCCCTCTCTCTCTCGTTGGCTGTCTCTCTGTCTTCTCTGTCTATGTCTCTCTCGTGGGTCTGTGAAACAACGGCCAAATAGATACTCTCTCTCTCTCTCTCTCTCTCTCGTCTCTCTCCTTCTCTCTCTCGTCGTGTCTCTCTCTCTCTCTCGTGGGTCTGGTGAAAACACAGCGGCCGGATGATATACTCCGACCTTTCTCAGGTTACGAGACTCGGAGTCGAGGGGCTGACCCTTTCGTCTAAAGAGCGGAGGACCTTGATGAAAAATGGGGGGTCTCTGCGCATGGTCAGTCCGACGTATTTACATTAGCCCCAGGGACAGGCCCCTATCAATCTTTATGGCTACAAAAAAAAAAACAAAAAATAACATATACAAGCAAGACTTCTCCCCGTGTCAAATAACTGCGCCAGTGACAAGACGTACAGGACAACACGTAGACGACGACAAAGGCAATCAACAAATGAAAATATTAAGCCCCAAAGTAATAGCTTCGTAATCAAAGAGTCTGGATACAAATCCTATGGAATATGGTTTAATTTTGACCGCTCGTGAACGATTGATTTTTTAATGGCATTGTCAACAACGGCAATACAATGTTATTTATATCATATATAAGGCCCTTTTCGTATGTTGTATGTATGCCCAGAGAACACTACAAAAAATAAAACAAATGACCACACACACACACACAACACACACACATATATAATATATATATATATATATATATATGTTGGAAAAATGAGTAAGAAAAGAAATGTAAAATGGATAAAATGAATTAAATCGATATCAATTAATCGTATCACTTACACTGTGTTTCGGTCAGTTTATGTGTGTGAAAATTTTTCGCACGCATGCAGAGGAATAACGACCTTTCATTCGACCCGGATGATCATTTATTTGATAAATTCGAAATAAATATTCGTCGGAGTGTCAAGCTTCTTTCCATTTTCATATATAATAATATATATATACATTATATAATATATTATATATATGGTATTTATGAGGAAGTGCGTCCGGTCCCCTGCCTCCGAAATTTGCTGCCCGGTGAATTTAAATATAAGTTTTTGTTGAAAAGAAAAAGATGAGTTGTATAAAATTTTTAGATTGGTTTAAAATGCTGAATACCCTCCAGAATGAATAAACAAAACTTCATCGGCATAAAATAACCCAACAAGTTTACATTCCGTAAATAACCTGGTATTAAATTCAGAGTTCCCGTAAACTGGTTATCGTACCAATTCTTCGGCACAAAATACCCCAATAAGGTTGACATGCCGTAATCAACAACAACCAACCAACAAAAGGAAAGCCAAAAAAGAACTTTCTATTATCTCAGAAATTGCGAGTGACATAAACTAGATCGACAAAACGTCATTTACCAAAATTTGTGTATCCTCCAATTTATTCGCCAACTTAATAATGTTGATGGGCGTCATATTTTCGGGGGGACTGAGATTGGGTGAGGGTTGAGAAACTTGCCTTAAATAACTTTGCAAACAAGATTGCGATATCAGTCTCGGGAGATGACATCCAATTTTGAAGAAAATATAATGTTATGCCGCACTAAGTAGCAAAAGCAATATGTTGTTTGTTTATCGTTGCGGGGCTAATAAGAAATAACGAAAATTATGGTTTGATGTAAGATTGGGCGGAAATTATGGTAGGGTAATTTTTGACAAACTTGGCAAAATTAGGTGTTAAGATTTAATTATATTACTGTCGGCTATAAAGTTCCTTTTGTATCATTCATTTTCATTTAAATATCATATATATATTATATATATATATATATATTATATAAATATATATATGTTGTGTGTGTGGTGTGTGCGTGTGTGTTGTGTGTGTGTGTACTCACACACACCCATAACGCACACATTTAGATAGATAGATATAGAAAAAGAGAGAGAGAGAGAGAGAGAGAGAGAGAGGAGGATGTGATCAGATTGCGAAACAGAAAGAGAAAGAGAAAGAAAAAGAGTGAAATATTGAAAGAAGTGACTACAATCTGATAGATAGATAATGATAGATAGATAGATGAGATAAGGAGAGAGAGAATAAGACAGGGAGAGTTTTATCTTAACAGCAGACAGACAGAAAGATGATGATAGATAGATGGAACAGTATATCTGATGTAGGATCAAGATTGAAATATTATATATATATATATATATATTAGAAGTATTAGATGTATGATAGATTAGATAGTGATAAGATAGATAAATAATAAGATAATAGTACATGAGAAAATATATGTATATGTAAATTAAAAAAAAAAAACACGTTTCATTAACGAAATGATGTTTAATAAGCTCGTTGCAGTGTTTCAGTCTGTTTAAAACAAACCTTCATCAGGGCTTTCGTTGTTTAAAGAAAAAATAAATTATTAATCAAAACAAAGGCAGAGGCTTGCGGATTTTTTGTTTTCATTAATAATTTATTTTTTCTTAAACCATCGAAAGCCCTGCGAAGGTTTTATTAAAACAGACCGAAAACACTGCAACGTAGGCTTNAGAGAGATAAACAGTTATTCAAAAAATGAATTTCTTGATATTTATTCGAGGCCTTCAGGTGTTGAGGATTAAGTTACCCATGAAATCCGGGAAAACGTTAACAGGGGTTGTTATTTTGTTTTGTTTTGTTTTAGTTGTTGTTTTTTTTTGGGGGGAGGGGATTTTTGTTTGTTTTACTGGTAAAAAAAAGAAAATGAAATAGCCAGAAACACTCCGAGTCAAAAGGAAAATGAGACGGGAAAATTTGTTCAGTGAAGAATAAAAGGTTTAGATTGAGAAATATATTAACTTCACACGCATCTGATATTATATATATTATATATTATAATATATATATATATATATATATATAAAGGAGAGATTTTGGTATGACGTGTCTATGTCAGAGTGTTAATATATATATCTTACTTTTTATCCCAGTCTATTCAATATATATATATATATATATATATATATATATATATATATAAACACATATATCAACATACGTGGATCCCTCAACAACACCCATATATATATATATATATATATATATATATATATATATATATATATATATATATATATAGTTAAGAGTAAGGAAATGAATCCGATGGTATATGTATAGATAAAATTGTATGAAAAACATATATATTGTTAAATTGAATTTATTTTTACAAATTTTGCATTGCTAATATTGCCAATATTTCGATTTCATCAAAAAATTTTCATAAGACCATAATGATAATTCTAACCGTTTTAAGATGTGATTGTTTTAAACTGGATTCTTCGAGAGAGAAACAAAGAATATTTTGAATTTAAACTGGAAATACTGTTTTTTTTCCAAAAAGCGTGTATCACGTTCGTTCGGTGCGTCTCGGTCGTTCGGTGCGTCACGTTCATTCGATGTAACAGTTTTTATCAGAAAAAGAAATACTTCAAATTCAAAAACAGAAAAATTATCTTTAAAAAAAAGTGTGTATCACTTTCGTGGCCGATTAATAAATAGATTTTATCAAGAAAAGAAATGTTTATATCAAATAATTTTTAGTAATTAATTTTTATGGAAAATATGAATGTTGCAAGTGAAGTAACTTTTGGATACTTATTAAAATAATGTGTAATTAAAATTTATTCGGAAGTGTTTGTCTAAAATGGTTATGTGAAAGGATTTTATGATTTTTAAGTACTAGTGGCGCTATTTATGGGGATATATTAAAGAAGCCTTGTCTTTGGGGGGATGGTTGATGCGTGAGAATAATACAAGATTCCATAATCCTACGTAGTGTTCTATTGTGTATGTGAGTTAATATTTTAGCTCCTTTAAAATCAAATATATGGTTTGTGTCTATAATATGTTTAGCTAGGGCGTTGTTTAGAAAACTCCGTTTAATATGAAATCTATGATCCGTTTAGTCAAAGATCTAAAAGTCTCACCTACATATTTTTGTTACAATTTAGACAATCTATTGTGTAGACCTTCGCTTCGGAGTGTGTTTTTTTTTAATTATTTTTATTCTGTAAAATATTTTTGATTGTTTTCGTAGAGTGAGTAACTGTTTTAATACCTATATTCTTTAGGTTTCTGTTTATTTTATCAGTTATAGGATCATTGGGAAGTATGATGTATCTATCAGAATCGTTATTGTTATTATTGTGTGTATCATTAGGAAATGTAGTTTTATTTTTTATTTTGTGTATTTTAAAAGCCATTTTAACGCGGTGTATGAAGTTTAAAGGGTATTGTAATTTTGGAAAAGACTTTTCAATATAATTAAATTCCTCTTCTAAATATTTTTGTTGCATATACTAAGTGTCCTAACAAAAAAAAAACTATTATTGTTACACTCTTTATCTTATTGTTGTGGTGTGAATAAAAATAAATGTAGTCGTTTTCGTTAGTATTCTTGTGGTAGACTTTAAATTCTAAATTTTTGTTATTATTTATTATAATTGTGTCTAAGAATGGTAGGGTATGGTTTTGTTCAAGTTCATAAGTGAACTTAATGGAGGGTTCCACATCATTTAATTTATCAATGATATCAGTTAAATTGCAGTTTTTGGGTAAATGAATAATGTTTCATCGATGTAGCGGAAAAAGTCAGAGTTGTTAGGTAGAATATATCTGAATGGACCGGATTCTAAGAATTCTAGGAATAAACATGCTAATACACCACTCAAAGGTGACTCCATCTGTAACCCGAATTTCTGTTTATAAAAAATGCCGTTATATTGGAAGAAACAGTTTTAGTACATAGTTTACAAATTTGGATTATCTTGTTTATAGGTAATAATTATAGGTTATAGAGTATTAATTTTATTGAGATAGTTTTCTAAACGAGCTATGCATTTGTCAACAGGGATATTTGTGTAAAGTGATTTAATGTCTAGGCTTGCTAGACATTTGTTGTTCGTGTTTATATGTCTTATTTTTTCAATTAAGCTATTAGAATGTTTTATATATAAAAATTATATGTAAGATTTTATATATAAAAGTAAATAAATATAGATAGATAGATAGATAGATAGTTATAATAGATATATAGATGTGAATGAACTGAAACGGATAGATAGGTAAGTAGATTTCAATAAACTGTAATGTATGGATAGATAGATAGATAGATGTGAATGGACTGAGATGGATAGATAGGTAGATAGATTTCAATAAACTGTAATAGATAGATAGATAGATAGATAGATAGATGTGAATGGACTGAGATGAATAGATAGGTAGATAGATTTCAATAAACTGTAATAGATAGATAGATACATAAATAGATAGATAAATAGATAGATGGGAATGGCCTGAGATAGATAGATAGATGTAAATGGATTGAGATAGATAGATAGATAGATAGATAGATAGATAGATAGATAGATGCGAATGAATTGAATAGATAGATAGACCGATACATAGATGCGAATAGACTGCGATGGATAGACAGATAGATAGATAGATAGAGAGAGAGAGAGAGAGAGAGAGAGAGAGAAGAGAGAGGACAGAGATAGAGATAGATAGATAGATAGATAGATAGATAGATAGATAGATACCAAACAAGATAAATATTGCAGGGATACCGGGACAGATTTAGTTCTGCTACAAAAATAATAAAAATGGACGAATAGAAATATCTATCAAAATCGCTGTAAATGCGAAAATCTAATTTGAGTTGGCCAGTTGTAGAAAATGTCCGCGATGTGTCTCGCCGAGATGGGATGTATGCCAGTCCGGTTATGAGGCCAGACTTTATCGATGTTAACCAACTCTTTGAAGTGGCCCAAATTACAAAATGGCCCTAGTTTTTCTCCCCACCGAGAGGTCTGCGAGCTAAATCCGAGTGAAATTGGCAGTTTCTCTTCTTTTCACGACTCCCGCCAAAAACATTCGCGAAAACGTCGATAAAAAAAAATGGCGACGCGGCAAAATACTCTGTTGATCGTCTGCTTATCTAAAATACTGAATAGACATTTTCTTGCCAGAGACGAACGCTGTCTAATTCTTAATTCGGTAGAGGATCATTATCTTTTCATTTTTATTTACTTATTTATTCATAACCATGTTCCCGGTCATTGCACTCTTGTGTGTATGGCGTACGGCCGATTCTAGAAGTCGTGTGTACTGTGACGGTTAACGCAGTTGAAAATGGAATTGTGTCCTGGGTTCTAATAGTGGCAAACGGTTTGGGTAAATATCATAATGTCCCATCGTGGTGTAATGGTTAGAAAGCTAGTCTTGTTGATCCATTACTACTGAATAGTGAGTTCGATCCTCGCTGGATTCTCATATTGGCGATCTTGTGTCACATCCTACCCGTGGTAAACTGTTTGGGTAAATATCATAATGTGTTACATAATCTATGCGGTTGCATAAGATTATTGTCAATCCCCTGTATTTCTAAATGGATGGTCGTTTTCATATCATGGGCGGGACTTTCCATGGAATATTACAGAAAGCCCGTCAAATTACGTGAAGTCACGTGGGACCTGGTTGGGTCTTCATTTTCAGTTGGACGTCAGGCAGAGAAGATGTACTGCCTTAACTGGAACTCACCTGCATACGCGCGCTATATTTAGTTACATGAATGTTTAGTTAAGTAAATAAAAGCTTACGAAAATAACACGGTTTTGTGGTTGGTGAATGTCTTGGTAACAAGACTGATCCAGAAGAAGAAATGTGTTAAGTGCGACCGACCACCAAGACGAAATCCAGACGCTAGAAGAATAGAAGAAAGTAAGGAAAGAGGTATACAACAAATGTTCCATCTTGGTGTAATGGTTAGAAAGCTAGTCTCTCGTTGATCCATTACCACTGAATAGTGAGTTCGATCCTCGCTGGATTCCCATACTTGCGTGCTTGTGTCACATCTTACCTTTTGTATTGAATAGGCATTTTCTTGCCAGAGATGTAAGCTGTCTAATTCTTAATTCGGTAGAGAATCATCATCTTTTCATTTTTATTTACTTATTTAATCATAACCATGTCCTCAGTCAGTGTACTCTTGTGTATAGCTAGGTGTCGCTTTTTCTGTAACGGTTATTGCTGTTAAATACGTCATCGGTGACCTGAGTTCAAATCTTAGTTGTTTGGTTGGATTATACGATATGTCAACCCTTGTTGGGTTATTTCATGCCGAAGACATAGAAGTTTAGAAAACACTACAACCAATGTTTGATGGAGAGAATCCGATCTTGACGGCTATTTTCGGATATTCAGTGAGCTCTTTAGCTCATCGAGCCAACGGGTTATAGCTTTTGCGATGATATTCTTCTAAGCTGGTTCAGGGATCTGCTATTTTCTGTATATCTGGTATTCTAGATATTGGCTCTGTTCCTATTGATCTATTTTTATATCTGTTGTTACCCAAGTATCAGAGTTAATAGAAAAATAATAGGAAGAAACACAACGAATATTATAGATAGGGGGGTCTCAGTTAACAGAGAAATAATAGAAAAGAACACGAATATTAAGGACAGGAGAAAGGTTTACTGTGCAAAGATACAAGGTGAACCAAATAATTAGCAAATGCTAGGTTGAATTAACAAGTCCCGTAAGATCTCGCTGTTTCTAATACTTTATTTATAGGAAAAAGAGATGATCCTGTTTTCTTTATCCAGGTACAGTATGATAATATCCTAGATTTACACCTAGCTATACACTTTCCATAGAAATATCTCTGGCCCTGAGATTCTTTTCTAGTCATTTAGTTTTCTACGATACCAGTACACAAAAAATAACTTTTGTGATATTAATTATAAAATATATATTATTAAAAATAAATATTAATTGTGATAATATTAATATTAATTTTGTAATATTAATATTAATCTGTCGTCTAATTCTGCTTGGCTGGGATCTATTCTTTTTCCTTGGAGATTTCTTATCTTGGGATTTCTTGCTGTTGCCGTGTTAGTACTATTACATGGCTAAATCAACTGAAATTTAACGAAGCGAAGCTGTACACTATTTCGAACAAACCCGGGAAACAGCACCCAATTGTATGGCTAATTATCACAAAAAATCATCCAAGTAAAACGAACAAGACACGTGTTTGATAGATAGATAAAAAGAAAGTGTGAGAGGGAGGGAGATAGATAGATAGATAGATAGATAGATAGATAGATAGATAGATTTGAACATATACACTGATAGGAATAGATAGATGTGAATAGATAGATAAATAGATAGATCGATGATAGAAAGAGTAGATAGATAGATAGATAGATAGATTGATAGATAGATAAACAGATAGATAGATAGGTAGATAGATAGATAGATAACATATAAGATAGATTTGAACATATAAGCCGATGGATATGAATAGATATATAGAAATAAATAGATAGAAAGATAGATAGATAGATGACAAAAGACAGACAGATACGTAGAAATGTACATAGATAGATAGATTTAAACATATAAATTGATAGATAGGAATCTATAGATAGATATGAATTGAAAGAGAGGTAGATAGATAGATAGACAGAACGGTGAAAAAAGACAGAAAAAGTATATATATATAAAAGTAAAAAGTCGACGGGGCAGCCTAAAGTCGGTATCAGCCAGTCAGCGAGGGAGTCTATCTCCTTTTCAATAGCGCTAGACCAAGGAGATTGTTTTAGCATCTGAGGTGGAGCGTCATACCTACCATCAGCTCCTTACTTTACCGCACAGATCCCTGTGCTACTCATACGCTGAGTTGGCGAGGACCGGTATCGAAGAAGGAACTTTGTGGTTTCTAGCCGAACGCGCTCTCTCTCCTCTCTCTCTGTATATATATATATATATATATATATATATATATATATGAGAAGTAATATATATATATATATATATATATTATTATACTAAAGCTGAGTTTATCAACCTTCTCCAGCTAAAGGATTTTTTTCTATTTATGTTATGGACACAATATTTATACTTAGATATTCCTTGGTGTTAGCACTACAAAGTGTATGAAAAAATTCAGTTTAATTGGCTTTAATTAGGCGTAATTAGCAATTAAGTCAACGACCGAATCCCTGTCTTAGCGATTACCTGTCTCTCTTCCCATCTCGCTTTGTCAGTTAAGTTAACTCTCCTCCCACTCTGTATATGTCAGTTAGGGAGAGTGAAAAAAAAGAGTAAAAAATCCAGCAGCCAGAGAGATCACTCCACACACACCCCTAACCCCCGTAGATTCGCCCACTTCCTTTTCTCCTGGCGAATCTTATTCAAATGAGCAAACGTTTTAGTTTGTTTTAATAAAACAAAACAAAAGTATATTTTTACGGCATGATTTCAATTTTAGTTGAGCGTAAATTTTACGAAATTGAAATCATGCTTTAAAATAGATTTTTTTAAATTACTTTAATTATTAATTCATAGAGTATTAAACTTACTTTAAAAAATATTTCATGTTGGGTAAAAAAAATAGTTATATATTTAAATATTATGGAATTCAAATGAGCAAACATTGACTACTCCGACTGTTTAAGTGAAAGTTTTCTTCGGGCTTAAAAATTTGTTTTAGTTAAAACTAAAACAAACTAGACTGACTTCTTATTTAGGTCGGTAAAATTAAAACGGAAAGTTTTTTGCTGGTACCAAATGACAGTTTAACTGCAGTCTATGAATTAACATTTTGCGAATTTGGTTACGGTTTTAGGGGATTAAGGTTGTTTTTAATTACGTATTACTTAAAAAATAAACAACAAAAAACACAAATTACTATACATGTTGAAAAATATTTTTTAAACCAAGTTTAATTGAAATTATACATTAACAACTGTCTCAATAATAGATTCAATAATTAATTTCAATGGTTAATTAAATGTATAGTAATTTGGGTTTTTTGTTGTTTATTTTTTAAAGCAATACGTAATTAAAAACAACCTTAATCCCCTAAAACCGTAACCCAATTCGCAAAATGTTAATTCATAGAATGTAGGACTGACTTCTGACTTAGGTTGGAAAATTAAAACGGAAAATTTTTTGCTGGTACCAATGACAGTTTAACTACAGTCTATGAATTAACATTTTGCGAATTGGTTACGGTTTTAGGGGATTAAGGTTGTTTTTAATTACGTATGGCTTTAAAAAAATAAACTCTGTCTTTAGTCTTTTTATTTATGCAGAAAATAGTATCAATCAAATATATACCACTCCGATATTACAGTCTGAATAATACAAATAATTGTAATCTTTGCGGAGTTCCGTCATGGCCTCTTGCCTCAAAACATGCTTGCCGGTGACTGCTGAAAAAAAAAAGCACCAGCTACGATTGAAGTCCGTAGCGGAAGCGGCGTGAAAAACAAAAACAACTAGGGTTTAGGGTTTAGGATTTGATATTGGGGTTTATGTTTAGTTTAATGGAAAATAAATAAATAATTTGGGCTCTGTTTTTTCTGAGTCACCCTGTATACATGATGACCCAGAAAAAACAGAACTTTGTAATAAAACAGTTAATTTTAACTACGGGGTTTAGGGTTAGGGTTGAGTTTTCAGTGGAAAATGTCCTAAGTTGGTTCTTTTTTTTTTTTCTTTTTTCAAGTGATACCGCTTCGGATGCAGGAATCCAGGTCGGAACTCCGCAAAGATTACCATTATTTATATTATTCAGACTATTGTTCTCGTCTTCATTGTTATCTGTACAAAGTTTCGGCTGATGTCCTTCCGGCCTTCTTCAGGTATTTCTTGTCGGACTCAGGAGCCTTCTTGTAATTGGGAGCCATCACGGAACTTTGAACCCAACCCTTTATTAGGTCCACGGGGGTATCCTGTTCTCATTCCACTAACCATAGCCGGGGTACAGGTGTTAAGCTGTGTTAATTATTATTCTATGTTACTGCTGTCCCTGACCAGGATTGAACCTGCAGTCTAGAGATAACTGGCATTTAGAACTGTCTTAATCTAACGCCTTTATCTACTAGGATATGTGTTCAATTGGACAATCCAGTGTGAATTTTTTCAATTGCAAAAGTTACAATTTATTTTGTAAAAACGGATTTTAAGTAGCCTCTTGGCAGACATCTTGATCAAAATGGACGAAAAAAACGTTTTAAATATATCAAAAATAAATTATATGTGTAATATTATTTTGCTTTTTTACTGATGCTCATTATGTTACTACTTTTCGACTTGGACAAAAATTTGACCTTAAATAATCAATTTAATAAATTTAGTTCGTTTTTAAAAATAAAAATGATATTTTGGCAGATCCTACTCTTTTCCCTAATCATCTAGCGAGAGCTTAATGGGTGACCCAACGGGTCACGTTTTGTCTAGTATATATATATATATATATATATATATGAACGTGATTTGAACCCTGACTGTCAAGCTGACAGGCGGGGACACTAACCATTACACCAGCTGGCCCTTACCAGATTTTTCGTTTTATTTATCACGCACAAAGCGGTCTTCCTGTCTATAGTTTTGCTGATTAGGCCTAATAGGCCGAAATGTAGATACAGAGATTGATTTTTCTCGATTTGTTTAGCCTTACATTTGAATAGGTATACCCGCCTAATTCATTAATTATTAATTAATTAATTTTCAAAATTAGGTACGACTTCAATTAAGCACATATTCTCCCCAAAATTGTCGGCTAAATAAAGCCATATCAAAACACATTGTTTGTTTACTTCTCATATATATATATATATATATATATATATATATATATATAGAAGAGAGAGAGAGACAGACAGATAGATAGATAGATAAATAGATAGATAGATAGATGTGTCTTTGTTAGTTGTATATTTCCAAAGATATTGCGCAGGGATTTGTATCGTTCGCGCAGTTATAAATAATTCCCCCCAAAAGAAATCGTCTACGTTTTCTTTTTCTTCTTCTGGATGTCGTGAGAATTTTGCTCAAAAAATTTCCAAAGTCACTTTTGCGTCACGGAGAATGGTACCAAGATTCCGGTAAACAATTTCTTTAACGCACGAACGAACTAATCCCGAAGAGAATCAGACGGCATTTAGGCTATCGTCGACAGAAAAACAATGAACCGCTAAAATCCTCCTGGAACTATTTTATCTCAGGAACACCTCCCTCCAACACCGTCTTTCTCAGTGTCCAGCAAAACTATAGCAATAATATCAACCAATATTCTAAAGAGAAAAAATAATTTTTTTGAAGAAAAAAAGGAAAATAAACCCCGTTTACTTTGCGACAAAACGGTAGTGTACATATATATATATATATATATATATATATATATATATATATGTATGTGTGTGTGTGTGTGTGTGTGTGTGTGTGTGTTGAAAGGATAAATATAAATAATATATATATATATATATATATATATATATATATATATATTATTATTATTATTATTATATTATTTATGGCGACTGTGTGTTTTTCTGTCTGAAACCGAAACTATATCACAACTCAAGTCACAATTCCCTTAGTTATTGACATCACATTCTCCATGATTTTATTTTTATTTAAACCTCAATTATTAATAAAATTGTTTTACCTTATTAATACTGTTAACCATATCTACAGGTATTTGCCTCATACCCCACTTGTATGGGCAGGGCACAAGGCCTCGTTTTTACGTGGGCCCACCCACAAGCCGAAGCTCATGGGTGGGAAAGAACAAAAATTGCGTCGATCCCGTCGGCATTCCCCCTCAAGGGGGCTCCTCAGGCACTGGGCAATAAACCCAGTCCTGCCCCTTTAAATCGAGGGGGTAGGTATTGCCTGGGCGTCACATTGTGGTGTAATAGTTAAGAAGCAAGTCTCTCAGATCCATTTCTATTGAATCGAGTCATGCTGTAAGCACAGTTCCCGCTAGATCACCGGAGTTAAGCAGCAAGGAGCCTGTTCAATACTTAATTGGGTGACCACTTAAGCAACAGCAGGTACTGTAAGCAACCTGGGGCCTTTGATTATAGTAAAATGATGCTGAAAGTAGTGGGTTCCACTAGATCACCGAAGTTAAGCAGCAAGAAGTCTGTGCAATACTTAAATGGGTAACCACTTAATCAACAGCAGGTACTGTAAGCAAGCTGAGACCGCTGTTTATTAAAATACTTGATTCAGTATTAAATGACCCAATGAGGGTTGATATGCTATAAAACAACCAACTACCCAACCAACCAACTATCTAGCGATCAATTTATCTATCTATTATGGTCAAATCAAGCTGAAAGCCCTGGTTCCTTCTAGATCACCAAAGTTAAGCAGTGATGAGACTGTTCAATACTTAGATAGGTGACCGAAGGGATCGACGCAATTTTTGTTCTTTCCCACCCATGAGCTTCAGCTTGTGGGTGGGCCCACATTAAAACGAGGCCTTGTGCCTAGCCCATACAAGTGGTGTATGAGGCAAATACCCAATACCCAATGTGACGCCCATCGGTTTGCGAAAAAATTAGGGCTCGGGGGATGGGTGTCTTTTTTTGAGGAGGGGGTGTAATTTAGTTCTATATTGATATTAGCGGATCTCTGTGCGGGAATTGGTAATGTTCAAAGAGGCGCCGAAACTGGAAGCAAGAAATCAAATTTTGATGGTTCCTTCTTTTTAGGAGTGACACCTGGGGTCGTTTAGTTTACGCAACAGTTCGTATTCAAATCTAAGTGCAACGAAAACACATACAAGAATACAGCGATATATGTTATAAGCCAGCATGTCATAGGTATTAGCACGGGCGTCGGTGTAATGGCAAACAGCATGTTTAGAATAATAATAATAATAATAATAAGAAGAAGAAGAAGAAGAAGAAGAAGAAGAAGAAGAAGAAGAAGAAGAAGAAAGAAGAAGAAGAAGAAGAGAAGAAGAAGAATTGAATGATGCTGCTGAAGAAGAAGAAGAAGAAGAAGAAGAAGAAGAAGAAGAAGAAGAAGAAGAAGAAGAAGAAGAAGAAGAAGAAGAAGAAAAGAAGAATTGAATGATGCTAAAGAAGAAGAATTGAATGATGCTAAAGAAGAAGAAAAAGAAGAAGAAGAATTGAATGATGCTAAAGAAAGAAAGAAAGAAAGAAAGAAGAAGAAGAAGAAGAAGAAGAAGAAGAAGAAGAAGAAGAAGAAGAAGAAGAAGAAGAAGAATTTAATGATGCTAAAGAAGAAGAAGAGAAGAAGAAGAAGAAGAAGAAGAAGAAGAAGAAAAGGAATTGTGTCTGCTCGAATAAATAGGTTGATTTATAACTAAGTGGTTGTATTTCCTCAACCTTTACCAGGATGTCAATCCTCTTTGGTAAGTATTTTGAAATTTTCCATAGTCTCAAGCGGTTCGTGAATTCCAAAGTAGTGCAGTCATATAGAAGCACTAACACGGCTACAGCTTCTTGTTTTTAATTATTTAACAAGACTTCTTTGTTTTCTTGATAAAGCTTTATTTCAAACCCAGCCCATATTCATTCGCTGCAGATTGAGACCGGCTCAGAGCGGGCGACTTACTACAGAGGGGTAGAATCCCCCCAACGGGGCTATCCATTGGTGGTAGGTGCCGACCCGTGATGCTTGGTAGTCCATGACATGCAACATAATACTTTAGCCCTTACTTAGGCTAGACGGTCGGTCGGAAAGTCCCCTCCGATCAATCGGCTATTCACGCCAAGCCCTAGCACCTATATGATTGTCTCGACCCTATTACTATTATGACAAACACCCATGATTTTTTATCATATATGTGCTAGAAGGTGTTTTAGTGGCCGAAGTATGATGTTTAACTGAAGCTGGTGGTGAGGTTCCAATTCTGGAGCTCTGCGGAGTGTGGCGTACCCCTTTACACCATTACTCCCAGGTCCACTCTGACCCGGAGTGGTAGTACATTTTAGGGTTCAATCTATGGGTTCAATAGAAAAACACGAGTTAAAAAAAATGAGTTTTACAAAATTTGAATACCCATCAAGAATGGATAAAACAAAACGTCTTCGGCATAAAATAACACAAAAGGGTTGACATGCCGTAAAATACGAAACCGACCAACCAAATATGCTACATAACAAACAAAAAAACGCTCTTAAAACTACCAATGTGTAACATTGGGGGATTTTATGCCTCTGCAGAGGTGCAATCGGTGTATTTTACTTCCTCAGCATGAATGTTCAGCTATTAAAGAAAAATGTTTTGCATTCTATCTGTTATTAGTTTATTTACCGCTAAAAATTTTAATCTTGTTTGTTTTAGGAATATTTTATGAAGCCAGAATATTCAGCTATTAAATAAAAATATTTTGCGTCTTATCTGTTATTAGTTTATTTACTGCTAAATAAAATAAAAACCTATATGAACATCTCTTAAGTGGGATAATTTCAGACTAGATATTCCGATCGAGGTATAATGTTTTATTGGGCAGAATTTTCTTTCTAATTTGTTTTCTTTCCTCCCAAAAACCAAAAACTAATGTTTCCTATTCCCAATATCAACACATTCTTTTCAGATATCTCTAAGCTCAATATCTTCTGTAATTAACATTTCTAGTTATGTGGATCATCGATAATTTAATCTTCCTTGTCCATCCAGAATGTTAAACGGATTTCTGTTTGTCCTCATTTTTATTTTGTTTTGTATAAGCACAATGTTCAGGCTACTGTAACCTCGGGCTCTGTTTAAGTGTTTTATTTTTAATTACCTTAAAATATGTCATCATCAGACGAGAACCTGGAATTCAAACATGGTTTCGGAGCTGAAATCATTACACTAGTTCAAGGCGCTCCATGCAGTATAATACACCAGATTTAAGATAAGACTTGGTAGGAATAATTTTGATATTTCAGACTGTTGTCCGCATCTATTTTGTTATGTATATGGGGTTACAAGATGTTTAACGTTCTAGGTTTAAAAAGTATAAATACCATCAGATTTTAGATGAGGCTTGGTATGAATAATTTTGATATTTCAGACTGTTGTCCTCATCTATTTTGTTATGTATGTGGGATTACAAGATGTTTAACGTTTTAGGTTTAAAAGCTATAAATACCACCAGATTTCAGATGAGGCTTGGTATGAATAATTTTGATATTTCAGACTGTTGTCCTCATCTATTTTGTTATGTATATGGCGTTGCAAGAGGTTTAACGTTTTAGGTTTAAAAGCTATAAATACCACCAGATTTCAGATGTGGCTTGGTATGAATAATTTTGATATTTCAGACTGTTGTCCTCATCTATTTTGTTATGTATGTGGGATTACAAGATGTTTAACGTTTTAGGTTTAAAAGCTATAAATACACCAGATTTTCAGATGAGGCTTGGTATGAATAATTTTGATATTTCAGACTGTTGTCCGCATCTATTTTTGTTATGTATGTGGCGTTGCAAGATGTTTAACGTTTTAGGTTTAAAAGCTATAAATACCACCAGATTTCAGATGAGGCTTGGTATGAATAATTTTGATATTTCAGACTGTTGTCCTCATCTATTTTGTTATGTATATGGCGTTGCAAGAGGTTTAACGTTTTAGGTTTAAAAGCTATAAATACCACCAGATTTCAGATGAGGCTTGGTATGAATAATTTTGATATTTCAGACTGTTGTTCCTCATCTATTTTGTTATGTATGTGGGGTTACAAGATGTTTTAACGTTTTAGGTTTAAAAGCTATAAATACCACCAGATTTTAGATGAGGCTTGGTATGAACAATTTTTGATATTTCTGACTGTTGTACTCATCTATTTTTGTTATGTATGTGGGGTTACAAGATGTTTAACGTTTTAGGTTTAAAAGGTATAAATACCACCAGATTTCAGATGAGGCTTGGTATGAATAATTTTGATATTTCAGACTGTTGTCCTCATCTATTTTGTTATGTATGTGGGATTACAAGATGTTTAACGTTTTAGGTTTAAAAGCTATAAATACCACCAGATTTCAGATGAGGCTTGGTATGAATAATTTTGATATTTCAGACTGTTGTCCTCATCTATTTTGTTATGTATATGGCGTTGCAAGAGGTTTAACGTTTTAGGTTAAAAGCTATAAATACCACCAGATTTCGATGAGGCTTGGTATGAATAATTTTGATATTTCAGACTGTTGTCCTCATCTATTTTGTTATGTATGTGGGTTACAAGATGTTTAACGTTTTTAGGTTTAAAAGCTATAAATACCACCAGATTTCAGATGAGGCTTGGTATGAATAATTTTGATATTTTCAGACTGTTGTCCTCATCTATTTTGTTATGTATGTGGGATTACAAGAGTTTAACGTTTTAGGTTTAAAAGCTATAAATACCACCAGATTTCAGATGAGGCTTGGTATGAATAATTTTGATATTTCAGACTGTTGTCCTCATCTATTTTGTTATGTATATGGCGTTGCAAGAGGTTTAACGTTTTAAGTTTAAAAGGTAGCTTGTTATTCCTGGTGCGCGTTCCTAGGGTTTGCTTTTCCCAATATCAACACATTCTTTTCAGATGTCTCTAAGCTCAATATCTTCTGTAATTAACGTTTCTAGTTAATCATCGATAATTTAATCTTCCTTCTTCATCCAAGATTTCTACTGGGATTTCATTTTTGTTTTTCATCAGCTAAAACAATACCTGTCATACATTTACTGACTGTTATGTATTTACCCAACCCATTTGTCACGGGGAGGATGCGACACAAGATCGACGAAATAAAATTGTTGACAAAGAAACAAATTGACTTGCACCCGAGTTCGTTTTTAAAATCCAAAACAGGGTTACCCGAGATCTCAATGTGTTGCATACTGGCATCAAATTCTATATGTTATTATAGCGGCTTCTTCTTCACGTTGCTAAATCGCGTATCTGTATACGTAGCGGGTATGGTCACAGTACCCAAAGCGATGTATGTTAGTAGTCAGCTACGACCGACTATTGGACTTCAATAACAACAGAAAAAAAAGAGGACCCTTCTTTATTTTCTTCGGGGTGTGGGTGGTGAAGGCACAGAGCTTACAATGAGTGTACGAGGGGTGGTTGCTGACGGGAGACGTGAAGTGTCCTTTCCGCTGCCGGCTAGCGTCTGACCTTGTCGGCTCGACCATCTGGCTTTTTGTATTGACGACACGCCTACGCATCTTTATCTTCTGATCTGATAACGGACCTTTGTTATATATTTCTTTATCTTCACCCTGCTTCCTTGACCGGAAACCATCTCTTCCGCTTTCTCTTTCTTTTTAAATATATATTTTTATCTTTCTCTTTGTCCCTCAGTCGGAAGTTCCATCTTCCGGGCGAGGACAATACAACAAATGCAAGGAAAGTTTATAAGAAACTAGGCTTCAGTACGTTATACTCTGAGTTTTCTATCTTGACATATTCATGTCTTTCGGGGTCTACAGTATTGTTTTTTCTTTTTTTATCCAAAACATTTGTTGATCATGATAATTTAATCTTCCTTGTTCATCCAGAATGCGAAAGGAATTTCTACTTGTCCTCATTTTTATTTTGTTATGTATAACCACAATGTTCAGGCCACTTTAAGCTTGGGCTCTGTTCAGGTGTTTTATTTTTCATTACCTTAAAATACGTCATCATCAGACGAGAAGCTGGAATTCAAACATGGTTTCGGAGCTGAAAATCATTACCAATAGTTCAAGGCACTCCATGCAGTATAAATACCACCAGATTTAAGATGAAACTTGGTATGAATAATTTTGATATTTCAGACTGTTGTCCTCATCTATTTTGTTATGTATGTGGAGTTGCAAGAGGTTTATCGTTTTAGGTTTAAAGGGTAGCTTGTTATTCCTGGTGCGTGTTCTTAGGGTTTGCTTTTAACCCCATCTCATTTGGTGGTCACGCTGAAAAGAAATTCAAGGAAAGAAAAGGAAGAGACAAAGACAAAAGGTGGTTTATGATTTAGGCTTTATTCACGGGTCATAGCCACACTGAAACTAAGCTCCAGTACGTTACACTCTGAGTTTTCTATCTTGACGCTTTAATTTCTTTGGTGGTAGTATGCTTTTCTTTTTTAAACAACCCATTTTTTTTTTGCATCAAATTTCAGACACAGCTGACTGGGGACAACCAAAGTCTTTCATCACTATTCCCTGTATACACAAACCTTACTGAAAAACATCTATTTTTATTATTATTATTTGTTTTTATTTTATGAAGCTAGTATGTTTAGCTATCAATTAAAAAAATTGCGTCTTATCTGTTATTAGTTTATTTACTGCTAAATAAAAACCTACATGCTCATCCCTTATGTGTACTCGTTCTAGAATAGATATTCCAAGCAAGGTGTAATGTTCTATTGGGCAGAATTATCTAATCCCCAATATGCAGTGAATCATAATGTAAATACTGGATGGTCTTATTTTCATGAAAAAGTTTTTCAAATTACTTGTTTGGTAGTATTTTGTTTGCACATTCCAAGAGAGATTTACAGTGAAACATATACGGATATAGTGTGTAGACTTTGATCTAGTGTGAACAATATAATACGAAGCAAGTAATTTGAAAAAACCTTTCATGAAAATAAGACCATCCAGGATTTTACATTTCCTAAAAGAAGTGGGATTGTACTAAAAAAATATAAGTAATTGAACAATAGTTAAAATCTATACATATATACATTTGTTTTCTACCAAACTACCACCACGAATCCAAAACTTAGTTGGCATCACTCTTCCCTGTATACACAAACCTTTCTGAAAAACATTTTTTTAAAAATTATTATTTGTTTTTATTTTATGAAGCCAGTGTGTTTAGCTATCAATTAAAAGAATTGCATCTTATCTGTTATTAGTTTATTTACTGCTAAATAAAAACCACATGATCATCCCTAAGTGTACTAGTTCTAGAATAGATATTCCAAGCAAGGTGTAATGTTATATTGGGCAGAATTTTCTAATCCCCAATATGCAGTGAATCATAATGTAAAATCCTGGATGGTCTTATTTTCATGAAAAGTTTTTTCAAATTACTTGTTTGGTAGTATTTTGTTTGCACATTCCAAGAGAGATTTACAGTGAAACATATACGGATATAGTGTGTAGACTCTAAATTACCCACCGATCTTGATGTGCCGTAAAACAAACCAAACTAATGTGTTTTCTTTCCTCTCAAAGACCAAAACCAATGTTACATATTCCCAATATCAACACATCCTTTTCAGATATCTCTAAGCTCAATATCTTCTGTAATTAACGTTTCTAGTTATGTGGATCGTTGATAATTTAATCTTCCTTGTTCATCCAAGAATGCTACTGGGATTTCTCTTTTGTTTTTCATCAGCTAAAATAATACCTGTCATATATTTACTGATTGTGAGTCATAATGTTGTTCCTAATATTCTTTCTGTCAGGAACAATTACTTCAGTCTAAAAGTCTAGAGTTCTTTCTCCGACCATCATTTTAATTCGAGGTTTGACTTGTTAAAAATAAATTGATTTTTGCCTCAGTTACTTTTATGCTAATTACCAGTTGTGACACTATGATTACATTGTCGAAATCATGTTGTCCCAATTTTTGAATTAGCATTATATTTTACTATTTATTTGAATATGCTCCGTAAAATAAAAAATTATATACATATATATGTCTGTATGTACATTTCAGCACATTAGGCCTCATCAGCAGAGCTATAGACAGGACAGTGCTTTGTGCGTGATTCGAACCCTACCTGTCAGGCGGACATTCTAACCACTACACCAGCTGGCTTCACCAGAATTTCTCGTTCATTTTAAACTGGTATGTATTAACAAAATTAGGTATGACTTTAATTAAGCACATAATCTCCCACAAATTGTCGGCCTTCGCCATTTCAAACACACTGTTTGACTACTTCATACTGTCGTACCATAAGTCACCCAAAAAGTGCGATTACATACCTGTTTAAAATGAACGAGAAATTCTGGGGAAGCAACTGGTGTAGTGGTTAGAATGTCCGCCTGTCAGCCTGACAGGTAGGGTTCGAATCACGCACAAAGCACTGCCCTGTCTATAGCTCTGCTGACGAGGCCTAATGGGCTGAAATGTATATATATATATATAATCCAAAAGTCAAGAGAAGAAATCTTCCTTACGACATGTGTTTATATGTATGTATTTGTATATGTTTATGTACGTTTGTGTGTGTATGTATATATGTGTGTATATATATATGTATATGTCACTTAGAAATTAAAAATATAATAAAATAGATTAATTTATATTTCACTTTAAATTTAAATTTAAATTTATCCTAAAATTTAAAAACTTTACATTTTTTCTTAATTATCTTACTTTATATAGTTTATATATATATATATATATATATATATATATATATATATATAGATAGATAGATAGATAGATAGATAGATAGATTTTAAATAGTTTTATTACAAAATTAAAAAATCCTTCCTAATTTCCGTTGCTGTTTATTTTCAAATTAATTGAATAGGGAACTTCGCCTGGTGATGAACTTTGAATATGTCTTTCTTTTTTCTAATCTGTCAAAATAATGGAAACAGTTAAGAGATACATTTCTTGCTGACCGAGTTTTTTTGTGGCGGAAGTGAAACTACAACATATTTTTTTTTCTTTTTTTGCAACATCAAGGATTTCATTTGGAATTCATATCACAGGACTATAAAAAAAAATTTTAAATTTTAAAAAGTAAAAAATAAAAAATAAAAATTTGTTTTCAAATACCTTTAAAGTAATAAAAAATATTTCATCATTCGCATCTGATGAATCGGGAGAATTAGACTATTTGTCTAAGCTCCCTGAAATAGACTATAATGCTAAATCTTTAAGTCTTTTGTTATTTCTTTACTTATATATATATATATATATATATATATATATATATATATATATATATATATATATATATAATATAATAAATATATAAAGGTATTACATATCTATTTATTTGATAGCAATAGAACAGTCACAATCTACGCTCACACTTCAGTATTGTTCAGTCATTACACACTAGTAAATCAATGTGAATGTGTGTGGAACCCACCAATTTGTATACATAACCTTTGCACTGTCCATAAACACACATACGCATCCTCAAATACACCAAAGGCATACGCATATCCCTTCATCCAATCATAAACATCTTATGCCCGTAAAAACCTTTTGAATTTTTCGAATTGTTCGATTTTCCTTGGATTCAGATCAACGTCACCTGATGAATGCATGCGATTTTGCATGTATGGAACCTAAGGTTGTGACTGTTCTATTGCCATCAAATAAATAGATACGTAATACCTTTATATATTTATCTTATTATATTATATAATAGCTCTATTCTTTATATCGAGCACTCTCCTAATACTATTTGGCGCACCATTCCAGTGAAAGCTGAAGCGGTGACTATCCCTGGCTATATATATATATATATATATATATTATATAATATATATATATATATATATATGCTAAAGTAAAGGCTTAAATAATCTTTTCTGGTATAATTTTTTAACTCTACCCACAAAAAGCGATTCTCTCTCTCTCTCTCTCTCTCTCTATATATATATATATATATATATATATATATAGGTATATATATATATATGTTTGGCAAAGAAAAGGTTTAAATACCCTTTTCTGGTATAAATTTTTAACTTTAGTCAAAAAGTGATTCTCTCTCTCTCTCTCTCTCTCTCTCTCTCTCTCTCTCTCTCTCTCTCTCTCTCTCTCTCTCTTTCAGATCACCATTACTCTTAGGTCTTAGGTACCTGTTAGGGTTCCATTTATAGGTTAAATAGAAAGAAAATTAGTTTTAAAAATCTCTCTCTCTCTCTCTCTCTCTCTCTCTCTCTCTCTCTCTCTCTCTCTCTCTCTTTCAGATCACCATTACTCTTAGGTCTTAGGTACCTGTTAGGGTTCCATTTATTTATAGGTTAAATAGAAAGAAAATTAGTTTTTTCTCTCTCTCCTCTCTCTCTCTCTCTCTCTCTCTCTCTCTCTCTCTCTCTCTCTCTCTCTCTCTTTCAGATCACCATTACTCTTAGGTCTTAGTACCTGTTAGGGTTCCATTTATAGGTTAAATAGAAAGAAAATTAGTTTTTAAAAATCTCTCTCTCTCTCTCTCTCTCTCTCTCTCTCTCTCTCTCTCTCTCTCTCTCTCTCTCTCTCTTTCAGATCACCATTACTCTTAGGTCTTAGGTACCTGTTAGGGTTCCATTTATAGGTTAAATAGAAAGAAAATTAGTTTTTAAAAATCTCCTCTCTCTCTCTCTCTCTCTCTCTCTCTCTCTCTCTCTCTCTCTCTCTCTCTCTCTTTCAGATCACCATTACTCTTAGGTCTTAGGTACCTGTTAGGGTTCCATTTATAGGTTAAATAGAAAGAAAATTAGTTTTTTAAAAATCTCTCTCTCTCTCTCTCTCTTCTCTCTCTCTCTCTCTCTCTCTCTCTCTTTCTCTCTCTTTCAGATCACCATTACTCTTAGGTCTTAGGTACCTGTTAGGGTTCCATTTATAGGTTAAATAGAAAGAAAATTAGTTTTTAAAAATCTCTCTCTCTCTCTCTCTCTCTCTCTCTCTCTCTCTCTCTCTCTTCTCTCTCTCTCTCTCTCTCTTTCAGATCACCATTACTCTTAGGGTCTTAGGTACCTGTTAGGGTTCCATTTATAGGTTAAATAGAAAGAAAATTAGTTTTTTAAAAATCTCTCTCTCTCTCTCTCTCTCTCTCTCTCTCTCTCTCTCTCTCTCTCTCTTTCAGATCACCATTACTCTTAGGTCTTAGGTACTGTTAGGGTTCCATTTATAGGTTAAATAGAAAGAAAATTAGTTTTTAAAAATCTCTCTCTCTCTCTCTCTCTCTCTCTCTCTCTCTCTTCTCTCTCTCTCTCTCTCTCTCTCTCTCTCTCTCTTTCAGATCACCATTACTCTTAGGTCTTAGGTACCTGTTAGGGTTCCATTTATAGGTTAAATAGAAAGAAAATTAGTTTTTTTAAAAATCTCTCTCTCTCTCTCTCTCTCTCTCTCTCTCTCTCTCTCTCTCTCTCTCTCTCTCTCTCTCTCTCTTTCAGATCACCATTACTCTTAGGTCTTAGGTACCTGTTAGGGTTCCATTTATAGGTTAAATAGAAAGAAAATTAGTTTTTAAAAAATCTCTCTCTCTCTCTCTCTCTCTCTCTCTCTCTCTCTCTCTCTCTCTCTCTCTCTCTCTCTCTCTCTCTTTCAGATCACCATTACTCTTAGGTCTTAGGTACCTGTTAGGGTTCCATTTTATAGGTTTAAATAGAAAGAAAATTAGTTTTTAAAAATCTCTCTCTCTCTCTCTCTCTCTCTCTCTCTCTCTCTCTCTCTCTCTCTCTCTCTTTAAATCACCATTACTCTTAGGTATCTGTTAGGGCTCCACGTATAGGTTAAATAGAAAGAAAATTAGGTTTAAAAATCTCTCTCTCTCTCTCTCTCTCTCTCTCTCTCTCTCTATATATATATATATATATATATATATATATATATATATATATATAATGAATAGTGAATGAAAAAATGAGAAAAGTATTTGCATGGAAAAGGTGCTCAATGCTAATAAAAGCAGAGCAGATTTATAATCAATGGTAATATTATGGTTTTACACTCATAACTTTAAAGTTAATGGTAATCCAATCATCAGATGAGATCAATGGTTGAGATGTCAAAAACCAGTCGTGAAATGGTTGAGTGTGAAACCATAATATTATCATTGATTATATATATTATATATATATCTTATTATAATGGAGATTGTGGGTTTATGTCTGTAACCGAAACTATATTACTATTCAAGTCACAATTCCCTTTGTTATTTACATGACACTTCTCCTTGATTTTATTTTTATTTAACCCTCAATTATTAATAAAATTGTTTTACATCATTAAGACTGTTGACCATATCTACATAACTAATAACATGCATTGTATTTATATATACAAACAAAATAGCGGATTACAGTGTGAATGGGAAGGCTAATGCATTTTGATCCTTAAAATTTGATTTAATAAAATATATGCTTAGTTATATTGATTTCTAATTGTTTTGTTTATATTAATGAATATGAGCCAAAAATCTCGGGATAAATCTTAAAATAAATCCATTGACAAGAAGAATAACTGTAATATTATCCTTTACTTCCTATTTAACTAAATAGTTCATTAGGAAAATTACAATGAAAGACGGAACTAAGGGAAAATGATGGAAGAGTTAGTTTCAAAGTTTTCTATTTTCAATCATACCCCCTCTGTTCCAAATATTTTTATTTGAATCTTATTCAGTTTCATTAGCCTTTCTAATTTAACTGATATTTTATTATATTAAAACTTAAATACTTGCCCCGGTGGTGCATATATTTCAATATTATATATAATATATATATATATATATATTTATATATTATATATATATAGAAGAGAGAGAGAGAGAGAGAGAGAGAGGAGAATATTATATATATATAGAGAGAGTAGGCATCGCTTTTTGCTACCAAAGTTTTCGCCCTTTCTTTCAATCTTTGAGACACAAGAAGTTTTTTTAAGTTTTTTATTTGTTTATTTTACTGCTTTTTTTATTTATTTTTTTATTTATTTATTTTTACTTTGTTTCGTCGCTGGAAGCGTCTAAGCAGTTGTGGCCAGCAGTGTGCTTGCAGCGAAGACATTCAGCGGACTCGGCTAGGAGTTTGCCACACCGAAACCACCGCTGCTAATAAGCCGGGTCAGGCGAGCAGAGACCAAACACTAATCCGGAACGAATTTCGCATTTCTCGCAGGAATTCGTTTTCGCAACTTAGGAGGACATTTCGAAAATATATTTGGCAGCCGCTGAGGCGACAGTGGATTTGTCTCGTCTTGGATTAACCGTCACACCCAACACGCAAAGACGCCTGCACGGACGATTATAGAAGGACATGTCCCATGTGGATATTACTTTGTCTCTTATGATTTCTATCTATTACAGTCTGTTGATATCAATTGATATCTATCTATCTATTTATCTTCCTGTCTGTCTGTCTGTCACAGTCTGCTTGTAAATACAAGGTGTGACGTAAAAGTATCGAGATTCAAGCTGTATTTACCAAGATAGATATGAACAATGAATGGAACGTTAATTTTATTTTTCAGAATACAAGGTGTGTCATAAAAGTATCGAGATTGATGCTGTATTTACCAAGATAGAATTGAAGAATGAATTGAACGTTAATTTTTTCCAGAATACAGTGTGTCATAAAAGTAACGAGTTGAAGCTGTATTTACCAAGACAGAAATGAACAATGAATGGAACGTAATTTTTCTTTTTTCAGAATACAAGGGTGTCATAAAAGTATCGAGATTGAAGCTGTATTTACCAAGATAGAATTGAAGAATGAATTGAACGTTAATTTTTCAGAATAGCAGGTGTGTTCATAAAAAGTAAATCGAATTTGAAGCTGTATTTACCAGATAAAAAATGAACAATGAATGGAAGTAATTTTTTTTTCAGAATACAAGGTGTGTCATAAAAAGTACGGAGTTTGCATCTGTATTACCAAGACGAAATGACAATGAATGGAACGTAATTTTATTTTTTTTTCAGAATAAAGGTGTGACATAAAAGTATCGAGATTGAAGCTGTATGCCCCCAAGATGAGATATGATACAATGAAGATGGAACGTTATTTTTTTTGCAGAATACAAGGGTCCCTAAAAGTGTCGAGTTGTATGCTGTTTGACCAAGATAGAAATGACAATGACTGGAACGGTTACTTTTTTTCAGAATACGATGAAAGGTGTGGTCATAAAAGTATCGGTTTGAAGCTGTATTCTAACCAAAATAAAATGAACAATGAGTGAACGTAAATTTTATTTTTTGCAGAAATAACAGGTGTGTATAAAAGTATCGAGTTTGGAAGCTTGATCCTTTATTGTGGTGAGTTGTTACAATTTGCGTGTTGTTATGTTGGTTAGTGAAGAAGGTGTTGTGATGGAGAGATTATTCTTGTGATGGTTGTGTATCCCATCGTAAGATAGGATGAACAATGAATGGAACGTTAATTTTTTCAGAATACAGGCGGTGTGTCATAAAAGTTATCGAAGATTGAAAGCTGTATTCTTTACCGATAGAAGATGAACAATGTGAACTTTTTTTTTTTTTTTCAGATATAAGGTGTGTCATAAAGTATCGAGCTTGAAATGTAAAAACAAGATGAAAAAATGAACAATGAATGGGATGAATTTTTATTTTTCTTTTCCAGAATACCAAAGTGTGTCATAAAAGTTCGAGATTAAAGCTGTATTTAACACCACGATAGAACAGTACGAACGGTCATTTTTTTTTTTTTCAGAGTAAAAGATGTGTCAAAAAGTAAAAAATTCTTAGATAGTTTTCTTGACACAGCACCACACTGCACACCACACACTTATATTATATATATAGTATATATATATTTATAATTATAATAATATATATATATATTATTGGAATTGATGTCAGGTGTTATTTTTGATAGGACTTCAAAACCAAAATTGAGAACTCAAAACGTACAAAGATTTGCGTATATTTTTACATATAAAAAATAGAACAGAAAATCAGAAAATTAAAACATACATATTCAGTTGTTAAGTGATCGGTGAGACCCGATTGCTTTAAACATTATAACCAACGACTGGACAGCCATTTTGCGAAGTTATATGATATCTTATATATGGATTCCGGTGTCTGTGTGTGTGTGTCTGTAACTGAAATTACGGTGCACTGCTTATGTTCAACAATTCCTCACGGATTTTGCGTAAAACTTATGAGTATATTATAGTCAAAATCATTTATACATAGAATAAATCTTATTTATCAACGATGCTCTCTATAAAAATCTGAATATGTCATTTTCTTCCATTTCATTTTTTCTATATCTAATCACATTTCTGTAAATAAGTCTGATGGTTCAAGCGCCTGAAACTGGTGTGTAATGATTTTCAGCTCCGAAACCATGTGTTACTATTATTGGATTTTCTTAATAATTTTGTTACAGTAGTGGTAGAAATCAAATGGCTGTTTATAGTTGACAGCCCACGACCTGAGGATTGATTTGAATGACAAGGCTTGACCCTGTCCTGATCCTTTTTTCCGGTGGATGATACCGTGAGAATCGGTGGAGGAGGCCCTCTTCCGGTTTAGATTAGAAATAGAACTTTAGTCAGTCGGCCAGAGAACACATCAGACGGGTGGTTGACTGTGTATTGGCAACCGTGTTCCAAACTCGATCGTGTCGGCAGGTATTCCTGGTGGGATTCAAAATAAAATATGATTAAGTTAATCGAAGTCTGGTGGTTGTTATGGTGTTTGACGTAAGAATGACTACTACTACCGAATGAGGACACATGGGCGTTTTATTTTGGATAAAGATGAAGAAATCACGGGCATATTGCTGTATATGTATGTGAGAGCGTGATGGAGATGGAGACCGAGGAGTCGTGTTAGTGACCACGAAGGTCCCCAGGCAAGAGAAGTGCCAACCTAGAGAGATGTTAAGAAAGAGGACGGTACTACGTCCACGTGTGTGAGTATTAGTCATAGGGGGATTAGATGATGGTGGTGTTTTTCGGTAGTAGTCGAGATCTATCAGTTGTGTCTCGGTGTGTGGTAGTGCGGGTGTCATGGCGTGATTGCTAAGCGTGTATGATGGAAGAGGGCGTAGTGGAAGAAATGATGCGATATAGAGATAGTAAAAGAGAAGGTTGGATCGGTGGTAAGTGTGGATGGACGAGTGAACAACCATGTTTGAATTCGAGATATAGTCTGATGATGTATATTTCGGATAGTTTGGAGTGCGTCGGTTAAGTGATTGGACGTGTTTTGTTGATGTAAGGATTTCGGATGTACCATAAGCCTCTAGGTGCGTTTTTGTGGGTGTTGGTGGTATATTAGGGGGGATTGGTTGTATTATGAGTGAGTACGTATAGTATAGTACTCGGTCAGAGGTTGTGCTCTGTGAGGATATCATCAGGTGCGTTGATATTGTTATCATGTTGCTCAATAGGGCGGGTGGAGCTCGAATTAGATTGGAGGTAAAGAGAGTAGTATAGAGTGTCGTGTGTGGCTGTCGATGGACGAGTTTATAGTGTTTATTTGTGAGATATAGGGATAGCCAGATATATAGACGGTGTTCTAGTTACTGTGACTTGTCAGCCATGGATCCTGAGTTCGATTGGGATGGTCTGGTTGCGACTTCCGGACGGTACGATATGTATGGTCGGAAGCAGTCTCCGATTTCGCACCACGCTGGTTGCGCACGTCACGCGTCGGCACGTTTGGAAGGATTGGGTATGTGTAGATAGATGTTCTTAGGATATGTGGTACGTTATGATCGCCGCTGGTGTTTATGTAGATAGCTATGCATGTCATTATTTATCGCTATTGTGTTTGTGGTGTGCAGGACATACGAGGGTGATAGTCGAGGTTGAGAGATTACACTAGATCTGCTGACTGGAGCGGTCGTCTGCGATATTAGAGAGCTCTCTGAGAGAAGCTGATGTGCATGATGGTGTAGTAGATATAGTGGATATCAGGGCGTCGTGATGGCGAGACGAGTGACGTGACTTTGAGAGTCGCTGCGCAGACTGCTCGTATACTCTGGTTTGAGGATATCGCGCGAACAGAGGATGGTATCACAGGTCGAGTGTTGTAAAGAGGTCCAGATCGAAACAAGCTACCTTTTTAAACCTAAACGTTAACTCTTGCAACGGCCAGTATAACAATAACAATAGCGAGGGACAACCGTTCTGAAATATTCAAAATTATTCATACCAGAGCCCATCTTAAATCTTGGTGGTATTTATATATACGGGCATGGAGGCGCCTGTGGAACTAGTGGTAATGATTCAGGGCTCCGACCATGTTGAATTTCCAGGTCTCGTTCTGTATGAGACATATTTTAAGGTAAGGCAAAATAAAACACCTTAAGTAGAGGCCCCGAAGATAAAGTGGCCGCTGAACATTCGTGTTATACAAACAAAAATAAAAAATGAGGACAAATAATAGAAATTTCCCCTTCTTTGGGCCATTCTCAGGGGTGGTGCTGCGCGTGTGTGTAGGTTTGCCTGGGATGCCTTTCAGACGGATGTCTAGATGGAGTGCGGACGTGTGCTGGGCTCTAGTTGATGCGAGTGTCTGATGTCTGATCGCTCGGGATCTCGCGCGTTAACAGATGAACTTCAGACTTTGATCAAGATAGTGGTGAGATTTAAGGAGCAACGCATGGAGATGTGGGTGATGTAGGGCATTCACGCTTGTAGCCATGAGGACTCTCTGTAGGATGGTGGCTGCGCTGGGGACGCTGAGCTCTGTGTATCCACGACAAGAGATTAATGGGTATGACGTGATCCAAGCGAGGTCGCGGAACGTGTAAAAATCGCATCCGAGTGGGGCTGCAGTTTATACTGTGGCTAGCTCAGGTTATCGCGCCAATATGAGGCGACTCGTAATGCTGATGGCGTCTCCGGAGCGCGAGGATCTTAGCATGTCCGTGTATAGCAGTTGTACGTCGACAGTCGCTACCTGTGTGGGGTGGACGCTGAGAATATGTGGCTCTGCTATTCTTGCGCAACGATGTAGTTAAGTGAGTATATGCTGTAGAATGCTTCTCGGGATTGTAGCCAGCAGATGGTGATTGGGCGGAGTGCAAACGTTCGTATAGGCTATGTTCGGGACGTTGGGATTAGATTAATTATAAAGAAGATATTGAGTTTAGAGATATCTGAAAAGAATGTGTTGATATTGGGAATAGGAAACATTAGTTTTTGGTTTTTGGGAGGAAAGAAAACAAATTAGAAAGAAAATTCTGCCCAATAAAACATTATACCTCGATTGGAATATCTATTCTGAAATTATCCCACTTAGGAGATGTTCATATAGGTTTTTATTTGATTTAGCAGTAAATAAACTAATAACAGATAAGACGCAAAATATTTTTTATTTAATAGCTTAATATTCTGGCGTCGTAAAATATTCCTAAAACAAACAAGATTAAAATTTTTAGCGGTAAATAAACTAATAACAGATAAAATGCAAAACATTTTTCTTTAATAGCTGAACATTTTGCTTCATAAAATATTCCTTAAACAAAATAGTTTAAATTATTTAGCAGTAAATAAACTAACAACAGATAAGACACAAAACATTTTCCTTTAATAGCTGAACATGTTGCTTCATAAAATATTCCTTATACAAAATAGATTAAATTATTTAGCAGTAAATAAACTAATAACAGATAAGATGCAAAACATTTTTATTTAATAGCTCAACATTATCCTTCATAAAATATTCCTTAAACAAAATAGATTAAATTATTTAGCAGTAAATAAACTAATAACAGATAAGATACAAAACATTTTATTTAATAGCTGAACATTTTGCTTCATAAAATATTCCTTAAACAAAATAGATTAAATTATTTAGCAGTAAATAAACTAATAACAGATAAGATACAAAACATTTTTATTTAATAGCTGAACATTTTGCTTCATAAAATATTTCTTAAAATAGATTAAATTATTTAGCAGTAAATAAACTAATAACAGATAAGACACAAAACATTTTTCTTTAATAGCTGAATATTCTGACTTCATAAAATATTCCTGAAACAGAATAGATTAAATTATTTAGCAGTAAATAAACTAATAACAGATAAGACGCAAAATAGTTTTATTTAATAGCTGAATATTAATGCTGGGGAAGTAAAATACACCGACTGCACCTCTGAAGAAGAGTACCCCCCACCAATGAATATCAAAATCATTCATATCAACCCCCATCTCATAAATACAGATAAATTGTTTTTGTACTTCAGTTGTTCCGTTTATAGCTCTTATCATTTAGCTTAACCCGCTAGTCAATATAATGGGAGATAATCTTATTCTTCTTCGTCTTCTTCTTCTTCTGGGTAGTTTTAATCGATTTCTGACCTTTATTTGATTCTGTACGCAGGAGAGCGCTATTTTTTTTTCTTTCTTTACAAACACACAACGAAAGGAAGGAACTAATGTAGTCCTGAGTCACAAGTGGCTAATACAATGTTATTAATTCTGGTTTTTTTAAGTAGAGATCAGAATAAATGGAAAGTGAGGGCGTTGTGGTTAAGAGGTTAGGCGAGTATAGTGCAATTCATTGACCCCCTCGGGCAAGATTGTTTAGACAAAAGCAATGCACTTCAGTCGCGGCGGGGAAATGTGGTAGACACCCGAGACAGTTGCTTGAATGCACAAAGAGACCACCCCAGGGACGAGAAGAAAGTAAAAAAAGAATCAAAATTAAGTTTCTGGCTAAAGAAAGCCTCGGGCTGCGTTTGTTCTGTCCTTGTGAATTTCATAAAAAGTTCTCAGTCGGACCAAGACTAGAATAACCTAGAAGCAAGAAGCGTACATGAAATTTGGCATATTGATCCCTGAGTTCAATACATTTAGCACATCATCGGAGGGGCTTAGAATACACATATGGTTAGTTGGTTGGTTGGGTGGGTGGATTTTACGGCATGTCAACCCTTGTTGGCTAATTTTATGCTGAAGAGGTTTTGTTTAATTCTTGTTGAGTAGTCAATTTTCTTTCAAATTCAATTTTCTTTCAAACTCAATTTTCTTTCAAAATCAATTTTTAAAGCTCATTTTTTATCTATTAAACCTACGGAAGGGACCCTAACAGGTACTACCACTCCGGGTCAGAGTGGACATGGGAGTAATGACGATGAACAGGTACACCACACTTAGCACATCATCGGCGGGGCTTAGAATACACATATGGTTAGTTGGTTGGTTGGGTGGGTGGATTTTAAGGCATGTCAACCCTTGTTGGATAATTTTATGCTGAAGAGGTTTTGTTTTATTCATTCTTGATAGGTATTCGAAAATATTCATTTCATGTTTCTATTTATCTCATAGATGGGATAACAATAGGTAACAATGTTGACTTTTCTGTATATAAGGTGTGTCTTAGATGCCTACTCTTATTTATAGACTCGGCGATAATCATGTGACCAACCTATTGTCCAATCACTGGCAGTACTCTGCTGCTGATATTGTTATCTATACTGGCTGTTCTGGTCATACCTAATCATAACTACTTGGATCTTCGTGGACGACGGAACATAGGATTATAACTCGGGACTTATTCACTTACCAAAGGATTCTATAACTCAGGACTTACTTATTTACTTTAAGTTCTTTACAACTGGCCAAGGATGGCGGCCAGATACTTAACAACTACCACTCAAGGTCAGAGTGGACCTGGGAGTAATGGCGAGGAAGGGGTACTCCACACTACCTAGAGCTCCAAAATTTCCCTATTAAATGCAGTTTAATGTCATACCTAGGATATGCATATATGTAAACCCTCTCGTTAGTAATTTTGTAAACTAGCTTGCTATATCATGTCAACCCTTATTGGGTTATTTTATGCCGAAGACATTTTGTTTAATTCTTGTTGGGTATTCAATTTTCTTTCAAACTCAATTTTTAAAGCTCATTTTTTATCTATTTAACCTACAGAAGGGACCCTAACAGGTACTACCACCCGTCAGACTGGACATGATGAATAAGAGAGGAATCATTAGCATAATGTTTATGGTCGAAGGACATGGAATAGGCGAAGTGAGTTCAAAACCTGGACGAGCCTGATTGCGTTCATTAACATAACTTTCTGTGGTTGAGATATCACTATCTAGGTACCTGCAGTCATATGGAAATTCAATCTCACTGACAAGATAAAGCAACAATTCTTCCAAGCCATGGTTGTATCAGTGCTACTGTATAGCTGCACCACTTGGACCCTAACGAAACGTCCCATTAATATGTTCGATGGAAGCTGCACAAGAATGCGGGTGCGATCATAAATAATTCGTGAAACAACATTCCACAAGGAAGCAGCATTACGACCACATGACCCCTATCACAATAACCATCCGCCCTGTCGGCTGGGGCGTTATAATGCACCGACTGCACCTCTGCAGAGGGGTAAGACTTCCCCAATGGGGCCACCTGTTGGCCGTGGGTGGTGATCCGTCATGACATGCAGTACTCCACTTTGGCCCTATCTTGGGCTAGACGGGCGGTCGGAGAGGCCCCCTCAGATCAATCGGCTGGTCACGTCAAGCCCTAGCACCTATATGATTTTCCCAGCCCTATTGCCCTTATGGCAAGTCCCAACCCCTTTTTATCATATGGGTGCTAAAGGCGGTGGCTGAGGGTCTACATGTCCTGGGAATGACGTTAAACTCTATCTGATGGTGAGGTTCCAGTTTTGGAGGTTTGGGGAATGTGGAGCACCCCTTCATCACCATTGCTCCCTGGTCCACTCTGGCCCGGAGTGGTAGTACCTGTTAGGGTCCCATTTATGGGTTAAATAGAAAAATGTATTTATAAAAAAATTGTATTATCCATTAAGAATTGATTTATTTCAAAACTTTATGGCATTAAATGACCCACTGATGTTGATATGCCGTAAAACAAAACAAACCAAACCAAATCAAACACAATAACCATCCGAGTGAGATGAATAATACATGCAGGACTGCTGGAGAAGCAAGGACGAACTCATAAGCGAGTAATGACGATGAACAGGTACACCACACTGCCTAAACTCCAAAGTTGGAACTTCACCATTAGATGCAGTTTAATGTCATACCTAGGATATGCAGATGGGTATGTGAAGTTAAAGGAAAATGAAAAAATTGACAAATATCTGGACCTTGCCAGAGAACTGAAAAAGTTATGGAATATGAAAAAAAAGTTATGGAATTTAAAATATTTATAGAAAATTTGGATAGTTTAAAAAAGATGTTTAACGGGAATAGAGAACCCAGAAAAGTATCATTAATTTGTATGATGGACTGGAAAGCGCTTCATTCTCCAAGATGAAAAATTTTAGTATGGAACGCATACGAATGCGGAAACAATGGGGAATGAAGATGAGATAAAAACGTTGGAAAAGTGATGAACCCAAATGAAAGATAATGAAGGGGGAATAGAGAAGAACGCAAATAAAATGGCGTCTTATATCTATTAATAATGGAGATTCGCTTCCGGTTTTTGTCTGTAACAAAAATTACGTCGCTGCTTACGTTACATTACCCAACACATAATCCAATGTCATAACATAGAATAAATATACTCAAAATGTGAGCATGCAACGTTAGACAATCCTCATTGTTTCAATAAATAGATATCCGGCGTTATATATTTATATATAGATTGTTTTATTCTAATATAATATTTAAAGTTATCGGAGGTGTTTCCATTTCAAATTGTCTTTCTTTCTTTCTTTCTTTTTGCTACATCATGTCAACCCTTATTGGGTTATTTTATGCCGAAGACATTTTGTTTAATTCTTGTTGAGTATTCAGTTTCTTTCAAACTCAATTTTCTTTCAAATTCAATTTTCTTTCAAACCCAATTTTTAAAGCTCATTTTTTTTATCTTTAACCTACAGAAGGGACCCTAACAGGTACTACCACTCCGGGTCAGAGTGGACATGGGAGTAATGACGATGAACAGGTACACCACACTACCTAGAACTCCAAAGCTGGAACTTCACCATTAGATGCAGTTTAATGTCATACCTAGGATATGCAGATGGGTAAGACCCTCTCGGACGTAATTAGTATACTAGCTTGCTATATCATTGTCGGCGGGGCTTAGAATATACTTACTTGATATGCAAAGTGTGAGAATACACTTACTGGATACGCTTAGTATCCCACATTACCCGTATCGAACGATTGGGTAAATACTAGCTTGCTACATCGCTGTCGGCGGTGTTTAGAATACGCTGACTCTATCCCCCTGCAGAAGGGTAAAACGTATCTACCAAGGGGTCTTCTGTGTATGATTCTGTAGGGAATTATCTTCCTTTGCCTGGAAGAGTTATCTTCCCGCTGTGTTGCCGTTTGTTCCCACTAGGGGACCTCTGGTATATAAGCGGCTGGTTCAAATGCTTCTGGTTCTCTTTCCTTACTGCCTCTGAACGAGCACATGGGTTAGAGTTGTGTCTACCCCCTTCTCGGTGGGGCTTTGGCCCCCTTATATTACTGTAAGTCTTTTATACAGCATGGACTATCCTTTAGTTCTATGTCTGTAACATTTATATTTTATGTACATTTGGGTATCTCGTTTATACCTAAATATTGTATCTTGTATTTACCATTCATGAATGTGTCCTTTTATCTCTACTCTTATATCTTATTTGTATCTTATGTATCTATGTACTTTATGTATCTTATCGTTACCATGTGCTGTACACCTATTAAATGTTTGTCTCAAAAATGTGTCGGAGCTGTTGTTCAATTATTAACTCTGAATTTTACAATTCTAAAAAGCATCAAGTAGTAACACTCCAGCTCTAGATCTTTGGGGAGTGTGAAGCACCCCTTCATTGCTACTACACCAAGCTCCAATCTGACCGACACTGATAGTACCTTAGGCATATATCGATCCCACAGTTCTGAACACTGGACACATCGTCGACGTGGCTTAGAATACGCAGATGGGTAGGAGGTTCTGGGTAATAGTTGGTATACTAGTGTAACGTGATTATGAAGGTCCACCGAAGTTTGCTACTAGAAATAAAACTGTGAGAGGACTGCTATAGAAAGAGAGGAAGAAGAAATAAGAGAAAGTAAAGGTTAAAAAAGGAGTAGCGGACACACAACGGTTTGCCGGTAATTTGACCGAGGTATGACCCCCGGAAGAGGAATTGGAAGCCAACCGGAAGTTTTCGGGGGTTGACCGGAACCGGAAGTCACGTGGTGACGAGGAACGACGAACAACAAGATCGGTCTCTTTTGATTTCCGGCGGCGTAAAGTTCGGACGCGGGTCTTCTGATCCCTAGTTTGGGACGGCGAGATAGTTAGTACTAGGTTAAAAGGTACAGGAATTTAACTGTCCTCTCCCTCTCTTTCTCTCTGCTTTTCCTTCTCTCCGAAACAGAGCCCACGACACGAGCCCGAAAATAAATGCTAAGCCCCTGGGACGATATATCTCACCTGTTGTACCTTTTTTTTATCGACAATGACGACCGCCCCGTAACAAATACCTTTTTAGAGCCGTGAATTTTGAGGCACGTTGACAAGCCCTGCTACGTTACACTAGCTTGCTACATCCCAGGGTATCCTTTCGTGGTGTAATGGTTAGCAAGTTAAGATCCATTACTATTGAATAGTTCCTAGTGGTTCCCTGGTTTCCAATTTTTCATGGCATTAGTGATAAATTTTATTACTTTGTCCGATATTTTTTACATCTTCAAGCAGTTAAGGGTCCATGTTTGTGGAACCATGTCATATTATCATCATTTTCACTCCTTTTGAGTTTTTCTCATCAACTCTTATTTCTTCTCCTCCTTTCTATAACAGTCCTCTCAAGTTTTATTTCTAGTAGCAAACTTCGGTGGACCTTCATAATCACGTTACACTAGTATACCAATTATTACCCAGAACGCCCTACTCATCTGCGTATTCTAAGCCACGTCGACGATGATTGTATTTCTCTGAAGTCTGAGTGACAAGAAGTGTTCTCAGGTCTCCAGGACTCTTCTGAGTATTCTAATCGATTGCAGCAATGCAGTAGTCTGGATGGTCCCAATTCTTCATCGGATTTCCAGATCGTCCAGTCTTTTTTCCAAGTTTTTTTTACCTTTCTAAGTGCACCAACTATTTCGCAATTGCTTTCACTTTCAACCTCTTATTCAACAGCTTTTTCAGTTCTCTGGCAAGGTCCAGGTATTTATCCATCTTTTCGATTTACTTCAGCTTCACCCTGTGATCTACTGGAACTGCAAAGTCCACTAGTTGACACGTACTCTTCTTTTTTTGTGAATCAACACTAGGCCTGGTCTCCTGGCTGGAATAGGGTGATTCGTATTTATTTCCAAGTCCCAGAAAATTTTATGCGTTTCATTCTCAAGAACATATTCTGGTTTATGCATATCCCATTTTGTTGTATGGTCAAAATTTAATTTTTTGCATAATTCCCAGTGGATCACCTTCCCAACCCAGACGTGCCTAGCTTTGTATTCCCGTTGTGCTAGTTTGCTACATTCACTTAATCAATGGTTTACATTCTCATCTCTGTCACTGCACAGTATACATTTACTGTTTCGTTGCGTCTTATCAATTTTTGCTTTGATATAATTTGTTCTTATGGCATTATTTTGTGCAGCAATTATTAGGGATTCAGTTTCTCTCTTAGTGTTTCCTCTTCTTAACCATGTCCAAGTATTTCTATGGAACCTCTCCTATTATTATTATTATTATTATTATTATTATTATTATTATTATTATTATTATTCACTCCATTAGACATTTTCACATCCACCTTAGGTGGTTCCCTGAAGGCTGAGTGACAGAAAGTCTCCTCAGGTCTCGAAACTCTTCTGACTATTCCAGCCGATCTCAACAATTCTGTAGTATGGATAGTCTCAATTCTTCCGTTGATTTCCAGAGAATTTTCATTTCATTCTCAAGAAAAGATTCAGGTTTATGCATTTACCATTTTGTTGTATTTTGTTGTATACTATTATTGACTCCTTTTGAGTTTTCCATCAGTGTTAGCTGATGGTCTTTCACTGGAGTCTGAGTGACAGCAAGTCTCCTCAGGTCTCCAGGACTCTTCTGAGTATTCTGGCAGATTGCAGCAGTGCAGTGTTCTGAATGGTTTCAATCCTTCCTCTGATATCCAAACTTTCCAAGCCCTTTTCTAATCCTTTTGGGACCGTTCCAAGTGCACCAACTACAATTGGTATAACTTTCACTTTCACATTCCATAACTTTTTCAGTTCTCTGGCAAGGTCCAGATATTTGTAATTTTTTCATTTTCCTTTAACTTCACCCTGTGATCTGCTGGCACTGCAAAATCCACCAGTTGACAAGTTCTTTCTTTTTTGTTAATCAACACTAGGTCTGGCCTTCTTGCTGGGATAATGTGATCCGTTTTTATTTCAAAATCATTATTATTATTACTATTATTATAATTGTTGTTGTTGTTGTTGTTTGCTGATGAATACCACCTCGTAAAAAAAGCACTAAACTCAAAATATTATTTGCTCGTTTAATGCATACATAATATTTAAGCAAAAAAAATTATTGGATGCCATAAGATTGTCTGTTCATTTCTTCAAATCACGTCTATCCTTCCAGCTACAAAGAATAAAATGAATTATTTGAAAATCCACACACGCTTCAAAATAACCTTAAGGTCAGCTTGCCAGTATGAGATGATGTAAATATTCTAGCAGAACACACACACACACAACACACATACACACACACACACACCACACACATATATATATATATATATAATATATATATATATATATATATATATATATATATATATATATATATATATATATATATGATGGACTTTCCCGTCGATTTCGACGTATGAGTGTTCATACAATGAATGTCCACACAGTGATTTGTTTATAGTGGTGAAGGCTTGAGTTGGACCATCCACACTTTTTGGCACAGTCGATAGGAAAGAATTGGTGCATCAGGGGTTGCCACAAACCCAATCAACGACCGACCTCAGGAATTTTGAATTCAGAGTTATCCCTCTCCTAGACTGGTTACCTACCCTAGGCTGAAGAGCCCAGTCTGCCCTACTATTTAACCCAGAGGTGGAGGGATAATATATGGATTCATACCTTTCCCAAGGATATTACCAACAGCTTTTATATATATTTATATATATATACTCATATATATATATATATGAGTGCATATATATATATATATATATATATATATATATATATATAATATAATAAATATATAAAGGTATTATATCTATCATTTGATATAGAACAGTCACAACCTTATCATACATGCGAAAATCGCATGCATTCATCAGGTGACGTTGATACGAATCGATTCGTATCAACATCACCTGATGAATGCATGCGATTTCGCATGTATGAAACCTAAGTTGTGACTGTTCTATTGCCATCAAATAAATAGATATGTAATAGCTTTATATATTTATTTTATTATATCATATAATAGCTCTATTCTTTATATCGAGCACTCTCCTAATACTACTGCAATTTGGCGCACCATTCCAGTGAAAGCTGAAGCGGTGAATATCCCTGGCTATATATATATATATATATATATATATATATATATATATATATATATATATATATATATATTGTATGTGTGTGTGTGTGTGTGCGCGATTGGTAGATGAAAATTGTATGGTCTATTTATTTAACTAACGTAAATAAAGAAAGTGTTGAAAAAAATTAAACGTATTTACAACTGAACGCTGTAGAGGATGAAGCATAAGAAAAGAACTGTTAATATTTCGGGATAAACTCATCCCTTCCTCTGGTGAAGAAAATCAAATCAAAATAAAGTTGTTTTTTAAGTAAAGTCGTCGGGGTGGCCTAATGTCGGTACCAGCCAATCAACTTCACAAATTTTCTTCCGAGTGTCTGAGCAGTCCATGACATGCAACACTTCAATTTGTTCTTATTTAGACTAGACGAGCAGTCATTTTTTATCTACTTAATCCATGGGATCCTAACAGGTACTGTCACTCCGGGTCCGGGTCCGGGTCCGGGTCCGGATCCGGGTCTGGGTCCGGGTTGACCTGGGAGTAATGACAATGAATGAGTATTCCACACTCCCAAAGCTCCAAACTGGAACCTCACATCAGATGCAGTTTAACGCACTACCCAGGACACACAGACCTCAGCCACTGCCTTATAGCACATATATCATAAAAGGGGTTGGGTTGGTCCGGGTCCGGATCCGGGTCTGGGTCGGGTCGCGGTCCGGGTTGACCTGGGAGTAATGACAATGAATGAGTATTCCACACTCCCCAAAGCTCCAAACTGGAACCTCACCATTAGATGCAGTTTAACGCCCTACCCAGGACACACAGCCACCGCCTTCTAGCACATATATCATAAAAGGGGTTGGGGTTTGCCTTAAAGGTAATAGGGTTGGAGCAATCATATAGGTGCTAGGCTTGACATTACTAACCGACTGATTGGATGGAGTCTCTCCAACCGCCAGTCAAGCCTAAGTAAGAGACAAAGTGGAATTGCAAGTCATAGACTACTCAGCCGCAGGATTCCGTCCTTAAGCATCACGGGTCGCCACCCACGGCCAACGGGTGAACTGATTGGAGGGGTTCTTACCCATCAGCAGAGGTGCAGTCGGTGTATTCTAAAACATCAGACGACGGGGCTGGGACACAGCTGAATATGCAAAGACAAACATATACATACGTATACCATACGTAGGCCGCCCAGCAAAAAGCAAACACCGACCAGTTATGTATGAATACTGGATGCCGCGCGGAAGACCTGCAAGGAGCGGACAAATAGGGACGGTTGGCGAGAGTCATGCAGATCGTACTGTCGTAATGATGATGATGATGTTGATGTAAACGTATATTTATTGCGTAAAACTGTTGCCATGAGCAAGGGCGTTTATTGACCAATTTGAATATGACTGGAAGTTAAGCTAGAAGCTAAATGGGAAAGAAACAATAAAGATGGAAAGAATCGGAAAGAAATCGATAAGTTGTAAAGGATGGGAATTTCATGAAGACGAGGAGAAAAATTAGAAGAGACAATGTTGGGAAGCACCAAGCAAATTAGAGATATAATACGTGATCGGTCTTGTATAGATAGATAGATAGATAGATAGATAGGTGTGAGAGAGAGAGGAGAGAGAGAGAGAGAGAGAGAGAGTGAGAGAGAGAGAGAAGAATTGAGATAGATAGATAGATAGATAGATAGATAGATAGATATGAACAGACCGATATAGATAGATAGATAGATAGATAGATAGATATGAACAGACCGAGATAGATAGATAGCTATAGATAGATAGATAGATAGATATGAACAGACCGAGAGAGAGAGAGAGTGAGAGAGAGAGAGAGAGAGAGAGAGAGAGAGAGAGAGAGAGAGAGAGAGAGAGAGAGAGATGAACAGACCGAGATAGATAGATAGATAGATATGAATAGACCGAGATAGATAGATAGATAGATAGAGAGAGAGAGAGAGAGAGGCAGAGAGAGAGAGAGAGAAAGAAAGAGATAAACAGACTGAGATAGATAGATATATAGATAGATAGATAGATAGATAGATTTGGTTTGATTTTTGTTGATGTAAATATGTTTATCTCATTTTAACTTAGTCAGATATATGTTAGGGTCCCGAAAAGATCTTATAGATCGAAACCGTCTACAATATCTACAATAGCTTGTTAAATAAGTAGAGAGGACCCAATATCATTAATTGCGCATGCATGTCTAAGTCAACGGCACTTGGTAACTATCAGTTTCTCGCCTACGCAATTTTATTTATGCCAACGACATTTTTTTATTCGTTCATGTTGTGTTTCATACTCAATTTTTTAAACATATTTTTAATAATCATTGTTTTTATCTATTTAACCCATAGATGAGACCCTAACAGGTACTATCACCCCAGAAAGAAGGAAGGAATATAAGGAAAAGTAGTAGTAAAGTCGTCAGGGCGGCCTAAAGTCGGTATCAGCCATGCAGCGAGGGAGTCTATCCCCTTTTCAATAGCGATAGACCAAGGAGATTGTTTTAGCATCTGAGGTGGAGCGCCACACCTACCATCAGCTCCTTACTTTACAGCACAGATCCCTGTGCTACTCATACGCTGAGTTGGCGAGGACCGATATCGAACTAGGAACCGTGGTTTCTAGCCGACCGTTCTACCGACTGAGCTAACCCGGCACCTTAAAGGAAGGAATATAGTTCATCATTTTGTTACTCAAAATAGTGCAGCCGTATAGTAGCATTGACACGGTTACAGCTTGGAAGGGGTGCCCCACATTCCCCATAACTGGAACCCCACCATCAGATTAAACGCCAATCTCACGACATTCAGACCGTTAGCCACTGCCTTCTAGCATCCATATGATAAAAAGGATTTGGCTTGCCATTAAGGCAATAGAGTCGGGGCAATCATGTAGGTGCTAGGTCTTGAAGTGAACAGTCGATTGATCAGAGGGGGCCTCTCCGACCGACCGTCTAGCCTAAGTAAGGCCAAAGTGGAGTGTTGCATGTCATGGACTGCTCAGCCACCAGGATTCCGTCGTTAAGCATCACGGGTCGACACCCATGTCTTACCCCCTCTGCAGAGATGCAGTCAGTGTATTCTAAAGCCCCAGACAACAGGGCTGAGTGAATGAAGGAAAAGAGAATACTGAATATAGGAAGAAGGGGAGGAAGGAAGGAAGAAAATAATATGGTATGTAATAAAGTGAATGCTAAAAGGAAAAGGATCTGTTGTACATGGAATGTTAGAATAAATAAACGAATGAATAAATGACGTAAGGTATGAAGGCAGGAAAAAACGAAGGAAAGAATATAATTCATAATTTTGTTAGACTCCAAATAGTCCAGCCATATAGTAGCACGGCACGGCTACAGCTTGGTAGAATTCTGTCTTGATTTCATCAGTGAGATCAGATTTCCAAATGATAATTGCTCTATGACAGACCATGCTTTTCTAATGCGTCTTTGACATCGCTCTTTGTAGATGAGATATTACTACCGAGGTATGTGAACTGGTCTACTAATTTTAGGGGCTTACCGTCGATTATAGACATGTCTTCATCTTGGTTGGTTGGGTTTTACGACATGTCAACCCTTGTAGGGTTATTTTATGCCGAAGACATTTTGTTTTATTCATTTTTGTTTGTTTTGTTTTGTTTTACGGCATATCAACCTCAGTGGGTCATTTAATGCCGATAAAGTTTTGAAATAAATCAATTCCTAATGGATAATACAATTTTTTTATAAATACATTTTTCTATTTAACCCATAGATGGACCCTAACAGGTACTACCACTCCGGGTCAGAGTGGACCAGGGAGCAATGGTGATGAAGGGGTGCTCCACATTCCCCAAACCTCCAGAACTGGAACCTCGCCATGAGATAGAGTTTAACGTCATTCCCAGGACATGTAGACCCGCAGCCATAGATATAAAAAGGGGTTGGGGCTTGCCATAAGGGCAATAGGGTTGGGAAAATCATATAGATGCTAGGCTTGACGTGACCAGCCGATTGATCGGAGGGCCTCTCCGACCGCCCGTCTAGCCCAAGATAGGGCCAAAATGGAGTATTGCATGTCATGAACTGCTCATCCACCTGGGCTCTATCCGTAAGCATCACGGGTCGCCACCCACGTTTTATTCATTGTAGTTGGGTATTAAAAAAACATTTTTAAAGTCATTTTTTATATTTAACTCCGGGTGGACCTGCGAGTAATGGTAAAGGCTTACTCAACATTCCCCAGAGCTCTAAAATTGGAACTTCACTATAAGATGCAGCTCACGAACGGTAGATAGGCATGTAGCTCCAGCGGTATTAATAGATAAATAATATCTCCAACTAAAGTTTTCACTTATCCGAGAAAACAGGCTTCCGCGTTGGTTTTCTTGAAAGGTGTCTTAAGTACAAGACTTCCGGCGCGCTCTACTTAGAACCGCGGCCGAAATTTAGATCCGCAGAGCGAGGCATCACGGCGAGGCGAAAAATCGGAATTTCAGGAAACGAACGTTTATGACCTCTCGCGACCGACGGCGGCCGGTCGGATCACCTTGGTCAATTGAGAAGGTTACATTCGGTGCTAATGGACACTGCGTCTGAGGCAAGCCGGGAGGTCATTTCACACTAATGGGCATTGGGATGGTCAGTCCTCTTTGAAATTTCTCTCTCGTTGTCGAGATTTTGAGACCCGCCCTCCAGTCTTTTGTACTTAAATAGCATTTACTGATAATGCGTCGTATGCTGGCGTTAAAATAGGGGAGGTAACTCGGGAGAGACATGAAGGATAATAACGGTAGGCAGGAGTGAATTGGTTCGGCTAAGATATCCGGTGGCAATTTTGAGAAAGCAACAAAAAAAGAAAAGTCGGCGAAGTGTTTGGGGCGGGTGGGAGTCTGACCAAACAACACACACACACACACAGATATATATATATGTATATATATGTATATATATATATATATATATATATATATGTATATGTATATGTGTGTGTGTGTGTGTGTGTGTGTGTGTGTGCGTGTGTGTGTGTGTATGTATGTATGTATATTATAAGGAAGTTATTTTGAACTGCAACCAAGAAAAAGTGTTGAAAAATCATCAAAACTTTGGGTGGTCAGTTCAGAAATTCTTTGTCCATTTTGCAGACCGTAAAGAGTGGCATAGTGGTTACGACAATAGCAAATCGACTCTGACATTGAATTATATATATATATATATATATATATATATATATATATGCGTGTGTGTGTATTATATATATATATATATATATATATATATATATATATATATAGAGAGAGAGAGAGAGAGAGAGAGAGAGAGAGAGAGAGAGAGAGATATAGATATAGATATAGATAGATAAAAGGATATGAAACACACAAAATGCTGTTAAAGTGAAAATATTTTATATCATATTCATAGCTAATATTGAACAATATTTCGATTTATAAAACTCATCTTCAGAGCTTGTTCTTACTCCGGACTCATCGAGAGAAGAGCTGAAAATAATTTGAATTCAAAACGAAAAACATTGATGTTCCCAAAATACATGCGGTCGTTTCATTATAAGCACATCCGTCACGCGAACAGCATATTGTGTGTTTTCATATCCTTTATCTATACTTACACAGTCGATTCATTTCCTTCTCTTTACTTATATATATTATAATATTATTATATATATATATATATATATATATATATATTATATATATATTAGAAAAACGTGACCCATTGGGTCATACATTGAGCTCTGGGCAGATAATTGTGATCAGAAAAGAAGCGACTTTGCAAAGCGAATTAATCTAAAAGAAGGAAATAGGTCCGGAGAATATTTTTAAAATCATTTAATCATTTTGTAAGATTTCTAGGAAAGGGAAACTTTGACCAAATTTAAATCTAAATGAACCTGATTCTTTAAATTCTATTAAAATGTGTAAATAGTTTACAAAGGATTATCATTAGTTAGTTGAAACCATATGATTAAGTATAAATTATTAGTATTATGTAGGAATACTTGAAACCATATAATTGTGTATAAATTATTAGTATTAGGTAGGAATACTTGAAACCATATAATTATGTATGAATTATTATTAGTATTAGGTAGGAATACTTGAAACCATATAATATATGAATTATTAGTATTAGGTAGGAATATTTGAAACCATATAATTGTGTATAAATTATTAGTATTAGATAGGAATACTTGAAACCATATAATTGTGTATAAATTATTAGTATTAGATAGGAATACTTGAAACCATATAATTATGTATGAATTATTAGTATTAGGTAGGAATACTTGAAACCATATAATTATGTATGAATTATTAGTATTAGGTAGGAATACTTGAAACCATATAATTGTGTATGAATTATTAGTATTAGGTAGGAATACTTATTATATAATTGTGTATGAATTATTAGTATTAGGTAGGATACTTGAAACCATATAATTGTGTATGAATTATTAGTATTAGGTAGGAATACTTGAAACCATATAATTGTGTATAAATTATTAGTATTATATAGGAATACTTGAAACCATATAATTGTGTGTAAATTATTAGTATTAGGTAGGAATACTTGAAACCATATAATTGTGTATAAATTATTAGCATTATGTAGGAATACTTGAAGCCATATAATTAATGTATGATTATTAGTATTATTAGGGAAGGAATACTTGAAACCATATAATTGTGTATGAATTATTAGTATTAGGTAGGAATACTTGAAACCATATAATTGTGTATAAATTATTAGAATACTTGAAACCATATTGTGTATAAATTATTAGTATTAGGTAGGAATACTTGAAACCATAATTGTGTATAAATTATTAGTATTATGTAGGAATACTTGAAACCATATAATTGTGTATAAATTATTAGTATTATGTAGGAATACTTGAACCATATAATTTGTGTGTAAATTATTAGTATTAGGTAGGAATACTTGAAACCATATAATTGTGTATAAATTATTAGTATTAGGTAGGAATACTTGAAACCATATAATTGTGTATGAATTATTAGTATTAGGTAGGAATACTTGAAACCTTGAAACCATATAATTGTGTATGAATTATTAGTATTAGGTAGGAATACTTGAAACCATATAATTGTGTAAATTATTAGTATTAGGTAGGAATACTTGAAAACATATAATATTTGTAAGCTAAGGTGTCGAGAAGTTGTGGTGATGACATAAAATCCTTTTTTATGTAATATCAAAAATTTATGTAATACCAAAAAACACTATTAATAATTTTTACCATGACAGAAGGAAAAGGGGTGGTAAACAGATTTTTCTTGACTGCTGTTTTGGTGGAGGTGGCAGGGTTCAACAGCCAGCAATTAGTCCAAGTTTAAAAACATTTTTCTCTCTATTCATCTTAGTTTCATTTTTCATTTAATTTTACAAATATTTTTCTACTAAATTAGTAAATTTTTGAAATGAATATAAATTTTTAAAAATCACATTAAGACAGTTGTAATGAATTTGTGTTTCATTCCCCACCCTCTCTCTATAAATATTTCTTTTGAAATATGCAGTTAATTGCAAATATTAATTTATTTGAAACAGTTTCCTTCCTCCTTTTACATGGTATGAAATTCGCCTGGGGTTTTCTACAAAGATCATATTGATTTGATTTTCTTCTTTTTCTTTAGTAAGAATTTTCTGTGAAAAATTGAGGTTACTTCAATAGCATACAGATAATCAAAGATGGTTGCCATTATCTGAGGGACTCTTCAAATTGCCTACACAGATAGACTAATATATAATAAAGAAGATGAAATTGATAGGCAGATGATTAATGAGAAATTGATTACTTTATGACTTAACTGCAAATTACTGCTAATTAAAACGATTATTTTTTTTCAAACATAATTCAATCCCAAAAGTAAGGAATATTTTAGTATTTAATTTTAGTCATTAAACTAAACAGGAAAAAGCCTTAGGAAAACAATTAGTGTAAAAATAGATGTATATATACCAACTCCTCCGCATGTGCAGAGCGTGACACAAGTTCAATTTTTACCATGACAGAAGGGAAAGGGGGTGGTAAAGAGATTTCTCTTGACTGCTGTTTTGGTGGGTGGCAGGGTTCAACAGCCAGCAGTCAGCCTGGCTTTGAGAGAGGGACTCTTCAAATTGCCCACACAGATAGACTAATATATAATAAAGAAGGTGAAATTGATAGGCAGATGATTAATGAGAAATTGATTACTTTATGACTTACTGCTAATTAAAACGATTAATTTTTTTCAAACATAATTCAATCCCAAAAGTAAGGAATATTTTAGTATTTAATTTTATTCATTAAACTAAACAGGAAAAAGCCTTAGGAAAACAATTATCGATTCGCTCAGCTTTAGTGTAATAATAGATATATATACCAACCCCTCCGCATGTGCAGAGTGTGACACAAGTTCAATTTCTTCAGCGGTGTTTAACAGGTTTGAATTCAGAGTTTATCTTTTCCTAGCCTGTTTACCTTGCCAATGTTAAACAGCCCAGCCTGCCCTACCATTTACCCATAGCTCAAGGGAGAGTAGTTGGATGCATACCTTTTAAAGTGTATTAGCGCTATGTGAAATGCAAACAGACTCGTCCAGCATATGAACTCGGGTCGACGAGTCCATTTCACACGGATCTGACCATTACTCTGCATGTCTCTAATATTAAATATATCTGTCAATGCCAGAAACATCAGGGAAAAGTGGGTTTTCTCTCTCTCATTATATATATATATATATATATATATATATATATGCGTGTGTGTGTGTGTGCGTGTGTGTGTGTGGAAGCGCGTGATGTAATGGTTAAAGTCATGGGAAATAGACTCGTCGCCCCGAGTTCAAATCCTGGATGCGGTAATTGCATTTCACTTAGTGCTAATACTCTTGGGAAAGGTATGAATCCTACTCTCACTCCAGCTATGGGTAAATAGTAAGGAAGACTGGGCTCTTTAACCTTGGTTAGGCAACCGGTCTAGGAGAAGGAAAACTCTGAATTAAAACCTGTTGAACTACGCTTAAGAAATTGACGTTGTGTCACATCCTGCTCGTGCCCTCCGGTTGGTATATATATATATATATATATATATATATATATATATATATTATGAAACAAAGGGAACAAAGTGGGAATGATAACTAAATAATTAAATGAAACCTGGTATTTTGTACTTATTTAAGACTATTTTAGCTAGAAACGGGGATATATTAAAAAATCCGTGTCGATTGTTAAGGGAGGGCAAAAGCGAAATTGCACAAGCTTCAAAAATCTGTCGTAGTCTTTTGTTGTGAATATGAGCTAATATTGTGGCATCATTGAAACTAAAGTTATGATCAGTTTCAGACATATGTTGGACGAGGGTGTTCTGAAAATTGCCCAATTTAATATCACATTTGTTCTCATATAAACACTTCTTGAGAGTTCTGGCGGTTTCTCCAATGTATTTTTTGTCGTAATCTTTACATGGAATTGCGTAAACGCCAGCCTCGGATTTTATAGGATGGTGAGACCCAGCATTGAGTAAGCTTCTAATTGATTTGAATGAAATAGTAACGATTTTGATACCGAGGTTGTGTAAATTGTTTTCTATGGCGTTAATGGAAGAGTTATTAGGTACAATTATATATATATATATATATATATATATATGTTTGACGGAGTAGTCTATTGTCGGTATCAGCTGGACAGCGAGAGAGTATATCCTCTTTTTGTAAGCGCTAAGCCAGGAAGATTGATTTTGCTTATGTGGAGCGCCACACCTACCCACTTTACCGCTCAGATCAGATTACCCAATCTATGCTACTCATGCGCTGAGTTGGTGGGTGCCTATTGAGCCAGGAACCTTGCGATTCCTAGGATTGCGCTCCTTGTGGAAGGACCTGCCAGTTTGTCAAAAGGCGCGTGAAAAGGTCCAAGTGCCTACGTGATCCTTGTCACGTAGGTCGGGTGAGGGGAAGGTGTGGATTACATGGATCCTGCTTTCATTCCTTTCGCCATTTATTTATTTATTTATTCTGACCTGTCATCTACTACAGATCATATTCCTATTAGCATTCACTTTATTACATACCATATCAATTTCTTCTGTTGGATTGTCTTCCCTTGGATCTGGAAGAGTTATCTTCCCTCTGGGTTCCCAAGTGGATCACGTCGGGGTCACCACTTGTAAGGTTCAACGTTGTATATAAATTATAATTGGTTGAAACAAATAACTCCGACAAGAGTGTTAAACATACATTAACGGACTTTAATAAAAGCACACGGAGTACATATAACATGGAATACACATACAAGGAAACAAGATACATAGTAGATTATATACGCATACTAGATACATAAGAAGAGTTACATAAAAGATATGTTTAGTTATGGAGAGTCCATAGACTAAGGTCACTTAATAGTGTCTGTAATGGGGGCCGAAGCCCCCACAAGAGAAGGTGTAGACATATATTTGTCTAACCCATTGTAGTCACGTTCCGAGAAGCAATAGAGCGAGAGAGTTTGAAACAGGCGCTTAAATACCACATACTCCAGGTGGTCAAACCGGAAACCCATAGGGAAGATAACTCTTCCAGATCCAAGGGAAGACAATCCAACACTTCCTTCCTTCACCCACTCCTTCCTATATTCAGTATTCTCTTTACTTCAGTACTATTATATATTATTTTCCTTCTTTGCCTCAGCCCTGTTGGCTGGGGCATTAGAATTCGCCGACTGCATCTCTGCAGAGGGGTAAGACGTGGGGTGGAACCCCTGATGCTTAAGGACCGAATCCTGGTGGCTGAGCAATCCATGATTTTGGTCCTTAGTTAGGCTTGACAGGCGGTCGGAGAGGCCCCCTCCGATCACTTCAAGCCCTAACATCTACATGATTGTCCCGACCCTATTGCTCTTATGGCAACTCCCAACCCTTTTTATCATATATGTGCTAGAAGGCTGTAGCTGACGGTCTTCATGTCCTGAGAATGACGTTAAACTCTATCTGATGATGGGTTCCAGTTCTGGGGAATGTGGAGCACCCCTTGATCACCATTGCTCCCAGGTCCACTCTGACCAGTAGTGGTAGTACCTGTTAGGGTCCCATTTGTGGGCTAAATAGAAAAATGTGTTTATAAAAAAAATAGAGTATCCATTAAAAATGAATTTATTTCAAAACTTTGTTGGCATTAAATGACCCACTGAGGTTGATATGCCGTAAAAGAAAACAAACCAAACCAAACCAAACTTTCCTTCCCTCCTTTCTTTCTTCCTTTCATCTTTCCTTTTTTCCTTTCTTTTTTTTTTCTTTCGTTCTTTCTTTTTTCCTTTCTTCCTTCTTTTTTCCTTTCTTTCTTTTTTCTTTCGTTCTTTCTTTTTTCCTTTTTTTTCCTTTTTTTCCTTTATTTCTTTCTTTCTTTCTTTTTCCTTCTTTTTTCTTTCTTTCTTTTTTCTTCTTTTTTCTTTTTTCCTTGTTTTTTTCCTCTTTCTTTCTTTCTTTCTTCTTTCTTCTTTTTTCTTCTTTTTTTTTTTTCTTTTTTCTTTCTTTCCTTTCTTTCTTTCTTTCTTTCTTCTTTTTTTCTTTCTTTTTTTTCTTTCTTTTTTCTTTCTTTCTTTTTTCTTTTTTTTTCCTTCTTTTTCCTTTCTTTCTTTCTTTCTTCCTTTTTTTTTCTTCTTTTTTTCTTTATTTCTTTCTTTTTTCTTCCTTCTTTTATCCTTTTCTCTTCTTTCTTTCTTTCTTCCATCTTTTTCCTTCTTTTTTCCTTCCTTTCCTTCTTTCTTTCTTCCTTCCTCACACCCCCAACCAGCTCCTTACAATTTGTCTGCTGATATGATTTCTGGCTTTTCTGAAAAACCAATTCCTTCCAGCCGCTTCGTCTCTTGATCCTTTACCCAAAAGGCCGATGAATATGGCCAAGAAATTCTGAGAAGATTTGGCCATTCGATACAAACATGGCGACTGCCTAAAAGTACGGAGGTCAGCAGAGGTCACCGAACACTTCTGAATGCTCGTAACAAACCGTTTCTATTGAGTGTCGTTATCATTTCCCCATTGGCTGCTTAGATAATAATAATAATAATAATAATAATAATAATAATAATAATAATAATAATAATAATACCATTCAGAACACTGCACTGCTACAATCTGCCAGAATACTCAGAAGAGTCCTGGAGACCTGAGGAGACTTGCTGTCACTCAGACTCCAGTGAAATACCATCAGCTAACACTGGTGTGAAAACTCAAAAGGAGTGAATAATAATAATAATAATATGAAAGTGAAAGTGATACCAATTGTAGTTGGTGCACTTGGAACGGTCCCAAAAGGATTGGAAAAGTGTTTGGAAAGTCTGGAAATCAGAGGAAGAATGGATACCATCCAGAACACTGCACTGCTGCAATCTGCCAGAATACTCAGAAGAGTCCTGGAGACCTGAAGAGACTTGCTGTCACTCAGACTCCAGTGAAAGACCATCAGCTAACGCTGATGTGAAAACTCAGAAGGAGTGAATGATAATAATAATAATAATAATAATGATAATAATAATAATAATAATAACAATAAAAAAATAATAATAATAATAATAATAGTTACAATGATAATAATAATGATAATAATAATAACAAAAATCATAATAATAATATTTATCATCATCATAATAATAATCATAATAATAACAATAATAATGATAATAACAATAATCATAATAATCATAATAATAATAATAACCATAATAATGATAATAATAATAACAATAATAATAATAATCATAATAATAATAACAAATAATCAGCACTTGCGTGTATGAAAGACACACATGTAGTGAAATAACCTTGCCAGAGAATTGAAAAAGTTTGGAAATAATCCTGGAGGATCTGGAAATCAGAGGAAGAATTGAGAGCATCCAGACTACTGGCCTGTGGCAATCGGATAGAATACCCAGAAGAGTCCTGGTGACCTGGGGAGATTTATTGTCATTCAAACTTCAATGTAGACTTTGCGGTAATAGAGATGAGACTGTTAACCATATACTCTGCGAATGTAGCAAACTAGCACAACGAGAATACAAAACTAGACACGACTGGGTTGGGAAGGTGATCCACTGGGAATTATGCCAAGAAATTAAATTTTGACCACACAACAAAATGGTATGCATAAACCAGAATCTGTTCTTGAGAACGAAACACACAAAATTCTCTGGGACTTTGAAATTAAAAACGGATCACCTTATCCCAGCAAGAAGACCAGACCTAGTGTTGATTAACAAAAAAGAAAGAACTTGTCAACGGTGGATTTTGCAGTGCCAGCGGATCACAGGGTGAAGTTAAAGGAAAATGAAAAAATTGACAAATATCTGGACCTTGCAGAGAACTGAAAAAGTTATGGAATATGAAAGTGAAAGTTATACCAATTGTAGTTGGTGCACTTGGAACAGTCCCAAAAGCATTAGAAAAGGGTTTGGAAAGTTTGGATATCAGAGGAAGGATTGAAACCATTCAGAACACTGCACTGCTGCAATCTACCAGAATACTCAGAAGAGTCCTGGAGACCTGAGGAGACTTGCTGTCACTCAGACTCCAGTGAAAGACCATCAGCTAACACTGATGTGAAAACTCAAATAATAATAATAATAATAATAATAATAATAATAATGTAGACTGTGCGGTGACATAGACGAGACTGTAAACATGTATCAAGTGAATGTAGCAAACTAGCACAGCGGGAATACAAAGCTAGGTACGACTGGGTTGGGAAGGTGATCCACAGGGAATTATGCAAAAAATTAAATTTTGACCCTACAACAAAATGGTATATGTATAAACCAGAATCTGTTCTTGAGAATGAAACGCATAAAATTTTCTGGGATTTGGAGATAAAGACAGATCACCCCATCCCAGCCAGGAGACCAGATCTAGAGCTAATTAACAAAAACAAAAAAAAGAGAACGTGCCAACTGGTGGACTTTGCGCTTCCAGCAGATCACAGGGTGAAGTTGAAAGAAAACGAAAAGATGGAAAAATACCTGGACCTTGCCAGATAATTGAAAAAAGCTGTGGAATATGAGAGTGAAAGTGATACCAATTGTAGTTGGTGCACTTGGAATGGTTCCAATAAACTTGGAAAAAAAGACTGGAGAACCTGGAAATCCGAGGAAGAATTGAGACCATCCAGACTACTGCACTGCTGCAATCGGCTAGAATACTCAGAAGAGCCGTGGAGACCTGAGAAGACTTGTTGTCACTCAGACTCCAGTGAAATACCATCAGCTAACGCTGATGAGAAAAACTCAAAATGAGTGATAATAAATAATAATAATAATAATAATAATAATAATAATAATAATAGACCTTGCCAGAAAACTGAGGAAACTGTGGAACATGAAGGTGAAGGTTGTACCGATTGTAATTGGGACCCTTGAAACGATCTCCGAAGCTCTGGAAAAGAATTTGGGTGAACTGGAAATCAGAAGAAAATCGAGACCATCGAAACTACAGCACTGTTGGGATCGGCTAGAATACTCAGAAAAATCCTGGAGACCTGAGGAGAATTGCTCTCACTCTAGTGAACAAGCAACTACGGTAGGTGTGAAAAACTTATAATAATAATAATAATAGTAAAAGAAAAATTGTCTGTCTGTCCCCCTTCTCTTCTTTCAATTCTATACTAGCACAGTTTATGGGAAAAGGTTTACTCGACGCCATTTGTGGAAGACTAAATTGTTTGACTGTTAAACACCTTTGACTGTTAAACACTTATTCATGGAATGCAGGTTTTTTGCTCACATCAGAAACCGTTATTTAAAACAAACAATATGAAAGATCTATTTGAAAATGTCAACATGGAAGACATTCTGTCCTTTTTTAGGGAAATAAAATTATACCATAGAATATAGATATGAACTTAATCAATACCATACAACATGATCCCAAATGGTGCTAACACATTGTTAAAACCAATTACTAAAAAGTATAAATCTAAATAAACAACATATACTACTTCCTAACCGTTAGGCATGACATAACCCCAGACGGGTTGATATGCCGTTAAAATCAATAAACCTACCTACTAAATTGTTCGGGTTAGACAATGAAAATTCTTTCTTCTGTCATTCGTAAAATTGTGGAAGAAATGTCCGTTCGATTGTCGAACATATCCGCCATTTTATCCTCTATCCACAAAATTGATATTTATTTAGTACAAAATGGCTAATGATCGATGCATACTTTAATATCATATCTTGTAAATTAATATCTTGTTTTATCTATATATACTAGCAACAAAAAAGACCCTCCGGGTGGTGTAAGGAAGTTTGTGCCATAAGATTCTTTCCTCTACCAAATTTGGCTGGGTAAGCCCATGTTTTGTTTATCGTTGTTTAAATACTAAAAAATAAATAACCTGAAATAAGCGAATATGCTTCACTATTTAATATTAATGTATGGAAAAAAAAGGTCAATAATCTTAAATATTAACTTTCCTATTTCAGTGAAATTTCAAACATTATTCCTTGTGAAAAAGCAAAACAAGAATACTTCAGAAGAACAAGAAGACTTCTAGAAACCAAGCTCTGCTGTAGAAATCTCATCAAGGTAATAAATGCCTCGGCCGTCCCTAGTATAAGATACTCTGGGGGGGGGGGTTCTTAAAATGGACAAGAGAGGAACTCCGACAGATATACCAAAAGACAAGAAAATTGATGACAATGCACAAGGCATTACACCCGAGAGATGATAGAGACACATTATATGAAGTAAAGATTAGAGGAAAGAACAAAACTCAGACAAGTATATGTAGAAGATATATTTCGCCGTGCATTGAGCTCGGTTTCATCAGTCATTAAAGCATCATACATGCGTTTTGTAGAAGAGAAAGTGGAAGGGAGAGGTGTTGCAGTTTTGTTATATAAGGCATGGGGCAAATGGTCACTTCTAAATATAGACTCGTTGACTACCACGTGACCTGAGAAAGATTCTTATTGTCCAATCACTGGCAGTGCTGCTGCTGCTGTTGTTGTATTTATAGAGGCCTGATTCTAATCTTAACTCATTACCACTCGGACCATCTTGGACGACGGACTTACAAAGAATACTATAACACAGGATACTTATTGGCTTGCTTACTTATTTACTACATCTGAAACCAAAGATGCCGGCCAGATACTTAACAAGAGGAATTGATTTGGGGATGAGGTCATGTGGATGTGATAGCGTTTGTTAAGATTTGATTGGTCAGAAGGAAATCTTTGGTGGGTGGAAAGATCAAAAGTGAGGAGAGAGTTGGAAAGGATATGCAGTTCCTTTTGACCAATCAAATGCTACCCCATCCGCCTGACCTCATCCCCAAATCCACCCCTCTCTCCTCATCTAATGTATTTTTGTTTTAATTCGTTCTGTTTAGAACTCAAGCTATTTAACCTAAACGTATCCCTCTCACCCACCCCACCCCCGCCTCGTTAAAAAGTTAGCGTTGGTCCTGACTTTAGATTCTTTCCTCTTCCAAATTTGGCTGGGTAAGCCCATGTTTTGTTTATCGTTGTTTAAATACTAAAAAATCATCAAATTTATTAAAGGAGTAAAAAAAATAAAACAATTTGAAATGCAAACTTAGTGCTGATAACTTGGATATATTAAAATAAAACAAACTATATATGATTATATAATACCGGCAATGTATTCATTAAAACTTGTTTTAAAAAAAAGTATTGTGTCACATACTGCTCATTCAATTGCCCACCCTGCATGAGGACAGTATCGTGGTGGCTGTGTGGTCTGTTAACAGGCAATCGAGTTGTTCCGTGAAAAGCAACACTCATCTTACATGGACTAGACGGGCGGTTGAACAGGCCATCGTTCGATCAATCGGCAGCTCATGTCAAACACTCAATCAATTATGTTACATAATTCATAGGCAGCTTATGAATTATGTACGTACTGTAATTAGATATTCTAAATCAGTGTTCGTTAGATTCAAAATCGGAGAAAGTTAAGTAATAAATTTCCATAACCATTAGGGTTATAATTGATAATTCCTCCGGAAGCGCGCGATTGGAGGCGCGAGATAGTTTAGTTTTTAGTTGCGACGTGTTACTAGCTGAGAGCAGACGTTGTTGTCGGCTCTCGAGATGTAGGCTTAAAAGAAAAACAACATCTTGCTTTATTGAATAATTAAAACAAGAGATGACCAGCCCAAAAAGAAAAAAAGAAAGCAACCCGAGAAATCAACCCTGAAGAAGGTGGCCGACGATGTAGCCGAATTAGCAGCAGTAGTAACCAGTAGACAGGTTAACAAATAAGAACCCTCATCATCTATACTCTCTCTCTCTCTCTCTCTCTCTCTCTCTCTCTCTTCTCTCTCTCTCTCTCTCTCTCTGTTCTGGTTAGGGCAAAAAAGACACAAGAGAGGAAATGATTTAAGCAAATATATTAACAAAGAACAGTTGTACAAACATATACAAATGAAAAGGTTACTCGCGAGGCTGTCTTGTCAGCTATCCGTTGAAATAATAATAATTCATAGTTGGAAAAGTTCATGCGTGCGTGGTAAATTACCATAACACACATACACACACACTCTGTTGTCTGTCTGTCGTCTCTCCTCTCTCTCCTCTCTCTCCTCTCTCTCTCTCTCTCTCTCTCTCTCTCTCTCTCTCTCTCTCTCTCTCTCTCTAGTAAAGGGGTATATAACAATTACTGTTATGGCAAACACCCAATCCTTTTTAGTGTATTATTTATTTATTTAGTGGAAAAAGTATGAATATTCTGTGGAATTAAGATGAATGTTTATAAGGAACAGCTGACAGGTCTCAGACATAATATACTAGCTGAAATGATATTATTATTATTATTATTATTATTATTATTATTATTATTATTATAATAAGGGCGGGGTTAGCTCAGTCGGTAGAGCGTTCGGCTAGAAACCACAAGGTTCCTAGTTCGATACCCGCCCTCGCCAACTCAGCGTTATGGGTAGCACAGGTAAGGAGCTGATGGTAGGTGTGGCGCTCCACCTCAGACGCTAAAATAATCTCCTTGGCCTAGCGCTAGTGAAAAGGGGATAGACTCCCTCGCTGCATGGCTGATACCGACATTAGGCCGCCCCGACGACTTTACTTCTTTTTATTATTATTATTATTATTATTATTATTATTATTATTATTATAAGCTTACAGAAAGAAAGAGAAGTTATGGGCTATGAGAGAATTGCATCACCCTACTACCACCCAAGTGTCCTGGGTATGAGGTTAAACTGCATCTAATGGTGAAGTTCCGATTCTGGAGCTCTGGGGAGTGTGGGGTACCCTTTCATCGTTATTACTCCCAGGTCCACCCTGACACGGAATTGTATACTTGTTAGCTGGAGTTTTTTTTTAATGTGTTAAAAATTGAATATCCAACAAACACGAATTAAACAAAACGTTTTCAGTATAAGATAACCCAACAAGGGTTGATATGCCGTAAAATCTAACAAGCCAAGAAGCTCACAGAAAGACAGAAGGAAAAGAAGTGGATGAACAAACAGAAAAAGAGGGGAAAGTAAAAGAAGAGGAAGAGAGAAAAAAACTAAAAGAAAGAGAGGAGAAAGGAAAAGAAAGCTAATATATATTTTCAACCCCTCCACACGAGCAGGATGTGACACAAGGTCAATTTATTAAGCGGAGTTTAACAGGTTTGAATTCAGAGTTTTCCTTCTCTTAGACTGATTACCTAACCATGGTTAAAGAGCCCAGTCTGTCCTGCTATTTGCCTATAGCTGGAGGGAGAAATGATTCATATCATTCCCAAGGTGAAATGCAAACAGCTTCACCCAGGAACTGAACTCGGGTCGACGAGTCCATTTCCTACGACTCGAACCATTAGTCCACGAGCCTCCAGGTAAAGGTAATATGAACGATATGCCGACAAAAAGAGAGGGGGAAGAAAAAGAAAATGAAGAGGAAAAATAATCTAACAGACAGAGAAAAGAAAGAAAAGAAAGAAGAAGAGAAAGAAGAAGAAAAAGAAAAGAAAGAAAAGGAAGAAGAGAAAGAAGAAGAAAAAGAAGCTAAGAGAAAGAGAAAAGAAAGAAAAGGAAAAAGAAGAGAAAGAAGAAGAAAAAGAAGCTAAGAGAGAGTGAAAGAAAAAAGAGAAAAGGGCAAACAAGAAGATGACGAACAGACGAACAAGAAAGATAACAGAACAAGAGGCAAAATAAATCGATAAAGAAGAACAACAGGATGACGTAAAAGAGGCGGGAAAATACCTAGAGATTAGGAGTACAAGAT
>CM042167.1:68529254-68546754 GCA_023376005.1 Doryteuthis pealeii | reverse complement strand
GATAGATAGATAGATAGATAGATAGAATATGAACAGATTTATATTGAAGAAAAAAAGAATGAAATAAAATAAATAAAAAATAAAGATAGATAGATAGATAGATAGATAGATAGATAGATAGATAGATAGATTTTAATAGACTGAGATATAGATAGATAGATAGATAGATTTTTAATAGACTGAGATAGATAGATAGATAGATAGATAGATAGATGTGAACAGATTGATATGAAAAAAAAGAAAAAGAAAGAAATAAAGAAAGAAAAAAATAGATAGATAGATAGATTTTAATATACTAAGATAGATAGAGAGATAGATGTGAACAGATTGATATTGAAAAAATATTGAAAGAAAGAAAGAAAGAAAGATAGATAGATAGATAGATAGATAGATAGATAGATAGATTTTAATAGACTAAGATAGATAGATAGATAGATAGATAGATAGATAGGTGTGAACAGATTGATATTGAAGAAATATTGAAAGAAAAAAATAAAGATAGATAGATAGATAGATAGATAGATAGATAGATAGATAGATAGATAGATTTCAATAAAGATAGATTAATAGATAGATAGATAGATAAATATGTAATATAGTGAAAAATTTGAAAAAAACACAGGTTAAAAATAAATGAGTGATATTTATTCAGCCATCGCTGCAGTGTTTCAATCTGTTTAGTAGATCTTCTTCGGGGCTTTTGTTGATATAAGGAAAAGGAAAATTTATCACAGAATAATAAGGAGACTGTGATAGTTGTTGTTGATCAGTTTGTTTAAAAATGTTTTGAATGGAAAATTAGCACTCTTAAAATAATTCGAAATTTATGAACGCTGTGATAAACAGTTTTGAAAGATGACATCGAACATTCTCTTACGTTGTGTGTGTGTGTGAGAGAGAGAGAGAGAGAGAGAGAGGGGGGGGAAGAGAGAGAGAGCGTGTATGGAAATGGGAGGAGATTAATCGTTTTTGTTGGGTGTCTGTGTGACCGTGTGTGTAAGTGAGCGTGTGTGTATGTTTATTTATTTGTTTTTTTAAGTACGTGACGAGAAAGTGTGTGTTGTGTGTGTTGTTGTGTGTGTGTGTGTGTGTGTGTGTGTGTGTGTGTGTGTAAAAATTTAGGGAAATTTCATATACCATTATTGTTAAAATGATTGGTTTAATTGATAAAGTACAATATGTGTGGTGAAAGTTTAAAGGAAAAACCGTATTACCTGATGAGTGCGTGTCTGAAAATTATTGGTAATAATTTAGTTATAATTAAAGGAAAATAAGTGTATAGAAAACTAAGTGAGATGTTGATTAAATATAGGGAAGTTTATGATTCTTGAGAATAATTTTGGAGAGGTAAAGCGACAGGATGAAAAATCCGGGTTTTTGTTTAATCGTGTTGAAAATTGAGATGGTGCTAGATTCTACGATTTTCTTATCTTTTTTTGTTGTGTATCCTAACTAACATTTTGGATTCTTTAAAATTAAACAGATGGTTAGTTTCTAAAATGTGTTTTGTAAGTGCGTTGTTTAATTGGCCATTTCTAATATTTCTCTTATGTTCCCGGATTCGTTGGTTGATGTGTCTAGACGTCTCCCCGATGTATTGTTTGTTACAATCCAAACATTGGATGGTGTATACACCAGCATCAGACCTCGTATGAGCGTTGTTTTTTTATTATTAATAACAATTTTTATTGCTTTTGAGGAATTTGTTACAGTTTTTATCCCTAAATAATTTAGGTTTTTTTAATAATAGTTGTAGCTGATTTATTGCGTAGAATGATATATCTATTTAGAAGGTTATTGGTAGGAGTATTGTTTATGGGGAGGTGTTTACTGTCATGAATTTTAATGGCTTTCTTTTTTGTACGCTGGATGAAAAGTTTAGGGTATTGTAACTGTGTGAAAGATTTATTTATATATTCAAATTCTTCATTCAAAAATTTCTTAGTACAGATTCTAAGGACGCTTAAATAAAGCCCTATAACTAAACCACTTTTAATTTTGGTGTTGTGATGTGAGTAGAAATGAATATGGTCATTTTCAGTTGTTATTTATTAATAGTATATCTAGGAAAGGTAAAGTGTTATTATGTTCTAACTCGTGTGTGCAGTTAATAGATGGTTCAATTTTATTTAAACGGTCTACTATTTGTGTTAGATATAGATAAATATATATGAACATATTGAGATAAAAATGAATAGCTTAAGATAGATAGATAGATAGATTCCAATGGACCGGGATAGATAGATAGATAGATAGATAGATAGATATGAACAAATATGGATAGACAGAGATATGAACTGATTGAAATATATATGAATATACTAGAATAGATAGATAGATAGATAGATAGATAGATTTTCAATAAACATTGATAGATAAATAGATATGAACAGAACAAGATTGATATAAAAAGACTGAGAAAGAAAGAAAGAAAGAAAGAAAGAAAAAAAGAAAGAAAGATAGATAGATAGAAGGATTTCAATAGAGATAGATATATCGATAGATAATGAACAGACTAAGATAGATATGAATAGACTGAGATAGATAAAAAAAAAAAGGAAGATGGCGGCCAAGTGTGGCGAATGACGGCGTGTCGTAAAAGTTTTGTAAGTTCTGTTGCTTCAGTTGGTTGATCAACTGACGCTGCTTATACCCGGAGACATTTAACGCCCTTGTAATGCGGCTTAGAATACGCCCACTGTATCCTCATGCAGAAGGATATGACACCTCCCTCCCTCCAAAAATGTGGGTGTCCAGTATTGCATTTCAGTAGAAATGGATCTGCAAAATTACCTTGCCATCCATTATACCGCGACGCCTTCACTACTTAGAGAACTAAGCGTATATTTAGCACAAGACCACAAGAATGAACCACTTAGTGAGGATAAAATCAGTAATCAGTAGTAGGCATTTACCTAACCCATTTGCTAAGGATAGAGTGTGACTCAAGGTCGTTTGTATAGGGCATCCAATAAGGAGTGAAGCAATCCCGATCTACGCAGCCAATCCATCTAGGGTTATGAACCAAAGTAAGGGCCTCGACCAAACCCTTAGCACCCAGCGACCCAGGCCGCTGGTTCCCACTAAAGCAGGGTCAGGGACCAATTTGTCGGCCTGTGGCGTCTGTTGACGCCTGACATTGGTTCATAACCCTAGAGTTTTCGCCTGCGTAGATAGGGATGTGTCTCATATTGCCCCTACCCGAATCTTAGCACCCGGTATCCCGGGCCTCTGGTTCGCACTAAGGCAGGGTCAGGGCCCAATCTGCCGGCCTGTGGCCTGTTGACACCTGATTTTGGTTCATAACCCTAGAGTTTTCGGCTGCGTAGATTAGGGATGTGTCTCATATTGCCCCGAACCGAAATTTAGCACCCGATATTCCGGGCCGCTGGTTCCCACTAAGGCAGAGTCAGGGCCCAATCTGTCACCCTGTGGCGTCTGTTGACAACTAACATTGGTTCATATTCCAAGAGTTTTCGGCTGCATAGTATCCCGGGCCGCTGGTTCCACATTGGCAGGGTCAGGGCCCAATTTGTCGGCCTGTGGCGTCTGTTATCAACTGACATTGGTTCATAACCCTAGAGCTTTCGGCTGCATAGATAGGGATGTGTCTCATATTGCCCAGACGCGACAATTAGCACCCGAGCCGCTGGTTCCGACTAAGGAAGGGTCAGTGCCCAATCTGTCGGCATGTGGCGTCTGTTGACGCCTTACATTGTTTCGTATTACAAGAGTTTTTGGCTGCGTAGATAAAGATGTGTCTCATATTACCCCGACCCTTAGCACCCGGTAAGCCGGGCCGCTGGTTCCCACTAAGGAAGGGTCCTGGCCCAATTTGTCTGCCTGTGGCCTCTGTTCCCGCCTGACCCAAAGTTTATAACCCTAGTGTCTTCAGCTGCTAAGATAGAGATGTTTCTCAAATTACCCGGATCCTTAGCACCCGGTAAGCCGGGCCGCTGGTTCCCACTAAGGCAGGGTCCGGGCCCAATTTGTCGGCCTGTGGCCTCTGTTCCCGCCTGACCCAAAGTTTATAACCCTAGTGTGTTCAGCTGCTAAGATAGAGATGTGTCTCAAATTACCCGGATCCTTAGCACCCGGTAAGCCGGGCCGCTGGTTCCCACTAAGGAAGGGTCCGGGCCCAATATGTCGGGCTCTGGCCTCAGTTGCCGCCTGACCAAAGTTCATAACCCTAGAATCTTCGGCTGCTTAGATAGAGATGTGTTTCTTATTACCCAGACCTTAGCACCCAGGGTCCAAGTCCAATTTGTCGGCCTGTGGCCTCTGTTGCCGCCTGACCCAAAGTTCTTAACCCTAGAGTCTTCGGCGGCTTAGATAGAGACGTGTCACATATTACCCCGACACGACCCTTAGCACCCGGTATGTCAGGTTGTCTGTTCCCATTAAGACAGGGTCCGGGCCCAATTTGTCGGCCTGTGGCCTCTGTTGTCGCCTGACATTTGTTCATAACCCTATAGACTTCGGTTGCTTAGATAGAGATGTGTCTCATATTACCCCGACCTGACACTTGGCACCTGGTAAGCCGGGCCGCTGGTTCCCACTATGGCAGGGTCCGGGCCCCATTTGTCGGCCTGTGGCCTCTGTTGCCGCCTGACCAAGGTTCTTAACCTTACTAGAGTCTTTGGCTGCTTAGATAGAGATGTGTCTCATATTACCCCGACCGACCCTTAGCACGCGGTAAGCCGGGCCGCTGGTTCCTACTAAGGAAGGGTCCGGCCCAATTTGTCGGCCCGTGGACTCTGTTGCCGCTTGACATTGGTTTATAACCCTATAGTCTTCGGCTGCTTAGGTAGAGATGTGTCTCATAATACCCCGACCCGACCCTTAGCACTCAGTAAACCGGGCCGCTGGTTCCCAATAAGGCAGGGTCCTGATCCAATTCGTCGGCCTGTGGCCTCTGTTGCCGCCTGACCCAAAGTTCATAACCCTAGAGTCATCGGCTGCTTAGATAGAGATGTGTCTCATATTACTTCGACCCTTAGCACCCGGTAAGCCGGGGCGCTGATTCCCACTACGGCAGGGTCAGGGCCCGATTTTTTGGCCTTTTAGCCTCTTTGCCGCCTGACATTGGTTCATAACCCTATAGTCTTCGGCTGATTAGATAAAGATGTGTCTCATATTACCCCGACCCGACTTTTAGCACGCTGTAAGCCGGGCCACTGGTTCCCACTAAGGCAGGGTCTGGGCCCAATTTGTCGGCCTGTGGCCTCTGTTGCCATCTGACCCAAAGTTCATAACCCTAGAGTCTTCGGCTGCTTAGATAGAGATGTGTTTCATATTACCTATATCCGACCCTTAGCACCCAGTAACCTGGTTCCCACTAAGGCAGGGTCAAAGTCCAATTTGTCGACTTGTGGCCTCTGTTGCCGCCTGACCCAAAGTTCTTAACCCTATAGTCTTAGGCTGCTTAGATAGAGATGTGTCTCATATTACCCGGCCCGACCCTTAGCACCCGGGAAGCCGGCCCGCTTGTTCCCACTAAGGCAGGCTCCGGGCCCAAGTTGTTGACCTGTGGCCTCTGTTGCCGCTTGACCAAGATTCATAAGCCTTGAGTCTTCAGCTGCTTAGATAGAGATGTGTCTCATAATACCCCGACCCGACCCTTAGCACCCCGTAAGCTGGGCAGCTGGTTTCCCACTAAGGCAGGGTCTGGGCCCAATATGTCGGCCTGTGGCCTTCTGTTGCCACCTGACCAAGGTTCATAACCCTAGAGTCTTCGGCTGCTTAGATAGAGATGAGTCTCATATTACCCCGACCCGACACTTAGCACGCGGTAAGCTGGGCTGCTGGTTCCCACTAAGGCAGGGTCGGCTCCCATTTATCGGGCTATGGCGTCTATTGATGCCTGACTTTGGTTCATAACCCAAGAGTTTTTGGCTGCGTAGATAACGATGTTGTTTCATATTACCCCGACCCGACCCTTAGCACCCGGTATCTCAGGCCGCTGGTTCCCACTAAGTAAGGGTCAGGGCCCAATCTGTCGGCCTGTGGTGTCTGTTTACGCCTAACATTGGTTCATATTCCAAGAGTTTTTGGCTACATAGATAGGGTTGTGTCTCATATTTCCCCGATCTGACCCTTAGCTCCCAGTATCTTAGGCCGCTGTTTCCCTCTAATGCAGGGTCCGGTCCCACTAAGTAAGGGTCAGGGCCCAATCTGTCGGCCTGAGGCGTCTGTTGACAACTGACATTGGTTCATAACCCTAGAGTTTTCGGCTGCGTAGATTGGGATGTGTCTCATATTGCCCCGACCGACCTATAGCAACCTGTATCCTGGACCATTGGTTCCCACTAAGGCAGCGTCAGGGCCGACTCTGTAGGCCTTTGGCGTCTATTGATACTTGACTTTGGTTCATAACTCTAGAGTTTTCGGCTGCGTAGATAGGGATGTGTTTCATACTGCCTAGACCCGACCCTTAGCACCTGCTAATCCGGGCCGCTGGTTCCCACTAAGGCAGGGTCAAGGCCCAATCTGTCGGCCTGTGGCGTTTGGTTGATGCATGACTTTTGTTCATAGCCCAAAATTTTTCGGCTGCGTAAATAAGGATATGGCTTCTATTTCCCCGATCTGACTCTTAGAAACCGGTATCCTGGGCCGCTGGTTCCCACTAAGGCAGGGTCAGGGCCCAATCTGCCGGCCTGTGGCGTCTGTTGACGCCTGACATTGGTTCAGATCCCTAGAGGCATCGGCTGCGTAGATAGGGATGAAGCCATATAATTGTGATTGATCCGGAAGTTACTCGAAGTTATATCATCATCATCATCATCATGTCGCGCTAGCAACACAGATGTCCATGACTATCTCTCGCCAACCGTCGCTATTCATTGTCCTAGGGAGGTCGTCTGCGCAGCATCTAGAATCCTTGCAGAGTTAGTCTATGTACGTCTTTGTTGTACGGCTACTCTGGCGTACCCATGTGATGGCTTCCACAGTAGAACGTCACAAATGAGTTCGTCTTTGCTCATCCCGCATGCCTAGTCCGTCTCACTCGGATGGTTTGTGATATAGGGGGCAGGTGGCCGTACAGCTGCTTCCTTGTGGGGTGCTATTTCCATGACTTGTTCAAGACCGCACACAGCATCCTTGTGCAGCTTCCATCTAGCTTATTCTCAAGGCGCCTCGTTGGGGTCCAGGTGGTGCAGCCATTCAACAGCCAAACCAATTGAGCATCTTCAATTAAATTGTTCTATAATCCATTTGTCTGAATAGGTTTGGTTTGGTTTGGTTTGTTTTACGGCATATCAACCTCAGTGGGTCATTTAATGCCGATAAAGTTTTGAAATAAATCAATTCTTAATGGATAATAGAATTTTTTTTATAAATACATTTTTTATTTAACCCATAGATGGGACCCTAACAGGTACTACCACTCCGGGTCAGAGTGGACCAGGGAGCAATGGTGATGAAGGGCTGCTCCACATTCCCCAAACATCCAAAACTGGAACCTCACCATCAGATAGAGTTTAACGTCATTCCCAGGACATGTAGACCCGCAGCCACCGCCTTCTAGCACCCATATCATAAAAAGGGGTTGGGGCTTGCCATAAGGGCAATAGGGTTGGGGCAAGCATATAGGTGTTAGGGCTTGACGTGACCAGCCGATTGATCGGAGGGGGTCTCTCCGACCGACTGTCTAGCCCAAGATAGGGCCAAAGTGGAGTATCTATCCTTTAAGCATCACAGGTCGCTACCCACGGCCAACAGGTGGCCCCATTGGGGGAGTCTTACCCCTCTGCAGAGGTGCAGTCGGTGCATTCTAACGCCCCAGCCAACAGGGCGTTGTCTGAATAGGATAGGATAGGATTTAACACAAGGTCGCATGTGTAGAGCATCCAGCGAGGATCGAACTTGCTATTCAGTAGTAATGAATCTGCGAGACTCGCTTGCTAACTATTACAACACGATGGGACGCCCAGTAGGGACCCGTTCGCAACGGGTAGGATGTGATACAAGGTGACAAGTGGGAAGCATGTATACAGCGAGGATCGAACTCACTATACAGTAGTAATGGACCTGTAGAATTAGCTCGCTAACCATTAGAACACGATGAGAAGCCTAAGAAGGTGTACAGGGTATGACAATAAACTGCATCGGATGGTGAGCCTACAGTTCTGAAACTCTGGGGAGTATGAAGTTCCTCTCATTGCCGTTAGAAGGGACCCTTACAGGTAGTACCAGAGTGGACCTGGTAGTACCTGTAAGTACTGTATGGTCCAATAGGACTGCTTGAAAGGGTTACTCTTTTGTTTGTACTCTAAGTCAAATTCATTATAGAAACCCAATGAGGATCGTCTAATGTTGCAGGCTCAGTGTATTTATTCTGTTATGACGATTTTGTATCATGTGACGTAGCAGTGACATAGCTCAGTCGGTAGAGCGTTCCAAGGTTCCTAGTTCGATACCGGCCCTCGCCAACAAAGCGTTATGAGTAGCACAGGGATCTATGCGGTAAAGTAAGGAGCTGATGATAGGTGTGGCGCTCCACCCCAGACGCTAAAATAATCTCCTTGGTCTAGCGCTAGTTAAAAGGGGATAGACTCCCTTGCTGTCTGGCTGATACCGACATTAGGCCGCCCCGACGACTACTTATATAGGAATACTTGATATCATATAATTCTGAGTAAATCATAGGTATTAAGAATAGTCAGTATCGTTTAGATTTTCCGGTATGTTGTCTTCATCTTTATTGTCATATAGACAACGTTTCGGCCGATTCACCCTCTAGCCTTTTTTGTGTGTTTCTTAATTCAGATTCAGAAACCTTCTTGTCGAACTCAGTTGTCGTAATCGTGAACCTCCACGGTGTTACATAATCTATTCGGTTGCATAAGATTATTGTCAATCCCCTGTATTTCTAAAGGGGTGGCCCTTTTCATATCACGGGCGGGACTTTCCATGTAATAGTACAGAAAGCCCGCGAAATACGTGAAGTCACGTGGGACCTGGTTGGGTCCTCAGTTTTCAGTGGACGTCAGGCAGTGAAGATGTCCTGCCTTAACTGGAACTCACCCTGCATACGCGCGCTATGTTAGTCAGATATTTAGTTACATGAAATGTTTAGTTAAGGAAATAAAAGCTTAAGAAAAATAACAAAGTTTTGTGGTTGGTAAATGTCTCGGTAACAAGACTGATATAGAAGAAGAAATGAGTTAAGTGCGACCGACCGACCAAGACGAAGTCCCGACGCTAGAAGAGATATTATAAGACGTAAGATAGAAAAGACGTCAGAAGAAGAACAGAAGTAAGAAAGAAGTATGCAACACACGGAACTTCGAACCGAGCACTTTATCTAATCCACTATGGTAGATTATTCTTATTCCGTTAAACATGACCAGGTATAAGTGTTAAGCTATGTTAGATATTCTGTATTATATTCACCAAGGAACAAAAAGAAGTGAAGAAGAGAGGAAAAAAGCTGCCACAGAAAAGAGAGCTAAAAGAAAGGAGAAACAGCAGCTACCCAACACCTACAGAAAGCATCACCTTTTGTTTTGCAGCCATTGCACCAGAGACTGCCATTCGAGGATCGGTCTGTTCAGCCACTCACGTAGCTGTAAGTGAGAGAAACAAAAACAAAAAAAAAAAAAAAAAAAAAACAATAAAAACAATAAGTAGCTGTGAGAGAGAGAGAGAGAGACAAAGAAACAAAACAAAAAAAAACAATAAATACAATTTAAAAAAATTCTTTTTTATATAAAAAAAACTACGCCATCGTCTAAAATAGACTGAAGGTTGCCAACAATTATATTCACCTGTAGTCAGGATTGAACCCACAACCTCCAGATAATTGATACTTAGAATTGTATTAACTCAATCCTTATATCCGTTGCGCCAGTGTGTCAAACTGTAAAAATTTAAATAACACAAATTATCAAGCCTCATCTGTCAAACTGCCAGAAGACAGGATCACGGTAGCTGAGCGGTCATGGAACTGGATACTAAATCGATAAAAATATATGAGTTTGCCATAAGAGCAATTTGAATAATACAGGTAGTTGCTAGGGTTTGACGTGACCAGCCACCTGTTGGCCGTGGGTGGCGAGCCGTGATGCTTAAGGACGTAATCCTAATGGGTGAGCAATCCATGACATGCAACACTCCACTTTGGTCTGTATTTCGGCTAGACGAGCCGTCGGAGAGGCCCCTCCGACAAATCGGCTTGTCACTTCAAGGGTTGGGACAATCATATAGGTGCTAGGGCTTGACGTGACCAGCCCATTGATCAAACGGGGCCTTTATCCCAAACATTACGAAAGTAATGCGAACGGATTCTAAGTAATTTTCAGTATACATGACACACAGACAGACAGATAGAGAGAAAAAGAGCATGTGTGTCTGTTGTAGAACATTTTATTGCGTACGGAGAATATCAAAATTATCTTTAGAATCCTGTGATATCAAGAAACATATTTCAATCTCCTTATCAGACTAACTTCTTCTTCTTCTTCTTCTTCTTCTTCTTTTCTTCTTCTTCTTCTTCTATATCCTCGTCTAATCACCTTCTTCTTCCTCGTCCAGAATTTGAGAGAAGAAGAAGAAGAAGAAGAAGAAGAAGAAGAAGAAGAAGAAGAAGAAGAAGAAGAAGAAGTAGAAGAAGAAGAAGAAGAAGAAGAATTCAATGATGTATTTCTTCTTCTTCTTCTTCTTCTTCTTCTTCTTCTTCTTTATCCTCATCTAATCACTTCTTCCTCGTCCAGAATTTGAAGAAGAAGAAGAAGAAGAAGAAGAAGAAGAAGAAGAAGAATTCAATGATGATATTTCTTCTTCTTCTTTTTTTTTTCTTCTTCTTCTTCTTCTTCTTCTTTATCCTCGTCTAATCACCTTCTTCTTCTTCTTCTTCTTCTTCTTCTTTCTTCTTCTTCTTCTTCTTCTTCTTCTTCTTCTTTATCCTCATCTAATCACTTTCTTCTTCTTCTTCTTCTTTATCCTCATCTAATCACCTTCTTCTTCTCTTCTTCTTCTTCTTCTTCTTCTTCTGTATCCTCGTCTAATCACCTTCTTCTCTTCTTCTTCTTCTTCTTCTTCTTCTTCTTCTTCCCGGATTAAAGTTCGAAATTTGAACGCCCACAGAATCCCAAGTCCCCCAATGAGATCAATTTTGGAGATTCCACCCAAATCATAATTAAAAATCTCGCCGTACCGAGATCAACACACAAACGATATCAACTGAAGAGGAAAGAAAATGCGATCACCCGATAAATGAAAATATTCGGGTAAAATCAAATTCCCCTTCCCCCTCCCCGCAAACTCTCCTGATACCCAGTCTCTATCACTATCGTCATCAATGCGCCTGCGTAGCTCAACGTAGCTGTCCGGGCGGAAGTATCGACAGCGTCTATCAATCGCTCTTGTTGTCGAATATTAGGGAAACGCGCGTTTATGAGTTTCTTACATAAATGACATGACATACGGCTTCGTTACTGATCTTTCTTAAGTACAATGCAGGGCTAAATATAAGGAAAACTGATTTAGGAAGATCATGTTGCGCCAGGCTTTCAAATAGAATTTGGGAAATTATTAATGAATGACTCTCTGTATGAGTCGTAAGAAAGAAGACACACAAGGCAATTAGATGATTTGAAAGATGTTTATACTATGCGTATTAAAGGTTGCTAAAAACATATTCTTTTAGCGGTCAATGATCTTACAAGGTAACAAGTTTAGATTTACATTAAACACTTTTAGCGGTCAATGATCTTACAAGGTAACAAGTTTAGATTTACATTAAACACTTTTAGCGGTCAATGATCTTACAAGGTAACAATTACATCTTACAAGGTAACAATGATCTTACAAGGTAACAAGTTTAGATTTACATTAAACACTTATCTTAGAGTTGAATATCTGGTATGATTAGGATTTCTTGTTGTAGCTTCGCGTGGGATTCTTCTATTTTTGTGAGGTACATATTTAATAATTTGCAGTCGGTATGTGTGTAGGGAGAGGGGCGCACTCAGACGCCGTCATTGACATAACACAAAAATTACTGATGTGACAGATTTTTTAATGGAAGTATATTTACAATATGCATGATCACCAAGTCGAGCCAACAGCACGAATTCCTTGACTCTCTCTCTCTCTCTCTTGCTATTCAGCTCTATCGGTCATTGCTTCTGGCAAGTCCTCGTCTCGGCATCCAGTGTCCATGCATAGCTGTCGTATGTAAGTATGTTGGTCGGTCAACACTCGAATGTCCATGTGTTGGAGTCCATATGAGAACGTCACTTATGAGTTCGTCCTTACTTCTTTAGCAGTTCTTCTCATGTATGTTCGTTATTTAGTTGATTTCTGTGATAGGAGGTAAGTGGTCATACAGCTGCTCTTTCGTGAGAGGCTGATTAAAACTGCTCGCCGCATCCTTGTGTAGGTTTTTCTTTGGCGTTTTTTTTTTCAAAGTTCTAGTGGTACAGTCATACAGTAGTACTGATAAGGTGTTAGCTTGAAAGAATTGTTGCTTATTTTATCAAGAGTTCAGATTTTCTTTTGTTTTTCTTCTTTCTTTCTTTATTCTTTCTTACCAATCTGTACTAATCATACACTGAGCTGGCGTGGACCGGTAGCGAACTAAAAACCTTGCGATTCTTAGGCGGATGCTATATCGACTGAGCTAAACCGCGAACGATATTTTTCTGAGTGTATTACCCCTTTTTATCACTGATTGTTTTTAAATTTCATTTTTTTCAATTCTCTCTCTCTCTCTCTCTCTCTCTCTCTCTCTATATATATATATATATATATATATATATATATATACTAGCAAATATATGTACCTTCCGGGTGCAAGTACTTAAGTTTTAATGTATAAAATATCATATTAAATTAGAAAGACTAACGAAATAAGAATGAAAAAAAGATTTGAAACAGAGGGGGTTATAATAAAAAAAAATAGAACAACTGAAACTTACTCTTCCACCCCTCCTGTCTTTCATTACTAATTTTTTCTAATTTAACTATTAGTTAAAATAGGAAGTAAGAATAAAATTACAGTTATTTCTTCTTGTAAATAATTTCTTTTAAGATATCTCCGGGATTTTTGCTCATATTCATTAAGATAAGACCAAACAATTAGAAATCAATAATACAAGCACATATTTATTAAAATCAAATTTTAATATCAATATGCAAATAAGCTTCCCGTTCATACTGTATGCCGCTATTTTGTTGTATCTATAAATACAATCACATGTTATTAGTACGTAGATATGGTCAACAGTATTAATAATGTAAAACAATTTTATTAATAATTGAAGGTTTAAAAGAATGAAACCATGGATAATTTGACGTAAATAATTAAGGGAATTGTGACTTGAGTAGTGATATAGTTTCGGTTACAGACAGAAAAACACACAATCTCCATTATAATAAGATATATATATATATAAGTGTATTTTGGCAGCATTTTTTCTTTTATACAAGTTTTGTTGAACTGTACAAACAATTCTTGTCGGACAAGTTTTTAGTTGATCCTTTCTAATTTTCGGACCATTTTTGATGTCGGGGTGGAACCGGTGTTCGGTCCACCAAAGGTTTCAATACAAGCGCTTTCGGCAATACAGTTTGCCATCATCAGGTAGGAAACGATGGTATAGTTTCGTGTCTTGTTTTTAACGAGAACGAGTAGTAGCAAGGAATTAGAAGTAGGAGGTAACAACAATTGGTATTGGGAGGTTGTAGGAATGGTAGAGGTTCGAGGGAACGATGCAGTAGTGATTTTAGTGTGGGAGGGTGGCACAAGTGTGAGAAGGGGAGGGGTATAGTGGAAGGAGGATAGGCGGAAAATTATAAGCATTTGAGAACATGTTGACTTATTTCAAAGTTTATTTTGTTTGAGGTAGGTTTTTTTTTGTTTGATATATAAAGCTTCGATTATTTGAAGTTTTTGTTTGTTTTTTCTTTATGTAGTGTGCATGTATTTTCGGTTTTTATATATATATATATATATATATATATATATATATATATATATATATATATATATCAACTCCTCCGCACGAGCAGGATACGACACAATTTCTGGTCAATTTCTTAAGCGGAGTTCAACAGGTTTGAATTCAGAGTTTTCCTTCTCCTAGACTGGTTACCTAACCATGGTTAAAGAACCCAGTCTGTCCTGTTATTTACCCATAGCTGGAGGGAGAGTAGGATTCATACCTTTCCCAAGGGTATTAACGTTAAGTGAAATTCAATTAACACGTCCAGGATTTGAACTCGGGGCGACGAGTCCATTTCCCATGAATTTAACCATTACGCCACGCGCTTCCCTATATATATTGTTTGTGTGTGTGTGTGTGTGTGTGTGTGTGTGTGTGTGTGTTCAATTCTTTCTCATATTCTTCTGTGTGTAGAGATTCCATCTGGGCATATTTCATTAGTCCCCCTCCCCTCTAAACTTCTTTTAGCGGAGTAGCTCGTCCTATCCTTTCGGGTTTATTTTATCCGACTCCAGACCGACCATATGACCCCTGTGGTCAAACGGTGTTGATAAACGACACGCTGTGGTCACCTTTGACCATTATGTCAACAAATTTAAGATTAAAGATCTAAGCACAATACATGGGACTTTCAGAACACTGCACTGCTGCAATCTGCCAGAATACTTAGAAGAGCCCTGGAGACCTGAGGAGACTTGCTGACACTCAGACTTCTGTGAAAGACCATCAGCTAACACTGATGTGAAAACTCAAAAGGAATAATAATAATAATAATAATAATAAATAATAGTCTGTGCAAGAAATTCAATTTTCACCATTCACCTAAATGGTATATGCACAACTTAAATCTGACCTGGAGAATGAGACACAATGTTCTTTGGGACTTTAAGGTACAGACGGATCACTTAATCCCGGCCAGGAGACCAGACCTAGTGTTGATTGACAAGAAGAAGAGAACTTGTCATCTCGTGATTTTGCTGTCCCGGCTGATCACCGAGTGAAAGTGAAAGAAAGCGAAAAGATAAACAAAATACTTGGACCTTGCCAGAGAACTAAGAAAACTGTGGAACAGGAAAGTGACGGTTGTGCCAATTGTAATTGGTGCTCTTGGAACGTTCCTCAAAGGTCGGGGAAAAGAGTCTGGATGAACTGGGAATCGGAGGAAGAACCGAGACGATCCAGACTTCAGCACTATTGAGGTCGGCTAGAATACTCAGAAGAGTCCTGCTGTTTCAAAAATATTCTCTCTTATTTTTGCTTCATCATCTTCAGGTAAACTGTGAGCGATTACTATCGCTCGTTTATGTTCGTCCAAATCCGTTATTTCCGACCACGCTAGTAATTTTTGTTTGTAAATTTCGTATGATTTGGATTTGTTGAAGGAGGGAGGGCTTATTTTTGTAGCCATATAAATGTGTTTCAGTTATTTTATTTATTTATTTTTTTACCGAGAAAACTGAAAACAAAATCGCTAGGAATTATTTTCTTCTTATTTAAATTCGTCAGTAAATTAAAAAAAAGAACTTGTATCATGATGATCTGCACCGGCCATCAAAATAAGGAGATTATGGCTGCTGCCCAATGCTCCCTGAACATTATAAAAACAATCAGGCATAAACTGGAGAATTGCAATTGAGACTACGAGGTTGTGACTAGAAGAAAGCAACACAATAGACGATCTGATTGCGTTCGTACAGCAGAAATCCTCGAAAATCTGCAGAAAGGGTGTCAGGTTGAATTCAGATGCCTACGTGGAGTTGCTAAACACTGTCAAGCCCTGGATAACAAGGGTAATCAATGGTAGGCCATATGTATGGCAGCAGGATTCGGACCCCTGCCACACCTATGTGAAAAGTCAAAAATGGTTGTCGGCGAATTTTTACGACAACACCAGGCCCAATGTTTGGCCTCCAAACCCCCCAGATCTTAACCCCATGGATTATTATGTATGTGGCGCTGTTAAGAACGACACCAATAGCCGTGCCAGTAATACAAAAGCCCAGTTAATCGACAAAATTAAGGTAGTTTTTGAGACCCTTCCCAGGGAAAATGTAACATCAGCTTGCTCGAGGTTTCGGAGCAGGATTGAGGCTGTGATCGATGCTAATGGCGGTTATTTTGAGTGAAACTTGTTGACAGTAGTGTAATTCCCGTACCTGTTGAATTTCTTTACAATCCATTAAAGTTTGTAGTTACCAAGCACTTTTTCTTTTTCCTTATGAAACTGTCAAATTTCTCCCGAATACCCTGTATATATATATATATATATATAAGCAAGGATTAACTCATAAGTGACGTACTTCTATGAAAGCCAACACATGGGCGCGCCAGGGTGGGTCGCCCAGCAAAGACGTACATAGATCAGCTCTGCGCGGATACTGGATGCTGTGCAGAGGACCTCCAGGGGGCAATGAAAGGGAAGGGTGGCGAGAGATTGTCATGGATATCCGCGCTGCCAGCGCGACAATTATACTATATATATATATATATATATATATATATATATAATTCATTCACTTATACATAATTGTAATAATAATAATAACAATAATAATAACAATAATTCATTCACTTATACATAATTGTAATAATAATAATAACAATAATAATAACAATAATTCATTCGCTTATACATAATTGTAATAATAATAATAACAATAATAATAACAATAATTCATTCACTTATATATATATACATATCGTGTTTCAATAAGGATGAGGACAATAGTCCGAATAATCCAAATAATACTTATTGTTTTTAAATTCTTTCTTTTTTTTTTTTCATTTTTTCATTTCTTTTTTTTTTTTTTTTTGTTTTTTTGTTTTTTGTTGTTTTTGGTTTAGTTTTTTTTTTTTGTTTCATTTTTCATTTCTTTCTCTTTTTTTGTCAAAATTCTAGCGTGATTGGGCGCGTCGTCGGCAAAATAAGAGCAGGTGACGTAGAAGCCTATAAGTGGGAATTAAAATGTCTAGAATGAAGTAAAAAATAAAGAAGCGAAATAAATTTAATATCTAACAGGGCTTTTGCCTCCAGCAAGGCAAACATCACAAAATTGGAAATAATAAACTAAAAGAAAAGAAAATATGAAATATATTCTATAGAAAGTTTTTAATTAAAAAATCTTTTAGTGCGAGGAGTAATCGTGCCGTAGTGGCTAACGTATTGGTTTGGTTTGTTTTGGTTTGTTTACTGCTGTGGACAAACTGTTGCATAGGGCCAAATTCTAGTTGTAGTAGTTAATAGAAACAACATACACAAGTTGTATAGTCACAAGAGGGTTGTTTATTTATTTCTAGGCTCGTGGGTTCTTTTTCAGAGAGAAAGAGAGAGAGGGGGGGTAAGGTCAAATTATTCTATCATAAATCATGTTTGGTACTACTATGCGCAACACATCACGAAAAGAGGAAGATTTTTCTCTCCTTCCGCTCTCGTCCCGGGGGTGAGAGGGTCACCCACTTTCGCTTCCGGTAAAATCCCGGAACTTACGTTTTTATTTTTAAATCTACTTCCTGGGTCATTCGTCGGTCAATTGCTGGCACTCCATTGAGTG
>CM042167.1:68434254-68524254 GCA_023376005.1 Doryteuthis pealeii | reverse complement strand
AGTTTTCCCGTAAACACACCCCTTGCCCACACAGCTTGTTTTTATTGGTTATGGGCTACACCTACACATTTTTATACCTACGCAGTGTCAATGTACACCTGCATTTTTCGGATATCAAAGGTCAGTTTAATGCGTTTAAGGCAATATCCTGTTTATGTTTTCAGGCCCATGTTTGAGACCCACGCATTTCCTGTGCCCATGCGCCCGTCATCAACACCTGGTTCCCAGGTACAAATTCATTGACAGGCAATATATTATATATATATAGTGTTACCTTGATATAGGAGTGCCCCAACTTGCAGGTCTTCCAAGTTACTAGCTGTCACTCGGTTGATTTTTTGCTTTGTGTTGCTAGCTAAAATTTGAGATAGGAGCGAGCTTCAGATACGCTTATCTTAATAAGTGCTCTAAAAATGTTTAATTATCCAAATTTATCATGACAAAGAAAAATATTATTCATAAAAGAATACCAAGTGGTGCAGTCATACAGTAGCATTGACACGGATACAGCTTGGAAAGATTCTCGTTTTATCTTATCAGAGAGATCAGATTTCTGTATGATTGATAATTTGTCCATAGTGCATATCGACATCGGTTTCTGTAGGTGAGATATTATTACCGAGGTATGTGAACGGTATGTGAAATAAATTGACTAAAGTAGAAAGAAGGAAACTAGGGTAGAAAGAAAGAAAGAAAGAACTGAATAGAAAGGAGACTGTGGTGAAAGAAAGAAGAAGAAAGAAAGAAGAAAGAAAGAAGAAAGAAGAAAGAAGGGACTGAAGAAGGAAGAAAGAAAGAAAGAAAGAAAGAAGAATTGGGAATAGAAGAAAAGGAAAGAAAGAAGAAAGAAAGAAAGAAAGAAGAAAGAAAGGGACTGAATAGAAAGAAGTCTAACGTAGAGAAAAAGAAAGAAAGAAAGAAAGAATTGGTCTGAAATAGAAGAAGTCTGGAGAAAAAAGTCTAGAAGAAAGAAGAAAGAAAGAAAGAAAGATTATGGAATGAAAAAGAAAGAAAGAAAAGGACAGGAGAATAAAAAGGAGACTGAGTAGAAAGAAAGAAAGAAAGAAGAAGAAAGAAAGAAAGAAAGAAAGGAAAGGACTGAAGTATAAACCAGGAGATTGCGAAAGAAAGAGAAGAATGAAAGAAAAGAAAATTTAAAAGACATTTTTCGCTTCCTAAGGACAGATGTTTCGTTCTTCCGTTTTGATACACCTGTAGAATGCAGTTTTTAAAAAGTGCTGATTTAGATTCCGCACAGTCCGCACCAAAGTTTTGAATTTTCATAATTTTCTTAACACTGTTAGGAAAAATATTTTCTGAAGAAATCGGATTGTCTAAGAAAATTCTTCAGCCAAACAACAATGCGACTACGCATTTTGCCTTTTGCTTTTTCGACGAATTTCTCCAAAGATTTCCAAAGAAAGAAAGAAAGAAAGTGAAATAGTAGAAGTCTAATGTATAAAAAAGAAAGGAAGGAAGGAAGAAGAGGAATTAGAAAAAAAGATAGAAAGAAAGAAAGAAAGAACTGAAATAGGAGAAGTCTAATGTATAAAAAAGAAAGAAAGGAAGAAGAGGAATTAGAAAGAGAAAGAAAGAAATAAAGAAACTGAAATAGAAGTCTAATGTATAAAAAAGAAAAAGAAAGGAAGAAGAGGAATTATAAAAAAAGAAAAAAGAAAGAAACTGAAATAAAATGAGAAGTCTGACGTAGAAAGAAAGAAAGAAAGAAAGAAAGAAAGAAAAAAGATAGAGAGAAAGAAAGAGAGAAAGAAAAAGAGGGAGAAAAAGAGAGAGAAGAAAGAAACTGAAATAGAAGAAGTCTAACGTAGAAAGAGAGAAAGAAAGAGAGGGAGAAAGAAAAAGAGAGAGAAAGAAAGAAAGAACTGAAATAGACGGAGAAGTCTATCGTAGAAAGAAGAAGAAAAAGAAAGAAAGAAAGAAAAGAGAAGAAAGAAACTAAATAGAAGAAAGTCTAACGTAGAAAGAAAGAAAGAAAGAAATAGAAGGAAAAACGAGAAAAAAAGAAAGAGAAGAAGAAACTAAAAGGAGAAATCTAACGTAGAAAGAAAGAAAGAAAGAAAGAAAGAAAGAAAAAGAGAAGAAAGAAAAAGAAGAAGAAAGAAAGAAACTGAAATAGAAGTCTAAAGAAAAGAAAGAAAAAGAAAGAAAGAAAGAAAGAAAGAAGAAGAAAGAAAGAAACTGAAAATAGGAGAAGTCTAACGTAGAAAAAAAGAGAGAAAAAAGAAAGAAACTGAAATAGAAGTCTAACGTAGAAATAAAGAAAGAAAGAAAAAAAGAAAGAAAGAAAGAAAGAAAGAAAGAAAGAAAGAAAGAAACTGAAATAGAAGGAGAAATCTAACGTAGAAATAAAGAAAGAAAGAAAGAAGAATTTAAAAAAACGTTAATTTTCTTAACTCTATTTGGAAAAACCTTTTCTGAAGAAATCGGATCGTCTAAGAAAATTCTTCAAACAGCCAAACAACAATGCGACAAGGAATTTCGCCTTTTGCTTTTTCGATGACTTTCTCCAAAGATTTTCACTTCAATTTGTTTTTTTGTTTTTTTTCCTTTTTCTTATTCTTCCTTCCACTTCTTCCTTTTCGAAAGAATACGATTCGCACGTCATTCTTAAGTAACTAATTTACTATCTACTTTGTATTGCCGTCACTTTACGTTACTCTTCTCTTTCTCCGGCTCTAAGTCTTGTCTTTCCTTTTTATTAGCGATTGTCACAACGGAGCCATTCTTGTCCACCTCGCGGTATACAGTCGCGTCAATAGGGCCGAGTGACTGTCTTTAAATTGACTTCAAATCGACAGACAAGAACGTCTTATTCCTATTCTTATTCTTATTCACTCTTTATTCCTATTCTTATTCTTGTTTTATTATTATTCTTATTCAAACTTTATTCTTATTCTTGTTTTTTATTATTCTTATTCTTGTTCTTATTCTTATTCTTATTCTTATTCTTATTCTTATTCTTCTTATTATTCTTATTCTTATTCTTATTCTTATTCTTATTCTTATTCTTATTATTTTATCGTATTTTTGTTCTTATCAATTTTATTTATTTTATTTTTGTTGAAATGGTGAGTGCGAATTGAATCAGCGAATTTCGTTGTACATTCGTTTTCCGTTGATTCGCTGCAAAGTCGGCTGTTTTGTTAAGTGAAATTCACACCCCGTGGGTAGCGTAAATTTTGCAAGTTTATCTCCACTTAAAACTGCCAGACGAGAATTTCTATTTTACTTTTATTGTTATTTTTGTTTATCTCTTATTCATATTTCATACTTATCTTATTCTTATTCTAAGTTTATTCTTATTCTTACGTAATTTATATGTGAGTGGTTTAAAAATGAGACCGTCCAAATCGTCCAAGACGTAAATCCTGATTATCTGATGTCGCTTATTTGTTGAATACTTATTTCACTGAAAATCGTTTTGTAAGGGATTATTTGAAATGTTAATCTCAAATAATCCCTTACAAAACGATTTTCAGTGAAATAAGTATTCGACAAAAAGCGACATCAGATAATCAGGATTTACACTTCAATCACTTTCCCAAATGCAAAAAAGTCCACTGACAAAGTTTTTCCACCTGCAACAATATTACCGCAGTCTTCGATCAATCCACCAAAGTTTACCCGTTTCTTGGGATCTTGGCCAGGAACGTTAGTTATTATTTAAGACCTGCTTTCCCACACCGAGGAGAGTTATGTTTAATCTTGCTAACGAGAAAACAAACGTGCGTCGGACAAGAAACGAATAAACTTTGGCGGATTGATCGAAGACTGCGGTAATATTGTTGCAGGTGGAAAGATTTTGTCAGTTGACTTTTGCATTTGGGAAAGTGATTACAGTGGTTGATTTCAAATAATCCCTTACAAAACAATTTTCAAATTTACGCGGGTTAAGTTAGTTATCATTATTTTGTTTTTGTTCTTATTTATCTTGTTATTCATTTCATTTTTATTGAGCTTGTTAAGTGTGAATTGAATCAGCGAATTGTGTTTTCTGTTGAATTGCTACTAAGTCTACTGCTTTGTTGAAGTGTAATTCACACCACGTGGGTATCGTAGATTTTGCAAGTTTTACAAGAACGACAACTGAAAGTTATATTTGACCTTCATGTCAAAGGTTATATGTAAGTCCCAAACAATTTTATGCGTCTCATTCTCTTGGACAGATTCTGGTTTGTGCATATACCATTTAGTAGCACATTTTTGCACAATTTCCAGTGGATCACCTTTCCCACCTAGTCGTGCCTATTATTATTATTATTAGTAGTAGTAGTTTTTCCCACCTGTCGTAGCCGGTGGCTCACTGGAGGCTGAATGACAGCAAGTCCTCTCAGGTCTCCAGGATTCTTCTGAGTATTCTAGCCGATTCCAACGACCTTCACCTTCATGTTCCACAGTTTTCTTAGTTCTCTGGCAAGGTGCAAGTAGTTGTTTATCTTTTCGTTTTCTTTCATTGTCACTCGGTGGTCGGCCGGAACGGTAAAATCCACGAGATGGCAGGTTCTTCTCAATACTAGGTCCGGTCTCCTGGTCGGGATTAAGGGATCCGTCTATAACTCGAAATCCAGAGAATGTTATGCGTCTATTATTATTATTTTCACTCCTTTTGAGTTTTTCACATCGGCGTTAGCTGATGGTATTTCACTGGAGGTTGAGTGACAACAAGTCTCCTCAGGTCTCCACGATTCTTCTGAGTATTCTAGCCGATTGCAGCAGTGCAGTAATCTGGATGGTCTCAATTCTTCTCTGATTTGCAGATCCACCAGTCTTTTTTCCAAGTTTACTGGGACCGTTCTAAGTGCACCAACTACAATTGGTATAACTTTCACTTTCATATTTCACAGCTTTTTCAGTTCTCTGGCAAGGTCCAGGTATTTATCCATCTTTTCATTTTTCCATCAGCTTCACCCTGTGATCTGCTGCGATCTACCGGGACCACAAAATCCACCAGTTGGCACGTTCTCTTTTTTTTTCTTTTTTTTTTTTTTATTAATCAACACTAGGTCTGGTCTCCTGGCTGGGATAGGGCGATCCGCCTTTATCTCAAAGTCCCAGAGAATTTTATGCGTTTCATTCTCAAGAACAGATTCTGGTTTATTATTTAATCCTTTTGAGTTTTCACATCAGCATTAGCTGATGGTCTTTCACTTGAGTCTGAGTGACAGCAAGTCTCCTCAGGTCTCCAGGACTCTCCTGAGTATTCTGGCAGATTGCAGCAGTGCAGTGTTTTGAATGGTTTCAATCCTTCCTCTGATTTCCAAACTTTCCAAACCCCTTTCCAATCCTTTTGGGACCGTTCTAAGTGCACCAACTACAATTGGTATCACTTTCACTTTCATATTCCATAGCTTTTTCAGTTCTCTGGCAAGGTCCAGATATTTGTCCATTTTTTCATTTTCCTTCAGCTTCACCCTGTGATCTGCTGGCACTGCAAAATCCACCAGTTGACAAGTTCTTTCTTTTTTGTTTATCAACACTAGGTCTGGTCTTCTTGCTGGGATAAGGTAATCCGTTTTTATTTCAAAGTCCCAGAGAATGTTATGCGTTTCGTTCTCAAGAACAGATTCTGGTTTATGCATATACTATTTTTGTTGTATGGTCAAAATTAAATTTTTTGCCTAATTCCCAGTGGATCACCTTCCCAACCCAGTCATGTCTAGTTTTGTATTCTCGTTGTGCTAGTTTGCTACATTCGCAGAGTATATGGTTTACAGTCTCATCTCTATTACCACAAAGTCTACATTTACTATTTTGTTGGGTCTTATCAATTTTCGCTTTGATATAGTTTGTCCTTATGGCATTATTTTGTGCAGCAATTATTAATGATTCTGTTTCTCTTTTGAGGTTTCCTTTTCTTAACCATGTCCAAGTCTTTCGATGTGCAGCCTCTTTGATTTGTCGTTTGAAGTGTCTATATAATTGTTTTTCTTCCCATTTTTGTTTTCTAGTCTTTGTTGTTTTTCTGTTTGTTCATCTGTCACTTCTACTATTGTTGGCCGCCATAAGTAGTTTGTCTTTCTTGTGTAATCTTCAAGTTGTTGGATAGTGGTTTCTACGCAGTCTTCTATGTTGGCAAGACCTCTTCCCCCTTCCTTTCTTGACATATAATCTATCTCTATCGTCTCTAGGGTGAAGAGCCTTGTGCATGGTCATTAACTTTCTCGTTCTCGTTCGTTTATTATTATTATTATTATTATTATTATTATTATTATTGAATTTCATCGTACACTCCTTATAAAATATATTTTTGTAAGCACAAATTAAACGAAATGCCAGAACCAGATGGACCTTTAGAAATTTTTGATTTAAGTGAAAACGTGATCACAGCTGAACAGCCAATATAATAAAGTGATGCGTTGATAATAAAGAGATAAGATGATATTTAAAATTTGTCTAGACAAATCTGTGTCGAATTGGGAAAATAAATTTGAAACACGTCTCAATAATCTTTTCAAAAAAAATGAAAGACAAACACGAGGAGGTGGAAGAAAACAAAATCAATGGAAATGCGCACAATATCAAAGAATATGTGCTTCGACCAGTTAGAAACTCGCTGGAATAAGTTTGTTGAATGCCAAGGTGGCTATTTTGAAGAAAATTAATGTTTCATTCGGTTATTTTTTTTGGGGGGGGGTGTTTTCTTCTGTCTTGGTAAATCCAGAATAAAGGTAAGTCTCAATACTTTTTGAACACAGCTCGTATTTTGGAGAAAATTAATGTTTTATTCGTTGTTCATTTCCGGCTTGGTAAATACAGCTTCAGTCTTGATAATTTTTTAAAACAGCTCGTATTTCGAAATAAACAATGAAGGCAGATATGAACAATGAATGAAACGTTAATTTTCTTAAAAATAGAAGCTGTGTTAAAAAAAAATATCAAGACTGAAGCTGTATTTACCAAGACAGAAATTAATCATGAATGAAACATTAACTTTCTTCAAACTACGAGCTGTGTTCAAAAAGTATTTAGACTCAAGCTGTATTTACCAAGACAGAAATGAACAATGAAAGAAACATTAATTTTCTTCAAAATAGTCCTCTTAACATTCAACACATTTATTCTAGTAATTTTTGCATTGGTTGGATCCTTTGCACACTTTTAAAAAAATAAATTTCTTTTTTTTTTAAAGATATGTATCAATTTAATAAGAAATATGTTTAAAAAATATTAATGCTATATTTACCAAGTTAGAAATGAATGAAACGTTAATTTTCTTCAAAATACAATAGACAACTATAGACAGATTATCGATCGTATGGAAATCTGATAAAAGCGACAATTCTCCCAAGTTGTGCCAGTGCTAATGTATGGCTGCACCACTTGGACTCTAACAAAACGCTAAATAAGAAGCTAGATGAAGCAAATGAATGAAACGTTAATTTTCTTCAAAATACAATAGACAACTATAGACAGATTATCGATCGTATGGAAATCTGATAAAATAAAGCGACAATTCTTCCAAGTTCTAGCTGTGCCAGTACTACTGTATGGCTGCACCACTTGGACTCTAACAAAACGCTAAAAGAAGAAGCTAGATGAGTGATGAGAGATAATCATAGGAATCCGTACTGTCAGTATGACCCGATGTCTATGAAGAAGGCATGTTGTTATTGGAGACTTGGCCGTGAAAAAAAAACCAGCGATTTAAAGATTCTTGAATTTTATCAGATCGTTCGTTGATAAAATGAAAAGATGGATAAATACCTGGACCTTGCCAGAAAATTGAAAAAGCTGTGAAATATGAGTGAAAGTGATGCCAATTGTAGTTGGTGCACTTGGAACGGTACCAATATACTTGGAAAAAAGACTGGAGGATCTAGAAACTGGAGGAAGAATTGGGACCAGCCAGACTACTGCACTGCTGCAATCGGCTAGAATACTAGAGTCCTGGAGACCTGAGGAGACTTGTTGTCACTCAGACTCCAGTGAAATAACATCAGCTAACGCTGATGTGAAAAACTCAAAAGGAGTGAAAATAATAATAATAAAAACTAGCGGTAACCTAAAGTTTCAAGTCTCTGGCGAAGACGTTCCGCTCATATCTAAACGTTACGATTTTGTGGCCATTTTTAGGTTTTAAGTGAGAGCACTTTACAGTGGAGATCCCTTGTGTTAAGCAGAGGCTGATCTTTAGTGAAGAATCCTTTGGTTGTTCCTCTGTGTTGCTTAGTGTTGGGTAAAATCCTTTGGTTCTTCCTTGGTGTCCCTTAGTGTCGATTAGAATCCGTCGGTTGGGCAAAGTCCTTGGCTGCAGGTCCGTTCGGCAATGGCGAATAGGTGCAAATGAACAAATTCTTCGATTATCATTGATTACCAGAAAACACGTTGTGAAGGAAAAGGTCTCGGGCGACAAGTGATAGTAAATATAGTGTTGTAAGGGAAGATATCTTCTGTTGGAATATTTTGGAATATAAGGTGTGCTGGAATCTACCATTTAAATTTATAAACTCTTCGTAGTCGCGTGGATTCAAACAGCCAATCAACATGCTACTACTACGTGCTTGGTTAACTATTTAATTGCTGATTTTAAAAGGCATCCAGTTGCTCTTATTTGACACAGACAAACTGATAAAAAACACAAGGATTCTGCTTAAAACTAAGGAACACAAGGATTTGGCCTAACACTAAGGAACACAAAGATTCTGCTAAAACTAAGGAACACAAGGATTCTGCTTAACACAAAGGAACACTAGGATTCTGCTAAAACTAAGGAACACAAGGATTCTGCTTAACACTGAGGAACACAAGGATTCGGCTTAAAACTAAGGAACACAAGGATTCTGTCTAACACTAAGGAACACAAGGATTCTACCTAACACTAAGGAACACAAGGATTCTGCTTAACTAAGGAACACAAGGATTCTGCCTAACACTAAGGCAAGGATTCTGCTTACACTAAGAAACACAAGGATTCTACCTAACACTAAAAACACAATGATTCTGCCTAACACTAAGGAACACAAGGATTCTACCTAACATTAAGGAACACAAGGATTCTGCTTAACACTAAGGAACACAAGGATTCGACCTAGCACTAAGAAACACAAGGATTCTGCCTAACACTAAGGAATACAAGGATTCGGCCTAACACTAAGGAACACAGGATTCTCTCTAACACTAAGAACACAAGGATTCGGCCTAAAACTAAGGAAACACAGGGATTCTACCTAACACTAAGGAACACAAGGATTCGGCCTAACACTGAGGAACACAAGGATTCTACCTAACACTAAGGAATACGAGGATTCGGCCTAACACTGAGGAACACAAGGATTCTACCTAACACTAAGGAACACAAGGATTCGGCCTAACACTAAGGAATACAAGGATTCTGTTTAACACTAAGGAACACAAGGATTCGGCCTAACACTAAGGAACACAAGAATTCTACCTAACACTAAGGAACACAAGGATTCTACCTAACACCAGGATTCAGCCTAACACTAACGAATACAAGGATTCTACCTAACACTAAGAAACACAAGGATTCGGCCTAACACTGAGGAACACAAGGATTCAGCCTAACACTAAGGAACACAAGGGATCTCCACAGTAAAGTGCTCTCACCTGCAGCCTAAAAATGGCCACAAGAATCTTAACATGTTCCCCTACAAGAAAGTTGGACTCCTCCAACGATAACCATAAATTATAAGGACTACACACTGGAATAGTAGTGTTTAAGTAGTGGCTAGCTGCTACAGAGAATTAATTACTGTTGTGGAAATGCTGCGTGTTGGACTCTATTTCTATAACATCTTTTGTGCCAAAGGTAATAAATTATGTTAACCCTTTCTTCCAGATTTCAGTGTTGCTATTTGATAACTTTTTGTTATCAAATATATTTTGTATTGGGGATTAGACACAAATCATCATCATCATGTCGTGCAGGCAGCACGGATATCCATGACAATCTCTCGCCAACCTTCCTTATCATTCATTGCACCTGGGAGTTCTTCCTCGCTGCAGCTAGCATCTTTACATAGCTGGTCAATGTAGGTCTTTGCTGGGCGGCCCACACTAGCATGTCCATGGGTTGGCTTCCACAGGAGAACATCGCCTATGAGTCCAGTGGTAGAGAAGGAATGTCCACCGCAATGGGGGTGGCCGTCGCAGGATGCAGCAAAGGTGAGCATGAGAAGTGCTAAATGCATTTTACCTCAGGAGGTAAAGGTGGCCATAGTATTTTCTATATTTATCGCTGCGTCACTCCAGCCGTTTCTCTGGCGGCTGGATATCATTAGGGAAATGTGAATATTCAAGAGAGTTGCGGTTGTATAAGTCCTTAAAGGTTTTGGTGGTGTTGGTTGAACTGGGGTCACTGTGACTGCTGGAAGGTTTGCCATTTTTTGTGGCATTTTTGGAACCAGTATTTTTACAAGCTAAATCACAGGGGACAAACAACCAACGACTCCCCATAGGTTTGATATTTTCTGAAAGTACTCCCCCGAAAGAAAGAAGGAACTTCCGGTCAAAGGAACAAAAGGATGTGTAGGCGACTGCCTTTACTTAAGGGGTCAGCAGTAGCAGTTAGAGAGTCAGATAGGAGACGGCGAACAGAGCACAAGGAGTCTGACCGTCGAAACGGTCGAGCGCTGCTAGCGGGCAGTGGGGTTCAGCACACCCTCACCTCACCATCCCAGCAGCAGAGTAGGAGTGGAAGTCATTGTCAACCGTCGGTCATTTCATTGTCCACTCACACGCACCACGAGAGAATGTAAAGAAATAAACTAACGTTTGTTACAATGCCCATGTGTTGAGTCTCTACGCCGACTACTAACCTACCCGCAGTATACCAGCAACGTATACGATTCAGGGTAGCGAAGAAGGGCTATGCAACAAGAGGATTGATGACAATAATCTTATGCAACTGCAGAGATTATGTAACAAACCTCCTCTTATTTATTCTGTTGATTTTTAATACATTATCCGGAACTCTCATCTGCTATAATATTAAGCTTCTTTTTTTTTTCTTTCTTTTTTTTTCAAACTCGTTACGCATAATTCGTTACAGCATTCACGCTACCCTTGTAAGAGTTATTTTTGGATCTAGCACCCCCAAAATACCACGAGAACATTATTATTTTTTTTTTTTTTTTTTTTTTTTTTTGTTGACTGTGTTATTTACGGCAGTGTTGTTGTTGTAAATGTCGGTTTTCATCTTCATCTTTTATTAATGGATTTTTGTTAATACCTGTTTAGTTGAATGAGACAAGCTAACAACCGAGACGTTGCAGCGAGGAATTTGGAAAGAATAAGATGCCGTGCATTGAAGAAGTAGAGTGAACCTTACGAGAGTCGAGCGTGGGGGGGGGAGAAGAAGAAGAAGAAGAATTGGATGATGATGCTAAAGAAAGAAAGAAAAAGAAGAATGAAAATTATAGATGGTGAATGAAGAAGAAGAAGAAGAAAGAAGAAGAAGAAGAAGAAGAAGAAGAAGAAGAAGAAGAAGAAGAAGAATGGATGATGATGCTAAGAAAGAAGAAAAGGAAGAAGGGAAGTATGAAATCAAACGGTGAAGAAGAAGAAGAAGAAGAAGAAGAAGAAGAAGAGAGAAGAAGAAGAAGTGGATGTGATGCTTAAAGAAGAAGAGGAAGAAGAAAGAATGAATGGAAAAGAAAGAAGAAAGAAGAAGAAGAAGAAGAAGAAAAGAAGAAAGAAGAAAGAAGAAGAATGCAGAAGAAAGAAGAAAGAAGAAGAAGAAGAAGAAGAAGAAGAAGAAGAAGAAGAAGAAGAAGAAGAGTGGAGAATGCTAAAGAAAGAAGAGAGGAAGAAGAGGGAGAAGAATAAAATCAAACGGTGAAGGAAGAAGAAGAAGAAAGAAGAAGAAGAAGAAGAAGAAGAAGAAGAAGAAGAAGTGGATGATGATGCTAAAGAAAGAAGAAGGGAAGAATGCAAATCAAACGGTGAGAGAAGAAGAAGAGAAGAAGAAGAAGGAAGAAGAAGAAGAAGAAGAAGAAGAGAAGAAAGAAGAAAAGGAGAAGAGGGAGAAGAATGAAATCGAAAAAGAAGAAGAAGAAGAAGAAAAAGAAGAAGAAGAGAAGAAAGAAGAAGAAGAAGAAGAAAGAAGAAGAAGAAGAAGAAGAAACAAACGGTGATATTAAGAAAAGACGGAGAAGGAGAAGAAGAAAGAAAGAAAGAAAGAAAGAAAGAAAGTTATTAACTTCCTTTGTGATATCCTGAACCAATTTCAACAACTCGAGTTTGATTGGCTGGCCAGGAAATTGCACAGAAATAGACTGGCCGCTCTTTTTAAAAGATTCATGTCAGATTGGGGGGGGGGGGTGCTGGTTGGATAGGGGGTAGGGATTGGATATTTGGGGAGGGGTGAAGATCTTTAGCTGTATGCCGATGTAGACACCCAAATTTTCTTACTGTGGATTAACGAATACGGTAAAAGAGAAGAAGAAGAAGAAGAAGAAGAAGAAGAAGAAGAAGAATCGGACGATGATATCAACGAAGAAGAAGTACAAGAAGAACAAGTACAAGAAGAATGATAATCTTCTGCTTCTTTTTTTCTCTTCGTTTAATTTTTATTCCTCTTTTCCCTCTTCTTCTTTTTTTCTTTCTTAAGTAACATCCTTCAATTCTAATTTCTTATTATTATTATATTATTGTTATTATTCTCAGCTGTTTAATCTTATTATTATTATTATTATTATTATTATTATTATATTATTCTCAGCTTTTAATTTCTTCTTCTTCTTCTTCTTCTTCTTCTTCTTCTTCTTTAGTTTCATCGTTTCTTCTCCTTTATCTTTCTTCTTTTTTCTTCACATCATTTGATTTTTCTTCTTCTCTCTTCTTGTCCTTCTTCTTCTTCTTCTTCTTTCTTCCTCTTCTTCTTCTTCCTCTTCTTGTCTTCCTTCTTCTTGTCCTCTCTTCTTCTCTTCTTGTCTTCTCTTCTTTCTTCTTCCTCTTTTTGTCTTCTTCTTCTTCTTCTTCTTCTTCTTCTTCTTCTCTCTTTGTCTTCTTCTTTCTTTCTTCTTCTTCTTCTTCTTCTTGTCTTCTTCTTCTTCTTCTTGTCTTCTTCTTCTTCTTCCTCTTTGTCTTCTTCTTCCTCTTCTTCTTCTTCTTCTTGTCTTCTTCTTCTTCTTCCTCTTCCTCTTTCTCTTCTTCCACTTCTTCTTTCAAACAAACTTTTATTCCCTTCCTCCTTTCCTTTTTCTTTATCTTTTTCTTTCGGCATATTTCATTATCTCTCACCTGTAAAATCCTGCACTTTGAATACCTTACCTCTACCCCCCACCTTCCCCCACTACCTCCCCATACATTCCCTATCCTCCCCCACCCCAACCCAACCTACCGACGCCATTTTCTTCTCTTAAATCGATCTTCTTTAATAAGATGTTTTACCATTTTTAGCAAGTTTCATTTCCTGAAACAATCTTTTTTTCTTCTGTGTTTCTCACTTTCTCTTTCCATTTTTGTCATTTTTGTTTCTGTTTTGGGGAATTGCTTAATTTTTAAATTCTATTTGGTTTCATTAGGTTTTTTTTATTTTTTATTTTGTTTTCTTCCTTTTTCTATTGGTCGTTTCAAGAGATGTTTTTAGATTCTAATAACTTCCACATGGGATACACGCATGAGCAATTCAGGAAAGAAAGATATATATATATATATATATATATATATATATATATATAATATATTATATATATAATAAGTGTGTGTGTGTGTGTGTGTGTAGAATTGGACGATGATATTAGAAGAGAAGAAGGAAGAAGAAGAAGAAGAAGTATCAATAGTAACTAAAGAAAGAAAGAAAGAAAGAAAGAAAGAAAGAAAAGAAAAAGAGAAATGAAATTAATAGATGGTGAATGAGAAGAAGAAGAAGAAGAAGAAGAAGAAGAAGAAGAAGAAGAAAAGAAGAAGAAGAAGAAATAATATTAAGAAGAGAAGTATCAATAGATAACCAAAGAAAGAAAGAAAGAAAGAAAGAAATAAAGAAAAAGAAGAAATGAGAATTAATAGATGGCGAATGAAAGAAGAAGAAGAAGAAGAAGAAGAAGAAGAAGAAGAAGAAGAAGAAGAAGAAGAAGAATTCAATGATGATATTTCTTCTTCTTATTTCTTCCGTCATCTATTGATTCTTCTTCTTCTTCTTCTTCTTCTTCTTCTTCTTCTTCTTCTTTTCTTCCGTCATCTATTGATTCTTCTTCTTCTTCTTCTTCTTCTTCTTCTTCTTCTTCTTCTCTCAAATTCTGGACGAAACTGTTTGCGTTTCATTTTGTGTTAATAAACTTGCAAAAGGCATGAATCCACCCCTCCCTCGCTCCAGTAAAATATAAATAGTAGATCACACGTGGTTATTTGTCATTTGTAAGGCAACTGGTCAAAGAGAAGGAAAACTCTGAATTCAAAAACTGAGGAGTGTTGTTTGGGAACATCAGTGGCAACATCCTTTTGTTGTTATCGCATCGAAAAATTTACCATTATATCTCTTATTATAATAAAGATTCGGTCTCTGGCTGGCTGTAACTGAAACTACGTCACCACTGACGTCACGATTTTCTTAGTTATTTATCTTATATTCTCAATGATTATGTCATTATTTAATCTTAATTAGCATCTTATTTATTAACGATGTCTCTATTAAAGTCTAGTTGGGTTAGGTTTGCCTCAAAACTGCCCATATTATTAATGCATTTGCCTCTCATCCCACTTATGAAGGCATGACACAAGGACATTTTTATGTGGGCCCACCCACAAGCCGAGACTTCATGGGTGGTAGGCAAAAAAAATGCGTTGATCCCGTCGGCATTTCCCATTAGGCACTGGGCAATAAACCCAGCCCTACCCCTTTAAATCAAGGGGGCAGGTGTTGCCCCCTGTGATCAACGCTGTTAATTTACACTGATAAACACAGGCCCCGAAGAGCCAATGTTATTAGTATTTACCACGTACGACTTAGGCACAAGGACCTATTCGGGCGGGGGGTCAGGCACTTGGCAATAAACCCAACCCTGCCCCTTTAAATCAAGGGGGTAGATGTTGCCTGGGGTGAGAGCCACCAGGGATCAACGCTGTTAATTTACATTAACAAACACAGGCCCCCGAATAGCCCATGTTATTAACGCATTTAAAATCCTGAAATATAGTATACAGTATATTCTTATTATAATGGAGATTGTGTGTTTTTCTGTCTGTAACCGATACTATATTCCTACTCAAGTCACAATTCTCTTAGTTATTGACATCACATTCTCCATGATTTTATTTTTATTTAACCTCAATTATTAATAAAATTGTCTTACATTATTAATACTGTTACCTATGTCTACATACTGTCAACATGCAATTATATTTATATATACAACAAAGTAGCGGTTAACAGTGTGAATGGGAAGGCTAATTTGCATATTAATATTAAAAAAATTGAATTTAATAAATATGTGCTTAGTATTATTGATTTCTAACTGTTTGGTTTTATTTTAATGAATATAAGCAAAACTCTCTTCAATGAATCTTAAATGAAATCCATTAACAAGAAAAAATAACTGTCATTTTATTCTTTACTTCCTCTTTTAACTAAATACTTAAATTAGAAAAAATAACAATGAAAGACGAGAGTGATGGAAGAGTAAGTTTCAGTTGTTCTATTTTTTATTATACTCCCTCTGTTTCAAATCTTTTATTATACTCCCTCTGTTTTAAATCTTTTTATCTGTATTCTTATTTAGTTTCATTAGCCTTTCTAATTTAATACAATATTTTATTACATTAAAACTTAAATACTTGCACCCGAAGGGTGCATATATTTGCTAGTTAGTATAAAGGAATAAATGAATAAGATCTTTTCCAGAGGACGTCCCCTAAAAGAAAAAAAATGTTTAAGAGATGTCCGCCAATAGAAAAGCCTTTCTCACATCCACAGGACTCTATTGAAGCATTGAATTAATATAATTATTATATAAAATATTTGTATCATATTCATTAATTCATTTTTACATTAATTCTTAACTAAATAATTTAGAAGCATACGCGAAAACTCATATTAAATATATATATATATATATATATATATATATATAATATATATATATATACATTAATTTCTTGACATATAATCGATACGTGATACTAATCTATTTAGCATCAGTGATTTCTCTTTTTCTTTTTCATTTTCTTTTTCTTTTTCTTTCTTTTTTTTTTTTTCATTAATTTTTAAACACCTGTTCGTGATGTTACTTATCCATACTGACCTGTTTGGAACACTTATCACCTGTGCTCTGCACTCGCCTTGTCGTATTAATATATTCAAATATCTTGGGGGTACGTGGTGTAATGGTTAGAGTCGTGGGAAATATATTATATATATTGTATATTAGTGTAATAGATCACTAATTTCCATATCACAGACAATCTGTTTAAAGCCGCCCATACCTTTCATATGCGTGCATTAACGTCGAATTCTGTTGATGAGATATTACTACCTCGGTACGTGAATTGCTTCACAGAGTTTAGGAGTTTACTATCGAGTGTGGAGATGTCGCCTTTATTTCTAAAATACATGAACTCAGTTTTATCATAGTTCACACCGATCTCACTAACAGGTTAAAGCGAAAATTCTTCCATGCCGTACTTGTATCAGTGCTACTGTACAGCTGCACTACTTTATATTCGTTCTTATTTAGTTTACGAAGCACCTAGAGAATTAGCTAGATGGGAGCTGCACAAGAATGCTGCGCGCAATCTTAAACAAGACGTGAAAGCAACACCCTATGAGAAAACATCTGTACGGCCACCTGCTTCATATCACACAAACCATCCGTGTGAGGCGGACAAGACACGCTGGGCACTGCTGGAGAAGCAAGGATGAGTGATTAGTGACGTTCTACTGTGGAAGCCATAACATGGGCACAACATAGTAGACCGTACATAAACCAACTCTGCGCGGATATTGAATGCTGCACAGAGGACCTGCCGGGGGCAATCTATGATAGGGACGGTTGGCGAGAGATTGTCATGGATATCCGCGCTGGGCACTGCTGGAGAAGCAAGGATGAACTCATTAGTGACGTTCTACTGTGGAAGCCATCACATGGGCACAACATAGTAGACCGTACATAGACCAACTCTGCACGGATATTGGATACTGCGCAGAGGACCTGCAGGGGGCAATCTATGATAGGGACGGTTGGCTAGAGATTGTCATGGATATCCATGCTGTAGCGCGACGACAACGACGAGGATGATGATGATGATCACTAAATAGGACAGACTATTCTAGCGGACTTTGACAGGTTTGAATTCAGAGTTTTCCTTCTCCTTGACTGGTTGCCTAATCAATATTAAATAGCCCAGTCTTCCCTACTATTTAACTATAGCTTGATGGAGAATTGTTGGATTCATACCTTTCCCAAGGGTATTAGCACTATGTGAACTGTAGCTTCGTCCAGGATTTGAACTCTGGTCGACGAGGCCATTTCCTACGACTCTAACCATTACACCACAGGACTCCAACTAATGGACTCGTCGATCCGAATTCAAATCCTGGACGAGGCGTTTGCATTTCACATAGCACCAATACCATTGGGAAAAGTATGACTCCAACTACACTCCCTCCAGCTATGGCTAAATAGCAGGGCAGACTCGGCTCTTTAACCTTGGATAGGTAACCAGTCTAGGAGAAGGAAAACTCTGAATTCAACCTGTTAAAATCCGCTAAATAAATTGACCTTGTGTCATATCTTTCTCGTGCAGAGTGGTTGGTATATATATTATATATATATATATATAATATATATATATATATAATGGCGCCAACTTTGAACAATGCTTATCAACATAATCTCGCAGACGGTTATTAGTGATTAAAGGAGTTTCCCTTCTCTCCGGGCGCCCCGCACTTGTAAGCCTTGTGCCAGTTTGAGACGTTATTGCAGATCGCTTGATTTTAATCATTGTATAATAAATAAATGTTTTGTTATTTACACCTGTGGGATTATTCTGGTATATAAGGCGTGCTACAATACACCACTTAAATTTATAGACTAAGCGAGGTCACGGGGTTTAAACAGCCCGAATGCGTGGCTGGTTGACTATTTAATCACTGATACTGAGAGGGGTTCATTTGCTATAATTAACGAAGAACTTGCAATACTGAGAAGCACCAAGGAACAACCAAAGGATTCTTTACCAAGGATTTCCGCTAGACAAGCGCTCTTGCTTGAAGCCTAAAGGATGGCCCATAAAATCGTAACAACACCTTTTAACAAGCGTTTCTGGGTTATTGAAGTGGTTGGCTAGTTAACAGCATTGGTAAATTTAATCGTCTTCAAACCCAGCCAGAACTGAGAGAGAAGGCCGAGCCAGTTCTTTCCTGCGGGTCGATCAATACAACGTGCGGACAGGAAGTCTGAACAAGCAGGTTCACCGGTGACAAATCAACCTATAAGTGGCCCGCAGCGTGACACGCACTATAGGACGCACAAGAGCGGCGTGTGGTGGTAAGTCATGGGAAATGACTCGTCGCTCCAAGTTCAAATCCCGGATGTGGTAATTGCTTCTCTTTGCGCTAATACCCTTGGGTATGAATCCTACTCTCCCTCCAGCTATGGATAAATAGTAGGCAGACTGGGTTCTTTAACCTTGGTTAGGCAACCGGTCTAGGAGAAGGAAAACTCTGAATTCAACTGTTGAACTCCGCTTAAGAAAATTTACCTTGTGTCACATCCTGCTCGTGTGGAGGGGTTGGTAAAATATATATAGGACCACATTTGTAAAAACAACCATCAATTGCTGGAACATTGCTACTGAGAGAAACGGTGACTATATGGAGAAATAGGGATGCGATCCACAGAGGGACCAGCTTCATTTCGATGCATGATACATGTTTCTGTGTTGGTAATTTATACCTGTCCTAAACAAAATGGCATTACTTTTTGACTCACCATATATATATATATATATAATATATATATATATATATAATATATATATTGCTAGTCTTTTTTAGTTTTGGGGATTTGAAAATAAAGTGCTCGATTACGTGTGTAAGAGCTGTATTTACTTATTATAATTACAATACATTTAAGGTGCAATTGTTACATTGGTTTCCAAGCAAAATGTTAGCCACTTTTCTTCAAGGCAACGTGCCTGTTAAGATAATTAGTGAAATAGATACAATTTCATTTGTATATATGTTTATTTTTGTTTGTGGGCCGATTCCTTGTATCCCTTGCCTTTCAATGATAGTTATCACTTACTATCATATATATATATATATATATATATATTATATAGTATAAATCGTACAATATATTTATATTTATCTATCTATTTAATCCTCATGATACTATATACTATTCTATTTATATCACCCCCCATACTCGATTCTTATGTATATAATGTTTCAATCTTATATAATCTAATTGATCTGACTCCTGAACTCATACATTCATACATTTTTGTAACATCCGATCAATCATACCGGACACTATCATATCTTCTACATCAGGTAGTATACTTACTATCCCACGTATAAGTGAAGTAAGAGTGCGTCGGGGCGGACCTGAATGCCGGTATCAGCTAGACAACGATTGGAGTCTATCGCCTGCTTTCCTTAGCGCTAGACCGAACACAGGGAGATCTATTTCTAGCGTCTGAGGTGGGGCGCACACCTTACCAATCAGCCTCCCCACTTACCGCACACGATCCTTGTGCTAGATCATACGCTGAGGATTAAGCAGAGGCCGTATACATGCGAACTTAAACCTTTGACCCTCTAGCGAACACGTTCTACCGACCGAGGCTAACCAAGATTATACCCCTGTCTCACCATTTCTTATATAATACTACCCCTGCTATAGCACTCGCTCTCCAGGAGTGTTTCTAACTCCTCACCAAATCTGCTCGGTGAGTGTTTATGTATATATATATATATTAATAAGTGTATTTTGGGCAGCAGTTTTTCTTTATACAAGTTTTGTGAAACTTACGACAATTCCTGTTGGACAAGTCTATTGGTTGATCGAGCGTTCCAATGTTTCGGGCCATCTTTCTGGTGTCGGATCTCTTCTCTTTTTTTNGGTGGCATGAGTTCAGGTTTACGACGCGAACATTTCCTCTAAAATACGGTAGGACTTTGATTGCCTTGTTCAAGTGGTTTTGGTACCACCGCCATTTTTGGCAAATCGAATTTTGGCAGTTCCCGTGCTTTTCCGATAAAGTGGGCCAGAAGAATCGTGCTTTTGCCGGTTTGTTGAAAGAAGAAGAAACGGGAAAGTAAATTCTAGAAATGAAAGATATAGAGGAGAAGAAAGAAGAAAAAGAACGAGAAAGATAGTATCTATCTATCTCGATCTTTCTTATCTATTATCTATCTATCCATCTTTTCCTATCTAATCTATCTATCTATCTATCTCAGTCTTTTTTATCTATCTATCTATCTATCTATCTGTCTCAGTATTTTTTATATATTATATATATATATATATATATATATATATATATATATATATACAAATTTTGTGGTACAGCTAAACTTGTATAAGATTTTGAAAAGTAACGACATATTTTATTGATCAGCAAATTTCTTTTATTTTCGAAAGAGAAAGAAAAAATATAGAAACTTAAGAGCCCTTTCGACCGGTGCTTTGTCAAAAGTACGACCGGTAGATCGTTTAAAAAGTCACATTATAAATCAAATTGGGTAAAGAGAGATTCAATCAAGCAAATGTGGGGTAACATGAAGGGAAAAATATTTATTGGTAAATACCTTCGGTAATCCCACCATCAACAAAACACATCCCAGCAAATTACAGGGAGAGCTTAAGATGTCTCTGTCTACACAAGGACGGGCAGTAAAAAAAAGACTGCCTCGAGGACGTTGAGATGGTGACTTGTCCTCGCCTTGAGTAGAAGAAAATTGCTGACGCTGTAGTTTGTTATCAGCTATTTGAACTACAAAGTGGTCACCGTGGCACTATATATATATATATAATATATATATATATATTATATATAATATATATATATTCAGTCTGTTTTTATCTATCTGGATTGAACAATATATTTTTCTATATAACTATTTAAATCATTAATTAATCTATCTATCCCAGTCTGTTCATATCTTATATCTACCGATCTATCTATGAATGAATCACTCAGTATCTGAAAGTAGAGACGGAACTGTTTCAAATTTCTATTGAGAGAGAGAGAAAGAGAGGAGAAGAGAGAAGAAGAAAGAAAATGGAGAGAGAGAGAGAAAGGTAGAGAGAGAAGAATGGAAAAGTTTTTAAAAGATAAAAATTTTAAAAAACAGAGGAAGAAGAAAATTGCAGATTTTGAACAAAGAAGGAAATAATAATAATATAATAATAATAATAATAATAATAATAATAATAATAATAAAATAATCACCTTATCCAGCAAGAAGACCAGACCTAGGTGTTGATAACAAAAAAAGAAGAACTTGTCAACTGGTGGATTTTGCAGTGCCAGCGGATCACAGGGTGAAGTTAAAGGAAATGAAAAAATGACAAATATCTGGACCTTGCAGAGAACTGAAAAGTATGGAATATGAAAGTAAAAGTTATACCAATTGTAGTTGTGCACTTGGAACAGTCCCAAAAGCATTAGAAAAGGGTTTGGAAAGTTTGGATATCAGAGGAAGGATTGAAACCATTCAGAACACTGCACTGGCAATCTGCAGAATACTCAGAAGAGTCCTGGAGACCTGAGGAGACTTGCTGTCACTCAGACTCCAGTGAAAGACCATCAGCTAACACTGATGTGAAAACTCCAAATAATAATAATAATAAAAGAAAACAAAAAGATTGACAAATGCCAAGACCTTGCAAAAGAATTGAAAGAATTGTGGAATATGACAGTGAAAGTGATGCTAATTGTAGTTGGTGAACTTGGAACGATACTTACAAGTTTGGAAATATCTAGATGAACTGGAAATCAGAGGAAGAACTGAGACCATCCAGACAACAGCATGGTTTAGATTGGCTAGAATACTTGAGTTATGGAGTCCTGGAGACCTGATGAGACTTGTTATCACACATACTCCAGTGAAAGACTATCAGCTTACGCTAGTGTGAAAAACTCACAAGAAGAGAATGTTGTATACCTATCTTTACTTCTATTTTATTCTGCTCTATCTTTGGTATCTTACGTTCTTCTTTAGCGTCTGACGCTCGTCTTGTTGTTTGGTCGTCCTTGATTCATTTCTCCTTCTAGGTCAGTCTTGTTGCCAGACATTCATCAACCACAAAACCATATTATTTATTTAAACCTTTATTTACTTAACTAAACATATTTCTCTAACACAACGCGCGGTGTGCAGTGATCCCCAGCTAAAGCAGATATATCTTCTCTGCCTGACGTCCAAGCTGAAACTGAAGACCCAACCAGGTCCCCCGTGAATTGACGTATTTCGCGGGCTTTCTGTAATATTCCATGGAAAGTCACGCCCGTGATATGAAAAGGGGCCATCCTTACAAAATATAGAGGGTTGACAATAATCCATGCATAGATTATGTAACAAGAAGAAGAAGAAGAAAGAAAAGACCTATACAGTTGATATTCTTTACTGTTGTGATTTTTGGTGCATATTTAGGATCTGATCGTCTATGCATTAGTCTTGGCAGCGTTTCTGTCTGGATTCATTGATCTTCTTTCAGGTTGTCACGCTTGCGGTCTGTTGCTTGGGTCGGTAACTAGTGGTTTTTTTTTTTTTGTGTTGAGGCGCTGGTTCTTTTGTTGCATTAGTGTTTTTCTTGTTTTTTCAGTGTGTTCGAGTAACTGATCGCTAGCAGTAATAGTTCAGCCAGGGTTTGAGTTTCTGTTTGGTGCGATTGTGGTCTGTTTCAGCGTTCTCTATTTGTCCAGTACTGTGCGTTGTGGGGCCTGCGTACTTCTGGGTGCGTAGACGCGGGCAATACGATCAGTGGGGCTGATCGTTTCGTGATGTAGAGAGAAAGTTTTGTGGGAATATAAAAGATAGTTGTTTATTGATTAGATCGATTTCTTGGTTCAGTCGTTAATTTCGTAGAGTGATGCCGGTGGTAATCGCCTTATACGCATCTATATTACAGAGTAAGAAGCGCCGATTTAATAGTCAATTTGCATAGAAGGTGTGTGATTTTGTAATTATAATTGAGATATCATAATATTTTTGATTAATTTAGAATATTATTATTATTATATTTATAAGATTGCACATTTATTATTATTTTAATTAGAAATTATTTTAAAAGAAATAATTGATTAAAATGAGTATAAATATTTGTTATTAGTACTAAATTTGATAAATTAAGTTTAAACAAAAATTTTAAATATAATCGATGAAAATAGTCGGATCGTTCGACGTAATTTGAAAGGATATTTTGTTTGGGGAGTGATTGATGGAGTTTATAAGTAGGAAGGGCATGCCAATTCTTGATCATTTAAGAAAATATCTGAAGTAAGGATGCTAGGAAATAGTAAACTCGATAGATTAGTTTTTATTTCTTATTATGGATTATTATTTTTTATATATTCTTAAGATAAAAATGAAGAATAATCAAGTGTACTATTTTGATAGATCGGTGGTGTGACGAACATTTTAATCAGCTTGATTTATATGTATTTATTTTAAATTTATTAATTATTAACGCTCAATATTATATAAATATTGAAAAATTGGCATTAAATTTATGGAAAATTTAAACACCTCACCCATTTAAAAATTATCATTATTCATTTTTTTTTTAAAAAAAAGATTTAGTATTTTTAAACAGAATTAGTTATTTCAAATATTACGGATTTTGAAGGAAGAAGGGATAATTATTATAAATGATTAAAACATATATTTTAGATATATCAGACATTTATGACATCACGGCATCTGCGAGGCCGTTACAATGCCCTATAAGATTGGTGTATGAAATCGATTTATGTGGGATTAAGCATCGGATGGAACAATGTAACAATTAAAAGAAATCCACTGTTTCTAGTATTTACTGACCGAATGCAGCCGCTCTGCAATTGTAGTCTTTAAGCGCGTGTCTCGCGCGCTGCGGGCACTATACTCATCATCTTCTCATCATGTCGCGCCAGCGAAACGCGGACATCCTACAAATCTCTCACCAACTATCCCTATCATTCATTGACCCGGAAGGTCCTCCGCACAGCATGCAGTATCCGCACAGAGCTGGTCTATGTAGGTCTTTGCTGAACGACCCGCACTAGCATGTCCATGTGCTGGTTTCCAAAGAAGGACGTCGCTTATGAGTTCATCCTTACTTCTACATTAGTGTCCGGCATAGATTGATTTGTCTCCGGTGAATATGCTTGTTCGGGCTTCCTGTGCCCGCGTTATGTTGATCGACCCACAGGAAAGTTGTCGAAGAGCAGGTTCGGATTTCTCTCGGTTCTGGCATGGGTTGACGATAATCAAATTTACTAGTACTGTTAATTAGTCAACCACTTCCATAACTCAGAAACGCTTGTTAACAGTGTAAATAAAAAAACATTTATTTATTATACAACTAGCAGCGGCTACCCGGCATCGCCTGGTAGAGGAGGAATTTTCTAAGTTAGTCTTGCAAATCCATTATTACTGAATCGTGAGTTGAATCCTCGTGGGATGCCCCATTTAAATACCTGTGTAAAAAAATAGACCTTGCATTGATCCAGCTACTCTGAAAAGAAATGTTAATGTCTACTATCTAAAATATTAAATGAAAAAAGAAAATCCATGCTGTTATTTAAATTTTTTTTTTTAAATTTTCTTCACGAATGTAAACCAAATCTCTATTATTTTTGCTCAAAAACCAAGCCCTAGCGATATTTAATGTGTATATATATTTTCTTTGTTGTTAAGTGTTTTATTTTCAAAGTTTCCTCCGGACATACATATACACCAACTGCCCTTTATATATGTATAGATGATTAAAATCATGTACAAATAACAAAGGGGCATTGTGTTAGTATAAGTATTTAATTCTAAGGCTAACAGCAACAAATGAATGAAATAAAATTTAGTTTAATTCTAACAATTTATTAAATAACAAATAAAAACAATGAGTAACAATATAAAGTCCTTCCTGTGTATAGAGTTAAGTTTGAAAGACTTACCGGTGTGACGGAGAAGATATCTAGAATCTAAATGCTTTCTTGGAGATCATTTCTGGTCAACGTGCATACGGGAGCTGACCCGGGATCTATATGCCAGTTTTTGGTATTTTGCACCAAAACTTCTGGGCTCATCACGTGATTGGTATATCCAATTACCGAAAGCCTTTCCCCACTTAACACACACACAGGAATAAACGTTTTACTTACCCAACAGGGGTTTCAATCTCAAAGTAACGAGTTGACATGCGATAATTTATACAGCTAATTAGCCTCAAGTCTATCTTAGAGCTTAAGGGCGGGTTATAGCTTAGTCGGTAGAGCGTTCGGCTAGAAACCACAAGGTTCGTAGATCGATACCGACCCTTGCCAACTCAGCGTATGAGTAGCACAGGGATCTGTGCGGTAAAGTAAGGAGCTGATGGTAGGGGTGGCACCCCACCTCAGACACAAAAACAATCTCCTTGGTCTAGCGCTAGTGAAAAGGGGATAGAGTCCCTCGCTGATTGGCTGATACCGACTTTAGGTCACCCCGATGACTATCTTAGAGCTAATGCGTGTTGACTTAACTCCGGCGAAACGCACCTGTTTGGCTTGTCAGGTTTTACTTGAACAAAACTAAAGCCTCATAGCCGCCATTGACGTACGGCTTTATAGGGTTCTGTCTCGTTCGTGAAATGAGGATATCTATCTATCTATCTATCTCTCTCTCTCTCTCTCTCTCTCTCTCTCTCTCTCTCTCTCTCTCTCTCTCTCTCTCTCTTCTCTCTCTCTCTCTCTCTCTTATATATATATATATATATATATATATATATATATATATGCCAAATAAACTCTTTTACGGTCAGCTGCGTGATGGCAAAAGACCACAGCATAAGCCTAAGAAGAGGTATAAGGACTGCTTAAAAAACAACCTTGTAAAAATAAAAATAAATCCTGGCAACTGGGAAAAGCTGGCACTGGAGAGAACTGACTGGAGAGTTCATGTGGATGATGGTTGTACCAGTTTTGAGAGTGAAAGAATCGTGCATGAAAACCTAAAGCGTCAACTTCGAACGGGTTACACCTGTCATATTGGTGAGAACATGGAGGATTGTAAATGTCAGACATGTTGTCGAATTTTGCTTTCTAAGGCTGGATATGTCAATCATAGGAAATCTCACCTGGGTCATTCCATGCAGATTCCAGGAACAAACAATGTGTCTTGTGCTATCTGTGGCAAGGTCTGTAAGTCAGCTTCTGGTCTTAAGAGACATATGGTGGTGCATAGGCATCAAATTTTATCAACTGATTCATCTGAATCATCTTATTCAACGGGAAGGAAGTCTTTTCAATGTCATATTTGCATCAAACTTTGTGGATCTGCAGCAGGTTTGATGAGTCATTTGAGGGCTCATGCAAGGAAGGGATCTGGTGGTGGAGTTGTGGGATTGTGAGGGACGGCAATGATCTGTGAAGATTATGCTATTGCTATATATATATATATATATATATATATATATATATATATATATGAAAGTAAGTAAACAAACAAAGTGTTTATTTCTTATATGGCCTTTTTAGCCGACAATTTTTGGAGGATATGTGCTTAATTGAAGTCATACCTAATTTTTGAAAATTAATTAGTTAATAATGTCCAGCGGAAATCCTTGGTAAAAATCCTTTGGTTGATCCTTGGTGCTCCTCAGTATTGCAAGTCCTTCGTCAATGATTGCAAATGGACGTCTCAACAGCACTCCAAAACGACGGCGAGTAGAAATCCCATTCTAGCGCCAATTCACCAACGAACTGTTCATTTCACTTCTCAAGAATATTCTGTGTTGGTTTACTCTCTTTTAGGTAGCCTAATACATTATCAATGAAATTAACGAAATCTATTTTGAATTCGAAAATCAAAGTGTAAAGACGTTGATTTTCGCGACTTTAACAAGGAAAATATTCTATCAACGAAATTAACGAAATCTATTTTGAATAATTCAAACTAGACCGAACGAACGAACGAGAATTTCCTTGCTAAAATTTGTTGACCAAAGCATTACAATTATTTTCTACGGCGACGAGTGTACAGACCGAAAGATAGCCAAAAGAATGAAATAACAAGCCAAAATGTCAGTAAAAAGGAAGCCATGGGTAGCAGCGTGGTGGATGTGAGAAACGGCAGATGATCCCATACTGGGACAATGGAGGAGCTCATATGATGCTGGGCGCAGGAACCCTAAACGGGTCAACAGCCAGGATCAAACAGTTCAGTTAGGAAACTACTGCTCCTCATCTCTAAGACTGGCACCTATTGATGAGTCAACAGCCACCGATAGATATCCATAATCATGGATATCCGCGCTGAAAGCGCGACATGATGATGATGATGAATACATTATGAGAACGGGAGTTTATATCTCCCTAATTCTTATATGGATTTCCTATATCAGCAATAGGGTCGGGACAATCATATAGATGATAGGGCTTAACGTGACCAGCCCAGTGATGCTGATAGCTTTTTGATTTAGTGCATCCTGGGACGCATATATTTGTTTTGAATGAGTCCCTGGGAAATTTCATAGGTCCATACTAAAGTTTCTTAATAGATTGTAGAGTTTTTATCTATGAACAACTAAAGCCGTCTAACCCCTACCTTGTCACCCCATACAGTGTAATTAATTTCCAAAAAAATATTGAAACGTATTTACAGTTAACTGGAAATGTTAAGGGGAAGAAAAAAAAACACTGGGACGGATAGATACGATTTTTCAGCGTTAATGACGCAGGACGCGTACCTATCACCATCCCTGCCAGTCAATATTTGTGTTTGTACGAACGTGCCTATATGTGTATATATGCATATAAGACATAGCGGGTAATCTGAACATTAGTTACATAAATGAGAGTAATCTCCCCTTATTTGTTTCACTTTGAGGAAGCCGTTGGTTTTGGTCAGCCATTTTCATTTCACTGTAAATCGACACTGAAAACACAATCAATACAACTGCATGTTTTAACACAAAAATATCATAAAATGTGTTCTTAATTGTGCTTGCGCATTATTTGAAATAAACTTAATAGTTATTAAGAACACATTTTATGATATTTTCGTATTAAAACATGCAGTTGTATTGATTCGAACAAATTCGTATTTTCAGTGTAGATTTACAGTGAAATTAAAATTTCCGACCAAAACACATGGCTTCCTCAAAGCGAAACAAACTAGTGAAGGTTACATTCATTTATGTAGCTAATGTACAGATTACCACATAGTGTAGATGGGATCTAGGAACATTTTTGCTCGAAAAAAAAAAATTATTTCTCGAACTATCAATTGATTGAAAGATAGATTGCATGAAAATTAATCCTTTAATAAAAGAAAACTCATGATGAACAAAGGTAGGTATTTACCCAACCCATCCACCATGGGTAAGATGTGACTGTTTGGTTTGTTTTACGGCATATCAACCTTGGTGGGTCATTTAATGCCGATAAAGTTTTGAAATAAATTCATTCATATTGGATAATCAATTTTTTTTATAAATTTTTTTTTATTTAACCCATAGATGGGACCCTAACATGTACTACCACTCCGGGCCAGAATGGACCAGGGAGCAATGGTGATGAAGGGGCGCTCCACATTCCCCAAACCTCCAAAACTGGAACCTCGCCATCAGATAGAGTTTAACGTCATTCCTAGGACATGAATATCCTCAAACCACCGCCTTCTAGCACCCATATGATAAAAAGGATTGGAGCTCGCCATAAAGGCAATAGGGTTGGGACAATTATATAGGTGCTAGGGCTTGACATGACCAGCCGATTGATCGGAGGAGGCCTCTCTGACCACCCGTCTAGTCCAAGTAAGGACCAAAGTGAAGTGTTGCAGGTCATGGACTTCTCAGCCACCTGGGTTTCATCCTTAAGCACCCCGGCTCGTCATCCACGGGGGTGTGACTGTGTGTAGATTGGTTAAATTTTACAGCATGTCAACCCTTGTTGGGTTATTTTATGCCGAAGTCATTTTGTTTTAATCATTCTTGTTGTTTATTCAATTCTTTTAAAAGCATTGTTGCAGAGTAGCTAGCACCCCTTCATCACTCTACCAGATGGACTGGCTCATAGCCTTAAATAGTCTAAGATTAAGAACTTCAACAGTGGAATAATAAGCTGATTAATACAATCTTAGCGCGGGTTGGTTTTTCAGCAGGCACCGCTTAGCGTTTTGTTTATCTTTATCCTTCACAAAATATAAATATAAATAAATAAAATTAAACTTTTGTTCTAAATCTGTGTTGTTATTTTTAACATTATTTGCATTCATAATAAAAAAAATATTTACAGGGCCGGTAAAATAAGCATATAAATAGTTTTTTTCTATTTTACCGGAACCGGCTAAATAAACTTTTCCATTTCTAATTCCGCCCTGTCGGCTGGGCATTAGAGTGCACCGACTGCACCTCTGCAGAGGGGTAAGACTCCCCCAATGGGGCCACCTGTTGGCCGTGGGTGGCGACCCGTGATGCTTAAGGATAGAGCCCAGGTGGATGAGCAGTTCATGACATGCAATACTCCACTTTGGCCCTATCTTGGGCTAGGCGGTCGGTCGGAGAGGCCCCCTCCGATCAATCAGCTGGTCACGTCAAGCCCTAGCACCTATATGATTTTCCCAAACCTATTGCCTTTATGGCAAGCCCCAACCCCTTTTTATCATATGGGTGCTAGAAGGCGGTGGCTGAGGGTCTACATGTCCTGGGAATGACGTTAAACTCTATCTGATGGTGAGATTCCTTCATCACCATTGCTCCCTGGTCCACTCTGACCCGGAGTGGTAGTACATGTTAGGGTCCCATCTATGGGTTAAATAGAAAAATGTATTTATAAAAAAATTGTATTATCCATTAAGAATTGATTTATTTCAAAACTTTATCGGCATTAAATGACCCACTGAGGTTGATATGCCGTAAAACAAAACAAACCAAACCAAACCATTTCTAATTCAACTAAGGAATGATTGAATTTCGAAGTTTCTGGGTTTCATCCGGTTCGTTTTATGCCGAAGTCATTTTGTTTTAATCATTCTTGTTGGGTACTCAATTCTTTTTAAACTTAATTTTTTAAAACTCATTTTTGGATCTATTTAAGCCATACATGGGATCCTAACAGATACTAACACTCTGCATCAGGGTGGACTTGGGTGTAATTATGATTAAGGGGTACTCCACACTCCCCAGAGCTCCAAAATTGAAACTTCACAACTAAATGCTGTTTAACGCCATACCCAGGACACTAAGGCCTTCAGCCACTGCTTTCTAGCACATATAATAAAAAGGGTCGAGACAATCATATAGGTGCAAGGGTCATGGAGGCGAGTGGGCTAATGTTAGTCATAGGAAATGGACTCGTCGACCTGAGTTCAATTCCTCGAGGAAGCTGTTTGCATTTCACATGGCGCTAATACCCTTGGGAAAGGTATGAATGCAAATTTCCCTCCAGCTATGAGTAAAATAGCACGGCAGACTGAGCTCTTTAACCATGGCTAGGTAACCAGTCAAGGAGAAGGAAAACTCTGAATTCAAACCTGTTAAACTCTGCTTAATAAATTGACCCTGTGTCGCATCCTGCTCGTGCGGAGGAGTTGGTAAATATATATAGGTGCAAGGGTTTGACGTGACCAGACGATTGATCGGAGTGAGCCTCTATTACCACCTGTCTAGTTAGGTTAGAGGATCAAAATGTGTTGAATGTCACAGACTACTCAACTACCAAGATTCCGTCCTTTAGCATCATGGGTCACCACACTGTCAACAGGTGGCTCTATTGGGGGTGATTTTACTCCTCTGCAGAGGTGCAGTCAGTGTATTCTTCTGCCCCGGCGGACAGGGTAAGGTGTGACCTGCGGGACTAGCTTGCTAATCATTCCGCCAGGACAACTTAATACGAGGTTTTAAAAAAAATTGCATTGAAAATGATTTTTGCTATAAAATATGCATGGAAATTAACCAATAAAAATTTATTGCAAAATATGTTTTTCATCTTCATTTCAGTTGACAATATTTTCGATTATTAATCCGTTTGAATGAAGAATAAAACCAATCCTCGCTATTTATTTAACGATCGTAGAATAACGACCAAAGAGTTCCAATGAAATATGTTCTCAAAATCTTAAATGAATAATTGTCCAAAAAAATTGAAATATTGTCTATTAAATATTAAACCTCTTACTTTCTAGTTTTCAAGGGAGATAACTGCAACAAAATTTTTTATGGTTACTTCCCTTGACGAAGAAAACTTAGTAATTGTACATTAGCTATATAAATGAGAGTAACCTCCACTAGTTTGTTTCACTTTGAAGAAGCAGTGTGTTTTGGTCGGCCATTTTCATTTCACCGTAAATCTACACTGAAAATACGAATTTGTTCGAATCAATACAACTGCATGTTTTAACACGAAAATATCATAAAATGTGTTTTAATTGTGCTTGTGCATTATTTTAAATGAACTTAATTGTTATTAAGAACACATTTTATGATATTAATTACTGACGTTGGGTCGTTAAAAGAGCTGTGCTTCAGGGTACTGTCTGTACAGACAGAACCACACCTATCATCTCAAAGGAGTAGAGTCAGGCATTTTTGGGAAGTAATAAAAAAAAAATTTTAAAATACATTTAAAATTTTTTTTTTTCAATCTATTGCTTCCATGAAACACTAGTTTGATGATTGTGTTTTTGTTTAAAAAAAAAAAAAAAACAAAAAAAAACGGATGAAACTGTAACAGCTGACCTGCGGGACTAGCTTGCTAATCATTACGCCAGGACAACTTAATACGAGGTAAAAAAAAAAAATGCATGGGAAATTAACCAATAAAAATTCATTGCAAAATATGTTTTTCATCTTCATTTCATTTCATGAACGCGAGGTAAATAATTATTTTAGTTTTTATAGTGCTCTGCTTGCTGGCATCCGAGCACTTTATTTTATACATTCTTAAAGCTTTTTTTTTTTTTGCGTATTTTTTTTTCTCGTTCGTTGTTATATATATAAAATAAAAAAATGTTAGCAGAGTGACCTATTGTTGGTATCAGCCAGACAGCAAGTATCTACCCCCTTTTCACTAGTGCTGGACCATGGAGGTTCTTTTTGCTGAGGTGGAGCGCTATATCTACTGTCAGCTCACCACTTTACCACATAGATCAGATTACACAATCTGTGCAACTCATCCGCTAAGTTGGCGGGGACCAGTATTGAACCAGGAACCTTGCAATTCCTTGGTGGGTGCTCTACCAACTGAGATGGCATAGATAATGAAGGGAGGTAATCATTTTTTTTTTAATTTCAAAACAAATACTAAATATCAAATTTTCCGATCTTAATTAAATTTTCAACCCTTTATTCATTAGACTTAACTTTATAATAAAACTAGAAGCGGTTACCTGGCGTCGCCTGGGTAAGCGGAGCGGGGAATTAGTCTCGCAGATCCATCATTACTGAATGGTGAGTAGGATCCACACAGGATGCCCCCTTAAAATTCATACGTAAAAAAGACCTTACGTTGATTCAGCCTGGTGGGACGTCTGGAAAAAAAAAGTTTACACACATACCGAGAAGAAAAATTAATGGCTCCTTTTTAAAATATTAAACATAAATGAAAAATCCATACTGTTACTATTTCAATTTTAATTATCTTCATGAATATAAATCAAACATTTATTATTTTTGCTCAAAAAGCAAGATCTGGTGATAGAGAAGGTGTATATATATTTATTTTGTTGTTAATTGTTTTATTTTGGTAGTTTCATCCGAACATACATACACACAACTGACCTTCATATAGGTATAGATATATAGCTAACAAGCTTTTTTTCTTTTTTTTAAACTTGAAAATACATTTTTCTTCATCAATTCAGATTGTAGGGGGGGGATAACCTTTGGTCATTTGAAAAGAAAACAAAATTCCAGTCCTTAATTTTTACATTTCTCGAAAGATCAAATGTTACGTGGCGGGGTTTGTCACCGAGCCTCACAATGCACTGCACTATCAGGACTTATACAACTTTGTATCAGGGTCGACGCGCTCATTCGTTTACAAGCACATACGTAAAAGGTTTTGGGGTTTCAGTTTACAACACACAGGATCTAGTAGTCAGCCTTCAAGCCCACTAAGGAATCCTTCCTCCTTTCTTTCGTTTATGTTCAGGGAGGGCCAGGCTGTGTGCCTATTCCGTTCAGGGAGGGCCAAGCCGCACGCCTATTCCGTTCCAGTCAATTTCCTTTGTTGACAAATATCTGCGGACGTCTTACTTATGCTCAGTACGTTCATTTGTAGTGAACCGGAAGTTCTTACTACGACGAACAAAAGTCAAGTGACGAAATTTAATAGTTTGTGCAAGGGATTGCGCACACTAGTAAAAAAAGAAAATTGAAATAAAAATTTGTACATTTTCAACCAATCAGAGACGTTTGCGCCTAAAAGGAAATCTATCAAATAGACCCCTTTTGGAGCCTACCCTAGAAGTATAAATTAACCAACTTTTCAGATCCCAACCAGAAAGAAATTATCCGTCTAACCAAATCCACGTCACTCTAAAGTAAGACAAAATCATATTCATTTATAAGAAGGTATGAACATATATCTTTCTTTCTATCTCCCTCTAATCAACCATTTACGAGATCAGCAGTTTACTTGCGACTGACTGTTATGTGACTTTGAATTCTAACCCTTTCTTTCTCACTTCAAAACTTATAACATATTTTTCTTTCATGTTATAAAGAACTTTACTAAAAACAAAATTACATTTTGTACAAAAGACTGATGAAAGAACTTTGCTCGGTATTCTGCATTACCTTATAAATCGATCAAAAGAAACTTTAACAGCCAAGAAGTCTCGAAATCTTCTGTATCGTCAGACTTGCAGACTATCGAACTGAGTCACAGATGATAATGAGGATCCCACTATCCTCTGCTCGACCTCGCACCCACGTTACACAAATCCTGAAGTCCACATAACAAAATAATATTCTGAAAGGTTTGGTGGTTGGTTTTGAAGGCTATCACAATACAAGTGTAAAGAAAAATAAGGTTAGTATGATGTTGTTTGTTTACCTTTGATTTATTCTTAATATTTCAAGATAAAGATCTCTTCATCAGAAGATTTCTGAAAGTCTAGAGCTGCTGCTAGAAACTGTCCATTCTGTTTTGGAAGCTCCAGGCCACCCCAATGATTATGATTAATATATTCAATATATATAAAAAGCAAAATGTTTAAACATAGGCAGGACTAACTCATTCATAAATAAACATATCCTCTAAATATTTGTTTTTTCATATTTCTATACTTAATCTCCCTGGTCTAGTGCTAGTGAAAAGGAGATAGCCTCCCTTGCTGTCTGGCTGATACCGACAATAGGTCACTCCGTTGACATTACTTACTGTTAAGTTTTTAAGGGCCATAATTGGCCAGTTGATTCTAGGTAGAGAGTCCTCCGATTTGGTTTCCTTTGGTAATCCTCTCAGGTAGAGAATCCTAGGTTCCTTCGTCGATGCCTGCCAGTAAACTGAGAAAGAATCAGTGCTTAAGTAATATATCAGCCATACAGTATGGCCAACGATTGGCTAAGGAACAGACCACATGATGTTGTATAGCTGACTACTGGACTTCAATAAAACCACAGACATGTATATATAAAAATAGGACCTGTCTTTATTTTCTTCGGTGTGTGTGAGTGGTGATGGGCAACGAGTGCTCACAATGAAAACGCCCAGGTGGTTGACGAAGAGCACAGTGTTCACAATGAACTTCCGAGGGTGGTTGATGACGACGGGAGGCGACGCTCACTGCTGCTCGCTGGGGACTGAGTGACACCCTTTATCCGCTAGCCTTTATATACAATAAATATGCCCACGCATTTTTATCTTTTGATCTAATAACAGATATTTTTTATATATTTCTTTATCTTTCTCTCTTTATCTTTTCACCGGAAAAGGAGTTTTCCTTTTATCTATTTCTTCATCTTCTCCCTGCTTCTTGACCGGAAGACCTCTCTTCCGTTCTCCCTTTTTTAAATATATATTTTTATCTTTCTCTTTGTCTTTTTGCTGGAAGCTTTCTCTTCCGTTGCACGATATGCAACAATGATCTCGCCTAGTCTATAAATATAGGCCGGGAACTAGCATACACCTTATATCCCCAAAATTGTGGGAAGCGCGTGGTGTAATGGTTAAAGTATTGGGAAATGGACTCGTCGCCCCAAGTTCAAATTCTGGATGTGGTAATTGCATTTCACTTAGCGCTAATACCCTTGGAAAGGTATGAATCCTGCTCTCCCTCCAGCTATGGATAAATAGTAGGGCAAACTGGGCTCTTTAACCTTGGTTAGGCGAACTGTCTAGGAGAAGGAAAACTCTCAATTCAAACCTGTTGAACTCCGCTTAAGAAATTGACCTTGTGGCACACCCTGCTCGTGCGGAGGGGTTGGTAAATATGCATATCCCAAAAATTACAACAACCATAATGATAACCAATTAGCCAAGTCAAAACTGTAAAAGCTATGAACTTAAAAATAAAAATTAAAAAAATTAAAAAAATATTTAGGTTTGGTTTGGTTTGTTTTGTTTTGTGACATAGCAACGGTGGGTCATTTAATGCCAACAATGTTGTGAAATAAATTCATTCTTAATGCATAATACAATTTTGTTTATCAACTCATGTTTTTCTATTTAACCCAAAACAAACTAGTGGAGGTTACACTCATTTATGTAGCTGGGATCTAGGAACATTTTTGCTCGAAAAAAAAAAAAAATTTCTCGAACTATCAATTGATTGAAAGATAGATTGCATGAAAATTAAACCTTTAATAAAAGAAAACTCATGATGAACAAAGGTAGGTATTACCCAACCCATCCACCATGGGTAAGATGTGACTGTTTGGTTTGTTTTACGGCATATCAACCTTGGTGGGTCATTTAATGCCGATAAAGTTTGGAAATAAATTCATTCTTATTGGATACTCAATTTTTTTATAAACAAATTTTCTATTTAACCCATAGATGGGACCCTAACAGGTACTACCACTCCAGCTCAGAGTGGACCAGGGAGCAATGGTGATGAAGGGGTGCTCCACATTCCCCAAACCTCCAAAACTGGAACCTCACCATCAGATAGAGTTTAACGTCATTCCTAGAACATGTAGACCCTCAGTCACCGCCTTCTAGCACCCATATGATAAAAAGGGGTTAGGCTTGCCATAAAGGCAATAGGGTTGGGAAAATCATATAGGTGCTAGGGCTTGGACGTGACCAGCCGATTGATCGGAGGGAAAAAATATTTAGAAAAAGAAAAAAGATTTAGATTTTTAAAAAAAAAAAAAAAAAGAAAGAAATGAAAGCAAACACTCTTGAATTTTCTCAACCATTTCATTTTTTGTCTGAATTTATGAGATGAGGTTTAATTTTATTTATTTGGATTATTTGAAGTATTGTCCTCATCTTGATTGTTATCCAGTGATGTTGATAGCTTTTTGATTTAGTGCATCCTGGGACGTACATATTTACTTTAAATGAGTCCCAGGGAAAACTTATGGGACCCAACTAAAGCGGGTCATTTAATGCCGACAAAATTTTGAAATAAATTCATTCTTAATGGATACTCAAATTTTTTTTATAAACACATTATTTAACCCATAAATGGGACCCTAAAATTTACTACCACTCCGGGTCAGAGTATACCAGGGAGCAATGATGATGAAGGGGTACTTCACATTCCCCAGACCTCCAGAACTGGAACCTCACCAGATAGAGTTTAACGTCATTCCCAGGACATGAAAACCCTCTGCTACCGCCTTCTAGGACATACATGATTGAAAAAGGGTAGGGGGTTACCATAAGGGCAATAGGATCGGGGCAATCATATAGGTGCTAGGGCTTGACATGGCCTGCCTCTCTAGTCTAAGAAAGGGTCTAAGTGGAGTGTTGCATGTCATGGACTCTTAGGGTAAGGAAAAAGGCAAGAAAAATAGAGGGTTTGGAAGTCTTGGTATGTCGAGCAGTATAAATTGAATTGCTTTAGAGAAATTTCAGCAAACACTAGTATTGTTGGCATCCTTCCGTCTACGAGAGACGATGGAGTAGTGTCCAAAATTTTTTTTTTTTTTTTGCAACTACATAGCCTGGGCGGGTTCATATGGAGGATGAGCTGTTGCCTAAGCAGCAACCCCTGCAATTTGGCAACAGTAGTGTCGGAGGATTTGTTTTCAGGATTTACTCCCGTCAAAGACGAGTATACACTAACTATATCTATTGGTTTGGTTTGTTTTGTGGCATATCAACCTCAGTGGGTCATTTAATGCTGATAAAGTTTTGAAATAAATCAATTCTTAATGGATAATACAATTTTTTTATAAATACATTTTTCTATTTAACCCATAGATGGGACCCTAACAGGTACTACCACTCCGGGTCAGAGTGGACCAGGGAGCAATGGTGATGAAGGGGTGCTCCACATTCCCCAAACCTCCAAAACTGGAACCTCACCATCAGATAGAGTTTAACGTCATTCCCAGGACATGTAGACCCGCAGCCACCGCCTTCTAGCACCCATATGATAAAAAGGGGTTTAACTACATCTATGAAAAAGAGAAAGAAGACTATGAATACTGATGAAATTTTAATTTTATTAAATTGACCTAAAATGGTAAAAGATAGTGCAGGAGAATCCCCCCCCTGGCAGTCCACTAGAAAGAGGCTCCACCCAGAAACTAGTGAAAAGGGTGGAGTCAACTACCTAGAAGGCCGTGGGGGTTATTGGCATCATCTGATTTGCTCTCTAAGGAAAAAGGAGGAATCCGACATTCAAATGATGTGCCATCGCGTCGTTCCATTTTGTAAGTTCCCCTGAAAAGAAAAAGAAAAACATTGAAAAGAAGTCAAGACAAACTCGAATACTGTTAATAGTAATTTGTTTTACTGTTGTGAGTATAGCAGTCACCGATATGTAGAGAATAATAACAATGCCTCATCTAATATATATATATATATATATATATACTAGCAAAATAAAAAAAATGCACTCCGGGCGATGTAAAAATGAATTTTTGAAAGATATTGCCTGACGGTGTGTGATTTAAAAATTCATTGTCAGAGAGTTTGTACCCTAAGTAAGTTAAGTAAAATCATCAAATTCATTAAAGGAGTAAAAAATAAAACAATTTGAAATGGAAACTTTGTTCTGATAACTTAAAATAAAACAAACAATATATAAATATATAATACCGCGCATGTATTTATTAAAACTTGTTTTAAAAAAACAACAATGAGGATCGTCTAATGTTGCATGCTCAAATTTTGAGAGTATTTATTCTATGTTATGACGATTTTGTATCATGTGACGTAAGCAGTGACAGTTTTTGTTACAGACAAATAAAAAGCAAATTAGGGCCGGGTTAGCTCAGTCGGTAGAGCGTTCGGCTAGAAACCACATGGTTCCCAGTTCGATTCCGGTCCTCACCAACTCAGCGTATGAGTAGCACAGAGCACAGATCTGTGTGGTAAAGTAAGGAGCTGATGGTAGGTGTGGCGCTCCACCTCAGATGCTAAAAACAATCTCCTTGGTCTAGCGCTAGTGAAAAGGGGATAGACTCCCTCTTTGATTGGCTGATACCGACTTTAGGCCGCCCCGATGACTTACTTATATATATATATATATACACACACACACACACTAGCAAAAGTACCCAGTCCATGACCAGATTAAAAAATCTTTTAAGAACACCAGGGAATGAGTGGGTAAGAGAGAGAATAGGAGGAAAATAATTTATAGAATTAAAAACATCACAGAGAATGTGTATATTACAATATTTATTTTTGGATTTTTTTTTTTTATGTTTAAAATATTATTTTAAAAATGTAATCCTTATTTTTCTAAAAACTCATACATATGACAAAAACTCAAATTCATTTAATTGCTTTGTGTTAAAGTGATAAAAATATTAATTTAATTTATTTTCTTTTTTAGCCCTAAAAAGTAACAATTAAAAAGAGCCAAGTATTAAACTTGTGTCCTTATTTAACTATCAGTTGATGCTGTAGAATACACCAGAGCACCTCTGCTGTTTAGTAATTTTCTGTACATTCGTGTATTTAATTTTTTTGTTATTGTTTGCTAAGAAGAAACTGTTATAAGTGTTTTAAAATCTTAATAACGTGTTTATTTAGTACATAATTTACTTCACACAAAGCATCCGTTTTCATCAAATTTTTGACACTCTGTGTCAGAGTGGATCTGGGAGCAATGGTGATGAAGGGATGCTCCACATTACCCAAACCTCCAAAACTGGAACCTCACCATCAGATAGAGTTTAGCATTCCCAGGACATGAAGACCCTCAGCCACCGCCTTCTAGCACCCATATGATAAAAAGGGTTGCGGCTTGCCATAAGGACTATTGGGTTGGGACAATCATATAGGTGCTAGGGCTTGACATGACCAGCCGATTGATCAGAGGGGACCCTCTCTGCCCGCCCATCTAGCCTAAGTAAGGGTCAAGTGGAGTGTTGTCATGGACTGCTCATTCACCAAGATTCCGTCCTTAAGCATCACGGGTCACCACCCACAGGTCGCCCCACTTGGGGGGCTCTTACCCCTCTGCTGAGGTGCAGTCGGTGTATTCTAAAGCCCCAGCCAACAGAGGCGAGGAATTTGTTTAGAAATGACCCCAGCCTAGTCGTGCGGCCATATTGCTATGGTCAACTTACCACATATGTCCACTTGGTGCCTGCAGAGAAACATGGCTGCTATATTGGAAAGCAGGTTGCTCCTTTGAAAGGATTGGTTCCTGTGGAAAGATAAGGAATTTTTGCTTAGAACTCATATCTCAAATTATAAAAATTACGCTGAAACATTTACCGATTTTTTTTTTACAGGTCATGAAATATAAAAAACAAAAAAACTGTAATATTTGCAATGGTAGGGCCAGGTTAGCTCAGTCGGTAGAGCGTTCGGCTAGAAGCCACAAGGTTCCTAGTTCGATACCGGTCCTCGCCAACTCAGCGTATGAGTAGCACAGGGATCTGCGCGGTAAAGTAAGGAGCTGATGATAGGTGTGGTGCTCCACCTCAGATGCTAAAACAATCTCCTTGGTCAAGTGCTATTGAAAAGGGGATAGACTCCCTCGCTGACTGGCTAATACGGACTTTAGGCCGCCCCGTCGACTTTACTTTTACATATATGCACCACTATGTACATCAGTAATGTACATGTATGGGTAATCTGAACATTAGCCACATAAATGAGAGTAACCTCCCCTTTTTCTTTCACTTTGAGGAAGCCATCTGTTTTGGTCGGCCATTTTCATTTCACCACAAATCTACTCTGAAAATACGAATTTGTTTGAATCAATACAACTGCTTGTTTTAACAGGAAAATATCATAAAATATGTTCTTAATTGTGCTTGTGCATTATTTGAAATGAACTTAATTGTTATTAGGAACACATTTTATGATATTTTCGTGTTAAAACATGCAGTTGTATTGATTATGGTGAAATAGACGGCTTCCTCAAAATGAAAGAAACAAGGGGAGGTTACTCTCATTTATGTAGCTAATGTTCAGATTACCCATAGTTGTACATACGTGTATCAATATCTAGACAACTTATTAAATGGAAAGCAAGCCAACCATATTTATTATAAAAAATTTTTTTGCAGCAAAATGGTTAAAAAGAATTGTTTTAAAATTTTAACATCACAATAAAAATAAAAATATTTCTTTTATACGAACCTGACCAACTACTCCACGCCCGCGTACCGTCTCTAAAGTTCCAGACAAACTAAATATTCGCCAATGACGTTCTCGTAGCTGTACTGTATCGTCTCCTAAATTCTCCAATCGAACACAATAACGCCACTGTTTTAGAAAAAAAAGACAAGAGAATAATAATTATACCAACTAGCAAAATAAAAAACGCACTCCGGGCAACATAAAAATAATTTTTTTTTTAAATATTACCTGAGGTGAGTGAGAGTTAAAAATTCAATTTCAATAAACTAAATTTTATTCAGTTCAATTCTGTCGAAAAATAAATTCTTTTCAATAAATAAGTGTAGCATAATTATTATGGTCTAAATTTGGGGATTGAAAAGAAAACAGTAATTGATTTCTAGAGAAAGAGAAGAAAAAGAGTTAAGAACAAAGAGAGGTTAAAGTTTGAAATGGTAAACACTCAACGGGGAGGGGGGGGGGAGACTGATCAACCAATGATCCCGGAACTAAAATTAAAAATAAAACCGGCAGTTCCAGTTTCTGCGGAGGAGCGGAAGTTGGGTGACCCTCAAGAAACGGAAGAGGAGAAAAATCGGTCTTTTTTCGGCTGGGCTTTCATATGGGTTTTGTATAGTTGTATAGGTGGGTGATGTGATACTGAACTTCAGCAACTCCTGCGACACTGTCGTTGCCAAACTGCATTGGTTCTTAACTTTTCTTTCCTCTGAACCACAATGGCTGTCTGGAGAGGGGGTGATTTGCTTGGCAACAGCTCATCCTCCATAGCAACCTGCCCAGGCTACGTACATAGGAGGGATGAGGGGGGTTCATACTTTGCCCAAGGGTGTAACTCTGATAGTGAACATAATAGTGTGAATAGAGTTCAAACTAGCTGTGGAATAATCATACTAATTCCAATTACTGTCGAATTGGTAAGACAAGGCAACAAGTAGCCGTAACTGAATACAGATCTAATCTTGTTGCAATCCTACTGTAGAATGCCAGGGTATTTATGAAGCCTCATAACATCAGTGAAACCAAGCAGCCAATCAGGACTCAAGGAATGGAATCACCCAAATACATGAATGGACTATTCTTCAGTTCCATAAGTACCAGCTGTCTTGGGTACGTTCAGTTGTGCTTAGACAGTTGCTGTTGTCCAAACCAACAGTATACTGACTGACTGACTTCAATACACATGTGGTTAGAAATATATTCTTTATAATTTACAAAGTGAACTCTGTTAGAGCTAAAGAAGCTTAAAAACGCCAATATGAAAAATAAACATTTATATCTTACAAGAATATATCCAGCAGTCATATGCTTACTGTAGAACAATCATACTAAGTTCTAATTACCGTCGAATTGGTAAGACAAGGCAACAAGTAGCTGTAAATCCAATACAGATCTAACCTTGTTACAATCCTACTGCAAAATGCCAGGGTATTTATGAAGCCTCATAACATCATAGAAACCAAGCAGCCAACCAGGACTCAAGGCACAGAATCACCCAAATACATGAACGGACTATTCTTGAGTTCCATAAATACCAGCTGTCTTGAGCACTAGTTCAGTTGTTTGGTTTGGTTTGTTTTGTTTTACGGCATATCAACCTCAATGGGTCATTTAATGCTGATAAAGTTTTGAAATAAATCAATTCTTAATGGATAATACAATTTTTTTATAAATACATTTTTCTATTTAACCCATAGATGGGACCCTAACAGGCACTACCACTCCGGGTCAGAGTGGATCAGGGAGCAATGGTGATGAAGGGGTGCTCCACATTCCCCAAACCTAGTTCAGTTGTGCTTAGCCAGTTGCTGTTGTCCACACCAACAGTATACTGACTGACTGAAATACTCGCTTACTACAATGTCGCAGTCCAGCATGTTAGCCATTACACCATGGGGAGACCCCCATAGACAATTGGATTTGTGCTCTGTAGTAAAAGAGTTAAAAAAAAAAAAAATTTTTAAATAAAAATCAAAAATTTTTAAATCGTTTTTATACTTACCCAAAAGACATGGGTTTGTTGAGATTCCTACAAATAGAAATAGAAAAATTTGACAATATATTTTCAATAGAAAACATTTTAATTGAAACATATTTATTCAGCTTAGTCTGGCACAAGGCTATGTACAGGACACCCAAGACAATTACTTGTGTGGCATAAGGCCATGTACAAATTTTTTTTATGTAGTTCAAAGGTGATGGATGTTTTTTGAATGACTTGAGTTTGAATTAGGTAAAAAAAGGCTCAAAACCGTTCATTGTTTGTTTGTTTGTTTGTTCTTGTTTTACGGCATATCAACCTCAATGGGTCAATTAATGCCGACTACGTTTTTGAAATGAATTGGTGATGTTTAATTTTCTAAAGGCTTTTTTTTTTTGACATATTTTTGTGAATGAAACTTTTAGATGATATTTTTTTTAACATATATTTTTGTGTTTTCATTTTTTTGGGAAGATTTTTAGATTTTGTTGTAGATGCGTGCTTCTTTTATGTATCCAAGTAGTTTTTCTGGGTTTATTTGGTAGAATATCTGTTTTAGATTTGTTGTTTGGTAGTATTTTTTTCATATTTGTTTTAGGTTGCTACATTCTGTTAATATGTGTTTGATTGTGTAGGGTTTTTGGCATGGTATGCAATATGGGGCTGTTTCTTTTTTGAGGAGGTATGAATGGGTAATGTATGAGTGTCCTATTCTTAGTCTGGATAATATTACTTCTTCTTTTCTGGATATTTTGGTTTGATTTATTTGAAGTTTTCCTATTTGTGGCATTATTTCATGTAGTTTGTCGTTTTGGAAGTTATTCCAATAATTTTGCCATTTTTGTTTTGTGTAAATGTTTATGGTTCATTTTATTACATATATGGAGGTATATGTAATGATTAGTATCATGGACACAACTTCAAATCCTGGACAAGGCTGTTTGCATTTCATATAGCACTAGTTTAACAGGTTATTTAGAGTCTTCTTTCTCCTGGGCTGGTTGACTAAGCAAGGTTAAAGAGCCCATTTAATAACAAAACATAGAACTTTCTCAAATCCCCAAGAATGACTTTACATATATGGAGGTACGTGCTGTAATGATTAATGGCACAGCAAATGGACACAACTTCTGGATGAGACTGTTTGCATTTCATATAGCACTAGCATCTTTGGTCAAAACCGTTCATTGATTAGCGTTCAAATTGAATGTTCACGACATGATTGGTACATGTAAAAACGAAAGTTAAGATGTGATTGGAATATCCATCACTTTTGAACTAGAAAAAAATGTTTCTCTTCTTTTTATCATATTGCCCTGAAGAAGGTTTTATATAAACCGAGATGTTTAAATGTCGACATAAACATCATAATAAATTCATCTTTTTTTAAACAATTTTTTTTCCCCCCCCATTTCTATATATTGTTGGTTTGAATTGATTTGTTTTACAGCATATCAAACTCGGTGGGTTATTTAATGCCGACAATGTTTTGAAATAAATTCATTCTTAATGGATAAACAGATTTTTTTTTTTTATAAACACATAATACGCATTGGTGCAGAATGCAAATCTGATGCAAGCAAGTGTGTGTGTGTATATATATATATATATATATATATATATAAAATTCTAGCTAGTTATATAGACACATAGTAGTAAGACCGCTCACATAAGATTAAAAAAAAATTGTTAAACAGATGTGTCTTTTGTTTACATATACATATACATATATATATATATATATATATATATATATACACATATACATCAATACTTATATCAAGAAAAGAAAGAACTCTCACTCTGCTTCCAATATAGAATGGTATAACGGTCACTCTAATATTCTCCGTAATTTCTCTGTGGACATCAGACAACTGCAGCCAGGGGTGATTCTTCTCCTGCCAAGCACGGAGAGTATCCCGAGCTATAAACGCAGGGGCTGCAATTAGAACAGTTTACACAAATCAATACAAAAAAAAAAAAAAAAAAAAAAAAAAGCAATATCTCGAAAGCCATGAAGATTGAAACCTTCAACTCGGCCATAACTAAACTAAATTACAATCACAAAATACAAGGGTGAATCAAAAAGTAATGCAATTTTGTTTAGGACAGGAAATGGTTATTTTTATGAATTTTTGAGATGAGGCTTGATAATTAGTATTATTTGTTTTTGGTTTGGTTTGTTTTATGGCATATCAACCTCAGTGGGTCATTTAATGCCGATAAAGTTTTGAAATAAATCAGTTCTTAATGGATAATACAATTTTGTTTATCAACTCATGTTTTTCTATTTAACCCATAGATGGGACCCTAAGAGGTACTACCACTCCGGGTCAGAGTGGACCAGGGAGCAATGGTGATGAAGGGGTGCACCACATTCCCCAAACCTCCAGAACTGGAACCTCACCATCAGAGAGTTTAACGTCATTCCCAGGACATAGTATTATTTGTATTATTCGGACTATTGTCCTCATCTTCATTGTTATCTGTAAGTTTCATTAAATTCTTTACCCTGTCTCAGCTAAGAAAATTTTAAATGTGAAAAGAAAATAATTTAAACACTAAGGACAAAAAAATGCTGTGTCACTGAATTATACAAGGAATTAGTCAAAAAGTAATGCCATTTTGTATTAGGACAGGTATAATTACCAACACAGGAACATGTATCATACATCATTATTATTCCAGTGACAAGGAAGTGAAATCTGTAGTGAAGAAGTGGCTCAAAGAACAGTCAACAGAATTTTACGGGGTAGGGTTATATGCTCTTATTCGAAGGTGGAACATTGCTATTGAGAGAAACGGTGACTATGTGGAGAAGTAGGAATGTAATCCACAGAGGACCAGCTTCATCTTGATGTATGATACATGTTCCTGTGTTGGTAATTATACCTGTCCTAAACAAAATGGCATTACTTTTTGAGTCACCCTCATAGTTTTGGTACACGTGTCTTCTTATAACTTAGAAAAGAGATGCCACTGATCATTGAAATCGGGCATATACTTTAATATGTTTATAAGGAAAAGTACAAAATACAGTTTTTGACTTTTACTGATTAAATAGATATAATTCAATAATTAAAAATCAATTTGTGGAACTCTTCACAGTTCCTCATAAGTAAGTACAAAAAGTTAAGACTCACCATATTTAAATATCACACAGATTCCATAGGTGAAAGGGGGGAGTGGCATGGTGGATTATATACTGGACTGCTACATCTTAGTAAACGAGTTCAAAATCCAGTCGCACTTTTACATTTACTTTCAGACAAATACACTTGGGAAAGGTATGAACCCGTCATCCCTCCAGCTATAAGTTAAATAGTACCACTACTGTTCGTCTACAAGGATGCATTTGGCATTAAATAGCCCATGAAGGTTGATATGCCCTTAAATAAAGAAACCAAATCAAACCATAGGCAAAATTTGAATTTAATGCTTTTTCAAATATAAATGTTTTACAATTTAGTACTAATTGAAAAAAAAAAAAATTCTTATTTTTTTTGGAGAACAAAAAATCATAATATTTCAAACCAAAGTGTACTTTTTTAAAAATAATATTTTAAATCTAAATTTTTGTAAAAATTAACATTTTTTTTAATTCTTACCTTTTTTTTTTTTTTTTAATTGTAACATTTTTAAAATAGGGATTAAAAAGAAAATAAATGAATTCGTCTTTTTATCACTTTAAATCAACAGGCAATTAAAAACTAGCGTTTAGAAAAATAAAATTGTTTTTTAAACCACTCACGAGTTTAGGATTACATTTTTTTTAAAAATAATATTTCAAATGTAAAATCCTCTTAGTCTGGTCATGGACCAGGTACTATATATATATATATATATATATATATATATATATATATATATATATATATATATATATGCTCTGTATATAATTAATTCATTGGTTATCATACATTGAGCTCTCATAAGGATTTATAAAAATCCTTGTATGAATATATATGTTTGCACCAATAAGTGCATACAGTATGGTTGTACAGCGAGATTTTGATAATTCCAAATAGAATCATCCCTTACTTACCAGTCATTTGGATTATCTTTATTATTTTTCTTTTTATGTTTCTAAGCTGTGATGCTGAACCAATAAAACAGTTTTATTTATCATTGCATACTTTCGAAATGTACGCAGACCTCTAATCAAGGTATTACTGTATTTTTTTTGGACCATATGACCTTTAGGCACCCCTTTTTGATCTCGATTCAGAAGGACATGTTTTTCATTTATACTGTCAATATCCGGTTGTTTGTTAACAGACGATTTTTAGAGTTTTTTTTTTTTTTAATTATAAAACTAACCCCTAACAGACGACTGGATATTGACGGTGTAAATGAAAAAACATGTCCTTCTGATATCAAGATCAAAAAGGGGTGCCTAAAGGTCATATGGTCAATTATTTTTTAAAAAGTGCAAATACTTACAGCCACCAGGGTCGTGCATAAGAAATTTGTTAAATAGTTCATGGTGTATTGGGTGTCGCTCATTTGTTGAATATGGAAGAATGTCGTTATGGGCCAAATAGTCTAAACCTGAAATTAAATCAAAGAAAATTAGCAATACAAAAAGGTTTATATTGTAAGTGTTTTTAGATTTGGTAAAAAAAAAATAGGCTAAACTTGCAAATTGGTCGGAAAATTAAAACATATTACAGTTGACCTAGAAAAAAAAAAAAAGAACCCAAATTATTTATTTATTTTCCCATTAAACTAACCCTAAACCCCAACACCAAACCCTAACCCTAAACTCCCCAGTTAAAATTAACAGTTTTATTACAACATTTGTGGGTTCTGTTTTTTCTGGGTCACCCTAATTTTCTGAGCGATTTGCAAGTTTAGCCCAAAAATATAGCGTAACCGATATACAGGTTGAGTTTTATACAGTTCTGAGTGACAATCATTTGATTGCAAGTTCAATCCTGACCACGGGCGATAATAACATAGAATACCTAACATAGCTTAACATTTGTACCCGGTCGAGGTTAACGGAATAAGAACAGTCAACAGTCCTACCCGGTGGGTTGAATAGAGGGTTCAGTTCGAGTTCGGTGAAGGCTCCCGACAAGCGCCTTAAATTAATGTTGAATTAAGAAAGTACGACAATGGTTAATTTTATTAATTGGTCTGTTAATTCACAAATTTTGTTTGGTTTGTTTTACGGCATATCAACCGAGGTGGGTTATTTAATACCAACTAAGAATTTAATTGGGTGTTAGTTCAAAGCTAACAACCGCATTCCTATAATGCAGGGATCACCAAACTTTTTTCACAATGGGCCAGATAATTGAAAAAAATAATGAGTGCAGGCCACATTATTATTCTAACAAGTGAAAATTCAGGATCGCATAAGTAACAAGTGAAATATTCACATGCACAAAATTTTATAACCTACCTACAGTAGTTAAGTCCATGAAGATTTAGTAAGCTTAACATGATATTTAAATTTAAATGGTATTAGAACGTCTTGCATTCCGTATGTTTTAACAAACAATTTTAAGTACCATCAGCAGGCCTGATAAAATGCCTTAGTCGGCTGGATCCGGCCTGCAGACCGTATTTTGGTGACCACTGCTATAATGCATTATATTATCCAAAATAGAGTAACCCAACACAGAATATGTGGTAGGGCAAAGACAAGTCAATTTACATAGTTTGATTGGATTTCATGGCATGTCAACCCTTGTTGGGTTATTTTATGCCAAAGACATTTAGTTCAATTCATACTGGATGTGTATTCAAAATGTTTTTTAAACTCATTTTTTTTTTCTAATACATTTTAAAACTCATTTTTTCTATTTAACCTATAGATGGGACCCTTACAGATACTACCACTGCAAGTCAGAGTGGACCTGGGAGTAATGGTGATGAAGGACTACTCCACACTCCCTAGAGCTCCAGAATTGGAACTTCACCATTAGATGCAGTTTAATGTCATACCTAGGATACTAAAAACCTCAGCCACCACCTTCTACACATATATGATAAAAAGGGTTGGGGTTTGCCATAAGGACAAGAGGGTGAGGACAATGTATAGGTGCTAGGGCTTGATGTGCCAGCCGAGTGATCAGAGGGGGCCTCTCCAACCATCTAGCCTAAGTAAGGGCTAAAGTGGAGTGTTGTATGTCATGGACTGCTCAGACACCAGGATTCTGTCCTTAAGCATCTCGGGTTGCCACACACAGCCAACGGGTAGACCTATGGAGGGGGGATTTTTACCCCTCTGCAAAGGTGCAGTCTACTGCCCCAGCCCACTGGGCAGGGTTGACCCTAGGTAAATCAAACAACAGAAATTGAAACTTGTGGGGGTGGGGGGCATTGTGTTTTAGTTATTGATACAAGATACTTAGAAAGAAAACATTTCTTATCTCTCATGAAAATTAAATAATATCACTTGGGCACCTCATGTCTTGTTTTAAACTGACAAACCTTTGAGAGTCTTCTGCCAATTGTTGCAGGGTCACGGTTGGCTGGTTTTCCAGCTTATTTAATACCCTTCGCCTAATTTCAGCATCTTTCGCTGATACTAAACCCTGGCAATAAATAAGACATTTAAAATTGTTAGAGCTTAATTCAGACAGCTTAAAATCGTCACAGTGTTTATTAACTGTTGACGCAAAGGTTGTATAATCTTCGTTTTCTTTTGAATTAAGTTCATGCACTTCCAACGTTTATGGAATAATGGTTAGTAAGCTAGATAGCAGACCATTGTTAATAAGATCAATTCTCACTGGGTGCCCCATACTTCTGGCCTTGTGTCACATCTAAGCTAAGCTAATGACTAAATAAAATCACTTACCAGAAATGGCATATAAAGCCCGACTATTCTCTTGATTTCCAAGAAATGTCACAGCCTCAGTCTGGGCCCTCTGCAAAAGGAGAAAAGAAAAAAGAAATAAAGTTAAAATTGAGAGAGAGAGAGAAGATTTACCACATAATAACAGTGTGAAAATTATCTATACTAGCAAATATATGCACCCTCCGTAGGGTGCAAGTATTTAAATTTAATGTAATGAGATATATTAAATTAGAAAGGCTAATGAAACTAAATAAGAATGCAGATAAAAAGATTTAAAACAGAGGGGGTATAATCAAAAAATAGAACAACTGAAACTTAATCTTCAGTCACTCCCGTCTTTCATTGCTAAATTTTCTTAATTTATCAAATTAGTTAAAATATGAAATAAAGAATAAAATGATAGTTATTTCTTCTTGTTAGAAATCTTAGAAATCAATACTACTAGATATTTAGCATGTACCCCACCTGTACGGGTTAGGCACAAGACCTTATTAATGTGGGACCACCCACGAACCAAAGCTTACGGGTGGCGGGTGCAAAAAACGCGTTGATCCTGTCTGCATTCTTTCTCAAGGGGGGCACTTCAGGCATCGGGCAATAAACCCAGCCCTGTACCTTTAAATCGAGGGGGCAGGTATTGCCTGGGGGGGATTGCCCCCTGGGATCAACGCTTTTAAATACAGCAAACCCAGGCCGGGGCTGGATCTAAATCAATAATACCAAGCACATATTCATTAAAATCAAATTTTTGATATCAATATGCAAATTAGCCTTCCTGTTCACAATGTAAAGCACTATTTTTTGTATATATAAATACAATTGCATGTTATTAGTATATGGATATAGTCAACAATATTAATAATGTAAAACAACAATATTAATAAATGAGGTTTGAATAAAAATAAAGTTATGGAGAATGTGACGTAAATAAGAAAGGGAATTGTGACTTGAGTAGTGATATAGTTTTGGTTACAGACAAACACACAATCTCTATTATAATAAAAAAATTAAAAATAGTTACTATAATTGTTTACCAATTATTATTATTATTAATTACTTGAAATCATATAACTGTTATAGTAAATAACTATTCTTATTTAGTAATCAGCATTTGTTTGAATATGTTGGCGTTTTTTGTGATATAAGGTGTATGCCAGATGTCCACTTCTACTTATAGACTCACCGATGACCATGTGACCAACCTATTGGCCAACCACTGGCAGTACTCTGCTGCTGATATTGTTATTTATACGGCTGTTCGGATCTTAACAACTCATAACTACTTGAAGCTTCGTGGATGACGGAACATAGGATTATATCACTGGACCTTTGACACTACGTAGGATTCCATAACTCAGGACTTATTCACTTACCAAATGATTCCATAGCTCAGGACTTACTTACTTTAAGTCATTTACAACTGGCCAAGGATGGGTGAGAAACTTAACAGCACACAGTTATGATATTAAGTATTCTTATCAAACACTAATAATTATATGGTTTCAAGTATTTTTTGTTTAATTTAATAATAGTCATTTGTTTGAACACACATGGTTTCAAGTAAGGAATGATAATCCTTAGTAAACAATTATAGCTTCAAGTACTGTATTTGACTCATATAGGACGCACCTCATATAGGACGCACCTTTTTCCCAAAATTTCGGCTCAAAAAATTGTCCTGCGTCTTATACATTGAAGGTGAAATTTGAGACCATCCCGTAGACCTAGGCTAATCTTCTCTATGATGCTCACTAACCCAGCTTACATTCAGTACTTTTACCTACCTTTACTGCCAAATTGCTTTTATACAGCTATGTTTCTGCTTGTGTAATGCACAGCTAGACGGTTTTCGACAATATATGCTTAAATACACTAAAAACTTTTTTTCCTGAATCTGACCTGCTGAAATGGGGTTGCGTCTTATATGCCGTTAAATACGGTAATTATTCTTAATACAAATAATTGGCTTCCATAAATATAGAAACAATATGCATAATCTGTACTTACAATGTAGGGGCAATCTCTGGAATCAACCAGAACTAAATAATATAAATGAGTGCGACCTTTGACCTCCTTGCCAACGACCGTCGTGTCATCCTCAGGGGGCCTGTTAAAAAATAAGAAAAATGTATATATTGTGAAAGCATATACTTATGAAATTTTTTTTTCTTCTTGAAGGAGATTCACACAAAATGCTAACAAGAATTTTTTAAATAATAAATATTTTATAAAATATAGATTTATAGGTAAGCTAAATAAATGAGAGTAACCTCCCCTTGTTTGTTTTACTTTGAGGAAGCTGTATATTTTGGTCAGCCATTTTCATTTCACCATAAATCTACACTGAAAATACGAATTTGTTCGAATCAATACAACTACATGTTTTAACACGAAAATGTCATAAAATGTGTTCTTAATTGTGCTAGTTCATTATTTGAAATGAACTTAATTGTTATTAAGTGAAGCAAACAAGGGAAGGTTACTCTCATTTATGTAGCTAATGTTCAGATTACCGATTTATAGATCTTAGTTTTTTTAAATCATCAAAATCTATCCATAACTTTTTAAAATATAAGCAACTGATTTTTTTGTTTGGTTTCTTTTATGGCATATCAAACTCGGTGGGTTATTTAATGCTGACCAAGTTTTGAAATAAATTCATTCTTAATGGATACTCAATTTTGTTTATAAAGATTTTTCTATTTAACCCATAGACGGAACCCTAAGAGATACTATGGGTCAGAGTGGGCCAGGAAGCAATGGTGATGAAGGGGGTGCTCCACATTCCCCAAACCTCCAAAACTGGAACCTCACCATCAGATAGAGTTTAACGTCATTCCCAAGACACGAATACCCTAAGCCATTACCTTCTAACATACATATCACATAGGTGCTAGGGCATGACGTGACCAGCCGATTGATCGGAGGGAGCCTATCTGACCACCAAGTCTAGCCAAAGTAATGACCAAAGTGTAGTGTTGCATGTCATGGACTGCTCAGCCACCTGGATTCCATCTCAAAGTAAATTAAAAAACATTCCAGGCAGAATCCAGACTAGCAATCCTGAAATTTTGTATTCCCAAGGACAGGATTTTAATGTCAGTGTGTCCGTGTGTCACACTTTTCAAATTTACTCCTAGAGACCGTAGCCCTGCATATCATACCATTTTTGAATCAGGGCAATTCCATAAGCAAATTAAAAAACATTTCATGCCGAATCCAGACCTGCAATTCTGAAAATTAGTTCTGTCACCCTCAAATAAAATATTGCATGTATCTATTAATTATTAATCAAATAATTATTTTGAATATTTTACACATACATTTTACACAAAATTGTAGGTATTTATTTATTAGTAAACTTTTTATTAAACTTCTTGTTACTTAAGAAAAAAAAAAAAAAAATGGCAAGAGTAAAAATAATTTTCAAAATTGATTACAAATAATTTTTACATCTAAAGTAATACAATTAATTTCATAATTTCTTAAGCAGTGACAGTTTCGGTTACAGACAAACTGAGACTGAACCTCCATAGACAAAAGATGCTGATAGGTACGCGTCCTGCGTCCCTGATGCACAAAAATCTAAAAGGACGCAGTAAAATCATATCCATGCCTCCCAGTGTTTTTCTTTTTTCTTCCATCACCAATTCAAGCTAACTGTATATACATTTCAATAGTTTCTTCAAAATGACTTACACAGGATAGTTTACAAGGTAGGAGTTAGACAGCTTCAATTGAGACCCATAAATTTTCCCGGGGACTCATTCAAAGAAATATGTGCATCCCAGGATGCACTAAATCAAAAAGCTATCAGCATCACTGATAGATTTTTTTTTTTTTTTTTTTTTTTTTTTTTTTTTTTTACTTAATCTTTTTCAAAAGATCTTATTTTTGCAGACCCCTAAAATGGTTCTGCGGACCATAGAGAACTACCCCCATAATCATTACAATTAAGACAGTACACAATCTACATTATCCTTCCATTAGTTAAGAAAATACAGTTCTACTCACTTTTCTTCACTTTTTGTTCCCGCATCCCGATCATAGACCCTTGCTAACCATGGGAACAGGACAATTCCTCTGTAACCAAAGACTTTGTGGAGAAAGAGCTGCCAAAAGAGAAATTAATACAAATATAAAAATCAGGAATAAGAATAGAAAGAATCAAATATTTGTCATACCCAGGACACACTGTTCTAAGGTAACAATAGTCCTTACCAGTACTGAATATAAAATAACTACCAGACAGGAAAAAAAATTAAGAGCAAACACTTACAATACATATACCAAAATTAATCTATTAAGATTTTTGGATTTTTTTTTTTTTTTAGAAGCATTGTTGAATAAATTATATATCATTATTTATATTTTTGCTTGAAGGCAATTACAATGCGTATATTGCATAAAATTCAATAATTATAGAAGATAATAATGACAAGTGAATTTCGGTAAAGAATTATTCGGTGTGTAGAACATTGTACAGACTGTTTCAACTTTATTAAGGCTCATCAGCGATGAGATACTAACGATTTCCCTCAGACAGAAATCGAAACCGGGACTTCAGCAGGATAGTCAGAAACCATACTGCCTCGGCCACGATACAGCACGGGACAATCCTTATGTATGTAAACTAATCTATTAAGGTTTTTAAATGTAAAATATTGAGTATTTCTCTGAATTTTTAAGATGAGGCTTGATTATTTGGATTATTCGGACTATTGTCCGAATCTTTATTGCTATCTGTACAACGTTTTGGCCGATGTGCCCTCCAGCCTTCTTCAGGTATTTCTTGTCTCCTGCTAATTTGAAGGCAGAATTCCTTAAGAAAAAAAAGAAAAAAAAAAAAAAGATTAAAAATTTGGGAGTGCTTATCTTGAAGATAACCAAAACTTTGAGAAAAAAAAAATGACTTGATAGTGGGCTACTACGAATATCAGGCAAAAACATTTCACCTGACATTCATAGTTTAAATCCAGTTATCTAATTTTTTTTTCCCCTCGGATACTTACCCAAATTGGGGTGCGTCTTATAGGCCGTCAAAATAAGGCACTAATTAACCTGTGAAATTTCTAGGGGTTCAGCTAATAATTACATAAATAAATTGAATTTGGATTATTAGCACTATTGTCCTCTCTTTATTGTTATCTGTACAACGTTTCGGCCGATGTGCCCTCCAGCCTTCTTCATGTATTTCTTTTCAAACTTGGGAACCTGTCCAATTGGACACATACCATAGTGGATAAAGGTGTTGGGTTAAGACAGTTCTAAGTGACAGTTATCTCAAGGCTGCAGGCTCAATCCTGGTCAAAGGTGACAGTAACACAGAATAATAATTAACACAACTTAACACCTGTACCCCAGCTATGGTTAGCAGAATGAGAACAGGATACCCTGTGGATTGAATAAAGGGTTGGGTTCAAAGTTCCATGACTCCTGACTATGAAAAGAAGGTTCTCAAGTTTGATAAGGCTCGCCAGCCCGTTAAGAAATACCTGAAGAAAACCAGAGGGCACATTGGATGAAACGTTGTATAGATAACAATAAAGATGAGGACAATAATACAAATAAAACTAATTACCAAGCTTCATCTCAAAAATTCAGAGAAATAGTAAATAAATTGAATATGTTAAAATTTTTCACCTGTCCCGTTTCATAGGCACGACCTCGTTCTCGGGGAGTTTCCAAAAGTCCGACTTCAGCCAATCTTAAAAAGGAGAAAAAAAATTTATTTAAAAAAAAAAATTGAAACGATTGATATTCTATTGTTTGCTGGATTTAATGTTTCAGATTAAAATAATCAATGTTTAAGAATACAAAAGCTGAATTAACTGTGGTTTGGTTTGGTTTAATGACATATCAACCCTTGTGGGTTATTTGATGCTAAATATTTTTTTAGTATACATAGGGGGTCCTGTGGCTTTGGCCCTGGACCGATAAAATTAACAGCGTTGATCCCAGGGGGCCATCCCCCCAGGCAACGCCTGCCAACTCGAGCTAAAGGGGCAGAGCTGGGTTTATTGCCTGGTGCCTGAGGGGGAATGCCGACAGATCAACATATTTTTTGCACCTGCCCTTCATGAGTTTTGGTTCCCATAATAGAGCCTTGTGCCTAACCTGTATATGTGGGATATGTGGTAAATACACTTATATAGAGATGCTGATAGGTACGCGCCCTGCGTCCTGACACAGTAAAATCCTATCCATGAATCCCAGTGTTTTTCTTTTTTCTTCCACCACCATCTCAAGCTAGCTGTAAATACATTTCAATAGTTTCTTAGAAATGAATTACACAGGATAAGTTACAAGGTAGGAGTTAGACGGCTTTAGTTGGAACCCATAAATTTTCCCAGGGACTCATTCAAAGGAAATGTGTGCATCCCAGGACCCACTAAATCAAAAAGCTATCAGCATCACTGCATATATATAGTATTTGACAAGAAAAAAAGAAAAAAAAAAAAGTGAAAAAAAAAAATGAACCATTTTTTATTATTGCTACAAATTTTAATGAAATTTCAATAACTTAGACACACATAGGAAGTGATTATTTTCCTTGAAAAGTCAATTTTTTAAAAAGAAAATTATTTTTTAAAATTTGATTTGGTTATTGTTTAATGGCATATCAAGCCGTGTGGATTATTTAATGCAAATCTTGTTTTGAGCTTTTGTGTGTGTGTGTGTGTGTGTATATATATATATATATATATATATATATGAAGTAAATGGAAGTGAATCCGACAGTATGAATTAAACATTTTTTTGAAAAAAAAAAAAAAAAAAAAAAAAGATGTTATTAGTTCACTGACAGAATCTGTTTCAACCTTTTAATAAAGCAGTCTTCTTCATATTTATGATGGAGAGATGGAATAAGTAAACTATTAAAAACCGGAAATTTGAACGTTCAGGTTTACTTATTCGCTCTTGAAGAAGACCGCTTTATTAAAAGGTCGAAACAGATTCTGTCAGCAAACTAATAACATCACACAACTTCTTAAGCAGAGTTTAACAGGTTTTAATTCAGAGTTTTCCTTCTCTTAAACTGATCACCTAGCCAAGGGTAAAGATCCCAGTCTGCCCTACTAATTACCCATAGCTGGAGGGAGAGTAGTTGGATGCATACCTTTCCCAAGGCTATTAGCACTATGTGAAAATGCAGTTTTTTTTGTATATATGATTTGTAAATGAATAGTTGGTAGGTAAATATCTTAGTTTTTCAGACTTAAACACAGTCTCTCAACAGGTGTCACAGCATGCTTTTTTGAACAAATCTTGAAAGTAGTATGGCAATTCAAAAATGATATTACCAATAAATAATTTTCTCAATTTCTTTTTAGAACGGGACCAATGTTATTCAGATGTGCCACACTAGGTACAGTAAGCAACCCAAGGTCTGTCTGCTAGACTAAACAAAGTTTAGTAAATAATAACAATTCAACTGCTCTTCTCCTCCTTTGAAGAATAATGAGTCATCTAGTTGTCACCCGAGTTTGTTACAGCAAAAATAAAAACGTTTCTACTAACACAGACAGACGTGTTGAATTAAGGGAGTGTGCTAATATGTCTTGAAATTGTCGCAAACCAATGCACACAGATTTCATTGGCTGACAGTGAGGGAGTCTATCCCCTTTTCACTAGCAATAGACTAAGGAGATTGTTTTTTTAGTGTCTGAGGTGGAGTGCCACACCTACCATCAGCTCCTTACTTTACTGCACAGATCTTTGTGCTACTCATACGCTGAGTTGGCAAGGACCGGTATCGAACCAGGAACCTTGTGATTCCTAGACGGACGCTCTACTGACTGAGCTAAATCAGCCTTGTAAACAAAATAATTGACCTTGTGTCACATCCTGCTCTTGGCAGAAGGGTAAGGGTTGATCAAAAGGTTAGTGGAATTAAATTTGGATCTGTAAATTTTACTGTTGAACCATGTGTTTAATATTAGTTAACTGAATTAAAACTAAAATTGTCTTTTTTTAAAAAAACTCGGTTGTATAAAACAAATGCTAACTTTATCATCAGGTTACAGAGTGAAGGTTAAAATTTGGTTCTGCATTTTAGAGAAAAATAAATTTTTTCAAGTAAAAACAGGTTGTAAAATGGGGGTTCTATTTACTAAATACGTATAATACCAAAGAGGACCCTTACTTTGTGTCCATTTTTAAGCAAGTAATAATCGTTTTCAATAATCCGTAATTTCCAAGTACGGAAGTTTGAAAGTACAAAAAACATTAAGTGGTATTTTTATTTTTCTCTTCGACTATTAAATTGATGGTATTACGAAAAACCCCAACCTAATCCCAGGTTTTATCAATTAGATAAAAAATACAAATTCCCATTAGTTGTTAAATTTTTAGTCAGATAACGTCTGAAAGAAATAGCCTTTTTAAAAATAGCAATAACACAAGAAGACGTGCTAATTTAAATTATCTTTTTAATATAAATCTTCTGGTATCAAAAGAATTATTAATAACAAAATGGGTGGACTGGACTCTATTCTAAAGAAGCCAGTCTTTTTCTTTTCGGTAGAAAAACAAAACAAAAACGAAACACAACACTATGTATGCTTTAGTGTTAAATTTCTTAGGGAGTTAAAACAACCAAAAAGAAGAAAGGTTACTTTATAGGCTTCCGTACTTTAATAAATAAAAACTTAAACATGTTTGCATAAATATGAAGAAAAGAGCCCACCTTAGCTTTGATTTACGTTTATAAATTAAACACAGACTGTCATACAGCTGGAGACAAAGTCAGGGATCACTTTTTAATTAGACACTATCGTAGATCCAACCCCCACTTCATAACCACTTCACTCGCTTCCATTTTAAAACTTAATTTTTTCGAAGATGAAAAATTTTCCCAAAGAACTGAAGGTCATTTTCAAAGAGAGCAAAACAAACTACACAAGAAAAATAAATTTTACGCCAAAATTACCGGAGTCCATTTAACCGAATCTTCTAAGATGACATTCATTCAATGTCTTCACAATAAAAAAAAAAAAAAATTTTTATTTTTTAATCGAAAGCTTTTTTTTTTTTTTCAAGCCGAAATAAAATACAAGTGGCATAACCCGAATTTAATACCAAAAACAAAATTTCTATTAAGGTTAGGTGAACACAGTAAACAATACTGTATTCAAAACACGAGTGACCTTTTATAAAAAGAAAAAAGAAATCCCATTGCATGTGGGTTGGTAGTAACTAGTGTGTTTTGAATTTAGCAGCACGGTGTCAAAACAGGCCGGTTTTTTCAATCTACGGAAGGACGTACGAACAAGAAATTAGAATTAGCCAAACCGTAAGCAAATCTATTAGGAAATGCACGTTCAAATGAATCAGCTATTTTCCAAAGACTGAATCCCATGTCTGTATTTATTTTATTTATTACCTTGTCTCATATTGTGATATTAAACATTTTGATAGTTGTCTAAAATAACCCGTTGTGGAAATCGAGGTACTGAAAGGTCGTTTAAGGGCGACCATTGTACAGAGTGGTCCGAAAGTCTTGTCACCCCTACATATTGTTTTAACTTTCATTATTTTTTCTTTTAATAATATATTATATGATATACTATAATATAATTGATTGTAATATATCATAATAATGATAATATAATTTTCTATTTCATTTCCAACGGCTTATTTCATGCAATTATAGTTGATTAATTAGGTGTTATATATTTAAGTAGGGAGTGACAAGACTTTCGGACCACGCTGTACATTACACATTTTTCGCCTCAGCGGGTTATTCTGGACATGTACCCGGGTTTTTCCCCCCTATTCAAGTCTGAACATGGAGACATCGCATGATCAGATTTGGTTAAAACATGTCTAGTTTCCATGGATTTTATTTACATTATTAATTTATCCCTAAAATAGATATACCTTAGGTATACCCACATTTTCGTCTGCTTTTCATTTTAAAAACGAATTAAATCGATTATTTAAGGTCTAATTTTCGTCTAAGTCGAAAAGTAGTAACATAATGGGCATCAGTAAAAAAAAAAAAAAAAATTAAAAAAAAGCAAAATAATATTTATTACACATGTAATTTATTTTTAATACATTTAAAACGATTTTTTTCGGTCAATTTTGCTCCAATATAACCGTAAATACTGTCTAAAAATGACTTAAAAACCATGTTTACAAAATAAATTTAACCCTCCCGATTGAAAAAACACACCAAAAAAAATCAGGGAATTATCCGATTTTAATGAAATTTTCAGTGTTGATTTATCAATGAATGAATTCTATAATGCATCAGCTATTTTAGGTAATTTTAGGTTGATTTTTAGTAAATTTTTTTCAAACGAAGGGGTTAAATTTGTTTTGTAAAAACACGGATTTTTCGACAAATTGTGTATACCTAATCAGTCAATAAAATCGCTACCCCAAAAAATGATTTTACCGCAATACGACAGAAAACTGGCTACATCAAATCAATATTTCAGTGGATGAAAAGACAAATTTAGAGTGAATTTTATTAAGTTGCATCGTTTGGCTTCATTGTTTAATGGCATATCAACCTTTAAGGGTTATTCAATGCCAAAGCCATCCTTGTAGAAGAACAGTAAAAAGTAAAACTTCACAGAGTGGCTCTTTAGTCGATATCAGCCTTTTCGCTAGCACTAGACCAAGAAGATTGTTTTTTGCTGAGGTGGAGTACCACACCTATTGTCAGCTACACTTTACCGCACAGATCAGATTAACCAATCTGTGCTACTCATGTGCTGGCTGGAACGGGTATCGAATCTGGAAATTTGCAATTCCGAGACAGGTGGTCTACCGACTGAGCTAAACCGGCCCCATAACCCATAGCTGGAGGGATGAAGAGGTTCATACCTTTCCCAAGAGTATTAGTCAGAAAGTGAATGTAATAGCATGACTGGAGTTTGAACTCACTTAACATGATGTTGCAGTCCAGCATGTTAGCCGCGACGGAGACCACCTTAACAGTTGGAGTAGCAAGATATTTAAAGACAATTCAACTTTTGCTAGGTTACAGGTGGGGGGGATGTCTTATTCACCCTAATTTTTAGAGCATTGGATTGGTTGATTAGTTTAACGGCACATCAACTACTTATGGGTCATTTTATGCTGAAATCTAATCTATAAGTAAAGTTGGCAGAGTAGCCTGTTGTTGGTTTGGTTTGGTTTTACGGCATATCAGCCGATAAAGTTTTGAAATAAATCAATTCTTAATGGATAATACAATTTTTTTATAAATACATTTTTCTATTTAACACATAGATGGGATCCTAACAGGTACTACCACTCCGGGTCAGAGTGGACCAGAAAGCAATGGTGATGAAGGGGTACTCCACATTCCCCAAACCTCCAGAACTGGAACCTCACCATCAGATAGAGTTTAACGTCATTCCCAGGACATGTAGACCCGCAGCCACCGCCTTCTAGCACCCATATGATAAAAAGGGGTTGGGGCTTGCCATAATGGCAATAAGGTTGGGAAAATCATATAGGTGCTAGGGCTTGACGTGACCAGCCGATTGATCGGAGGGGGCCTCTCCGACCGCCGTCTAGCCCAAGATAGGGCCAAAGTGGAGTATTGCATGTCATGAACTGCTCATCCACCTGGGCTCTATCCTTAAGCATCACGGGCCGCCACCCACGGCCAACAATGGCCCCATTGGGGGAGTCTTACCCCTCTGCAGAGGTGCAGTCGGTGCATTCTAACGCCCCAGCCGACAGGGCGGTGCTTTGAAGGAGTCCCCGAGAAAATTTATGGGTCCCAACAGCATCTAGTGGTGAGGTTCCAATTTTGGAGTTCTGGGGAGTGTAGAGTACCCCTTTATTGCCATTACTCCAAGATCCACTCTGACCCAGAGTGGTAGTATCTGTTAGGGTCCTATCTATGGGTCAAATAAATCAAAAAAGGAGTTTTTAAAAAATGAATACCCAACAAGAATGAATAAAACAAAACGTCTTCAGCATAAAATAACCCAACAAGGGTTGACATGCTGTAATATCCAACCAACCAACCACATCCAGTGATGCTGATAGCTTTTTGATTTAGTGCATCTTGGGACGCACATATTGGCTCTGAATGAGTCCCCAGGAAAATTTATGGGTCCCAACTAAAGCAGTCTTAACTCCTACCTTGTAACCTATCCTTTTTATTTCTAAGAAACTATTGAAATGTATTTACAGTTAGCTTGAAATAGTGGGGGAAGAAAACAAAAACACTGGGAAGCATGGATGCGATTTTACTGCGTCCTTAGGCGCGTACCTATCAGCATCTCTGGATGTGTTAACAAAGTATCACATTTCTCTAATCCCTGTCAACAGGGTGGTCATATTTTGTAACATATAGCAAGTTTTGGTAACAGAGTATTACTCATGAGCTGGATTCTCACTGAGTGCCCTATACTTCTCACCTTGTGTATGTTACAATTAACCTAAGCTCAACAAACAAGTATTTTGGTTTGGTTTGTTTTGTTTTACGGCATATCAACCTCAGTGGGTCATTTAATGCCGATAAAGTTTTGAAATAAATCAATTCTTAATGGATAATAATTTTTTTATAAATACATTTTTCTATTTAACCCATAGATGGGACCCTAACAGGTACTACCACTCCAGGTCAGAGTGGACCAGGGAGCAATGGTGATGAAGGGGTGCTCCACATTCCCCAAACCTCCAAAACTGGAACCTCACCATCAGATAGAGTTTAACGTCATTCCCAGGACATGTAGACCCACAGCCACCACCTTCTAGCACCCATATGATAAAAAGGGGTTGAGGCTTGCCATAAAGGCAATAGGGTTGGGAAAATCATATAGGTGCTAGGAACAAGTATTTTGATACAATTCAGGGCGTAACATAACAATGAGGAATGTGCAACAATATATTCTAAAAAAAACTTGCTGTGCTTACAATAACTCATCTATGCAGTTGCTGCATAGATGCATTTAAAATGACAGCAGCACAAAATAATGTGCATCCTTATTCTTCAACATGTGTTAAGGTTAGCAGTGATGTTGATAGCTTTTTGATTTAGTGCGTCACTAGAAGCGGGTACCTGGCATTGCCTGGATAGAAGGGTAAAGTTAGTCTCCCAGATCCACTATTACTGAATTACTAGTTGGATCATTGCTGGATGCCCCATTAAAATGCCTACATAAAAAGACCATGTGTTGATTGGGACTGGGGTAAGGCAGTAGAAAAAGAAAAGTGCACAGAGACTCTGAAAAAGAAAAATCAGTGTCTCCTATTTAAAATATTAAATAAAAAATTTAAAAAATTAAAAAATTAAAAATAAAAAAATTAAAAAAATAAAAATTCCATGTTACAATTTAATTTTTTTTAATCATCTTCAAGAATATAAATCAAATCTTAATTATTTTTGCTCAAAAGGCAAGATCTGGTGATAGTAAGTGTGTATACATATTTACTTTGTCATTAATTGTTTTATTTTCCTTAGTTTCCTCCAGACATACATACACACCAACTGCCCTTTTTATATGTATAGATGGGATGCACATATTTGCTTTGAAGGAGTTCTTGGCAAAATCTATGGGTCCGAACTAAAGCCATCTAACTCCTACCTACAACTAAAGACATCTAACTTCTACCTATTAACCTATCCTGTGTAATTCATTTCTAAGAAAATATTGAAATGTATTTACAGTTAGCTTGAAATGGTGGAGGAAGAAAAGAAAAACACTGGGATACAGGGATATGATTTTACTCCATCCTTTTAGATTTTTTGTGCTCCAGGGACATAGGACGAGTACCTATCAGCATCTCTGGGGTAGGGTAAGAGGCCAGTGTTAGATAGTGAAATGGAGAATACAAAGTTAAGAAACCATACAAAATACGATATATACTTATGTATCATTTCACACTTAATATGTAGAATTAATTTACAAACTTGAATCTTCTTTATGTGGGAATTTCAATGTTACACGATATAAATGGATACATATTTACCAAACAGCCACACAAATAGGATGTGACAGTTATTTCCTATAAGTCTAACAAACAAAGGGGAACCACTCTTGACTGATAAATTATTTATTTATTGATCTACTAGGAAAAAATAAGACGGGGTTAGGTTAAGGTTAGTTTAATGGGAAAATAAATAGATAATTTATCAGTCAAGAGTGGTTCCCCTTTGTTTATGTTAGATTTATAGGAAATAACTGACGTGACACAAGGTCAATTAGAAAAATAGATACATAGATTCTTTCTTGATGGTTTCTTTGCTTAATGGTATATCAACCTTCATGGGTTATTTAATGCCAAATCCCTCCTTATACTTGTAAAAAAAATGTAAGTAAAGTTAGCGGAATGGCCTATTGTCAGTATCAACCAGACAGTGAGGGAGCCTATCCTATTTTCACTAGTGCTAGACCAAGGAGATTTTTTTTTTGCTGAGGTGAAGCACCACAACTACCATCATCTCCCCACTTTACCACATACATCAGATTCCCTAATCTTTGCTACTCATGCACTGAGTTGGCTGGGACTGGTATTGAACCGGAACCTTGCGATTCCTAGACGGGTGCTCTACCAAGTGAACTAAACCGGACCCCCTGTACTTGATAGTGATACGGTAATCTGAACATTAGCTACATAAATGAGAGTAACCTCCCCTTGTTTCTTTCAATTTCAGGAAGCCTTATGTTTTGGTTTGCTATTTTCATTTCACTGTAAGTCTACACTGAAAATACGAATTTGTTTGAATCAATACAACTGCATGTTTTAACACAAAAATATCATAAAATGTGTTCTTAATTGTGCTTGTGCATTATTTGAAATGAATTTGTTATTAAGGCTTCCTCAAAGTGAAAGAAACAAGGGGAGGTTACTCTCATTTATGTAGCTAATGTTCAGATTTCCAGTGATACTATCTAACCCATAGCCAAGGGAGTTTAAAAGAAAACAGAAATCCTTTGGGTCTTCATATCATCACACGTTGTAGGCAGTGTCATCAGACTGGTACGGACAGACCACTCTCTCCACTGAAAACAGTCATCCCCCCCCCATCAAGAAAAACACCTACAGCATTTATGCCTCTTAGCGGCCAAACCACTTAAGCCAACAGGGGAGAGTGGAATCTTACAAGTCACCACTCATGATCAGGAGGATGCGAGTTCAATCTCTGTAGTCAGCAGCTACAGGGATGAGTAGGTGCATACATCTCCTGAGGAGGTTAAATCGAACTTAACGGACCTAAATTCCACCTTCGTATGTCACCCCACCGAAAGAAAAAAAAAAAAAAAAAAATACCAAAAATCAGGGAATCAACCAATTTAATGAAATTTTCAGTGTTGATATATTAATGAATAAAAGATATAATGCACCAGTTATTTTATTTAAAAAATTACATTTTTACAGGTCAGTTAACTTTGAACCACATATCTTGGAGAATCTGTGTTATGCCTCAAAGATAAGTGGTTCAAAATTAATGACCTGAAAAAATGTAAAAGTTTTTAAATAAAATAACTGGTGCATTATATCTTTTACTCATTAATATATCAACACTAAAAATTTCATTAAATTCGGTTAATTGGCTGATTTTTGGTATTTTTTCTTTCTGCAGGGTGACATACGATGGTGAAATTTAGGTCCGTTAAGTTTGATTTAACCCCTGAGGCTATTAGTCCAAAAATCAAACATAAATAGCATGAATGGATTTTGAATTTGCTTACTAAGATGTTGCAGTTCGGAAAATTCACCATTACCCCACAAAAACCTTACAAAATTGGTATTATTTTACTATTACACCTCTCTCCCGCCCTGTCGACTGGTGTGTTAGAATATACCAACTGCAGAGGGGTAAGACTCCTAATGGGGCCACCTGTTGGCTGTGAGTGGCAACCCATGATACTTATGGATAGAACCTAGGTCGTTAAGCAGTCCATGACATGCAACACCCCACAGATATATATATATATTTTCCAACCCCTCTGCACAAGCAGGATGTGACACACAGTCAATTTCTTAAGCGGAGTTCAACAGGTTTTAATTCAGAGTTTTTCTTCTCCTAGACCGGTTGCCTAACCAAGGTTAAAGAGCCCAGTCTGCCCTACTATTTACCCATAGCTGGAGGGAATAGTTGATACATACCTTTCCCAAGGGTATTAGCCTTACCTGATATATTCTTTATATATGTAAAGTAGATAGATGTATTGCTGAATTTTAACAGAAAAACTAGAAAAGTGTTGACTTTTTGTTAGGGTTAGGGTTTTGAACGTAGCTGACCTTCAAAACAATTACTCGCTTTCTGTGGTTCCTCTGCCCAAGAACTCCCAGTTCCCAATGGGGAACTCACAATACGGATGGCTGGAGTCGAGTGGTAACTAAAAATGGAGTAATTTCCAAGGATTGTAAAGGTCAGATTCGTTCAAAACAAAAAAAAAGACATAAAAACACAAATTTGATTTATAAAGTGAGAGGAGTGTGATAGTAAAAACATTTATATATATATATATATATATATACATATTTGAGTTAACTCCCTTCTCCCCCCCCTTCTTTACTTAGCGTTTCTCTATTTACTCTTAGTCACTTTTTCCTTCTTTTTCTTTAATTATTCCTGTTATCTTTTAATTAGTAAGACATCAAACAAAAGTAAGAGGTATTGTTGGTTTCAAGTTCAGGTAGACTGTGAATTCAGGGGCGTAAATTTTCACCATTATCTACCGGACAGGCGTTAGTGGAATATGAAATGAAGTCCAATGTACACATTTTATTTCTCAACTGAGATTAATACTTTTAATAAAAATGAAACTACGGAAAACATAACTTAATACGTTAATGCATTTAGAAGTTGTTTTTTTAAGGCTACTTGCAAATTGGTTGGAAAATTAAGGTGACCCAGAAAAAACAGAACCCACAAATTTTGTAATAAAACTTAATTTTAACTAGGGAGGGTTAGGGTTAGTTTAAAGGGAAAATAAATAAATAATTTGGGTTCTGTTTTTTCTGAGTCACTATGTATACAGGGTGACCCAGATAAAAAAAAAAAAGTTTTGTAATAAAACTGACGGTTAGTTTAATTAAATAAATATTTTGGGTTCTGTTTTTTCTGGTCACATGTTTTAATTTTGCGACCGATTTGCAAGTTCAGCTTTTTTTTTTAAATCAAAGGACAGCATTAATTGATGATGAATAGATTTAAAGTTGTTGAGTAGCGATTCAGTTATACATTTTTTATACACTTAAAATCTATACAACATCAATTAAGGCTTGTCCTTAAATATTTTTTTTTTTTAATTATAAACAAATTAACGTATTGAGTTAGGTTTTCCGTAGTTTCATTTTTATTAAATATATTAATCTCAGTTCAGAAATTAAAAATATATACATTGGACTTCCTTTCAGATTCCACTAACATCTGTCCGGTTAACTATGGTAAAAATTTACGCCCCTCAATTCACAATGTACCGAAGTTGATACAAACAAAAAATTGGTTTGCTAGTGGGGGTCACCTCGGTGGGGCGCTTGCATATATATATATTTCTTGTGAGGTCTTCAAATATTGTACGTGTAGGTATAGAATTCCCTGTAATTCTAATATTTTTGTTACATAGATATTTTGCTTATATATCCACAAAAACTTCTCTTAATAAAAATTACGGATAGATTGAATAAAAAATAAAATTGAACCCTCATTAATTTTACCTATGAACGAACATGAAACCAACAATATCTCACCTTTTTTTTTTTTAGATGTCTTACTAATTAAAAATAATAACAAATTAGAGTTAAAAGTCCATCTCAAATATCACCGATAAGAATGAACACATACAGTTTTACTCAAATAATATATATATAGATAGATAGAGAGAGATAGAGAGAGAGATAGATAGAGAGAGAGTAAAACTGTATACCTCTAAATGAACTCTGAACTGTGCATGTTTTTTCACAAGTACAATTTAAATGTCAAATATCACATTCTACAAACGCATTTGTATATTCTAATTAATAGACGCACAAATGTCTAAACTATACAGTTAATATATACTTTTTTTTTTAAGTAATTTATACTTCATCTTTAAAAAAAAAGTTAAAAAGCGGTCATACAGTAAGTAATTTATTGCACAACTCGCCATCCGTAGCATATACAATGACACCAGCTTTTTTTTCTTTTTTTAAGAGACTTCACCACGTACAACTGTTTAAAATGATACGTAATCATAATAACGTCTCCAGACACAAGAAGTGTTAATATATATATTAAAAGATATATTTATAATAAATAAAAGAAATAAATTCAATATGAATAAACAAGATAATGTATTTTTTTTAAATTATAAGACAAGAAAGATATTTTTGTTTGTGCAATAAACAAACACATGGCGGTGTAGTTATTCATGCGATAAAACATAAACAAACTTTTTTTAATTTGATAAAAAATTACCTAGAGGTAAAACAGCGACAATGGGTAGAAGAGATAATCCGACTATTGGTGTTTTCATAGATAAATCTCCTCCTAAGAGCGACCGGGAAACTCACACATCGTCTAACGACGGCCGCCGCCATCTTCGCTATTTTATGCCAGGGCCGATGAAAATAAACGCTGCGGTGTGAATATATAATTTTTTTTAAGTAAAAAAAAAACTCTCAAATTTGAAAGAAAATGCTTTGAATATATTTTTTAAATTCATTAAAAAAATTACCATCATTTATATAACGGGTTATCTCCCGTTCTTTTTTATTCGTTTATTTTTACAGTCATCAAGGTGACCCGTGACATTTGGAATGTTGATTTTTATTTCAGTCTTGGGGACGTGTGTTTAAAATAATTACTTAATTCACTTTTCCGATGCAGTTTTTCGAGTCCCATCTTAAAAGCTAGGATGTCAAATGCTAATTCAATTTCTCTTCACATGGCGGACTGGCGCTACACAGTCTTCCTTTCTTTTGGCATTGTGACCTTCTATCAGTTAGTTGATAAATTGATTGATTAATTAATTACATTTAGAAGGAGGAGCTCTCAAAGTTATTGCGTTAGTATAGCATTTAATTCTAAGACTAACAGCAACAAGTAAATGAATAAAAACTTAGTTTAATTCTAACAATTTATTAAAGACAAATAAATAAAAAATGACTAACAATATAAAGTCCTTCCTGTGTATAAAGTTGAGTTTGAGGGACTTACCGGTGTACTGGTGAAGATATCTGGTATCTTGGGGTGATTTCTTGGAGAGGTTTTAAAGTCACTGCTTCATTGGAGCAGGTCTTATGGTCATTTTGGTATTTTGTGCCAAAACTTCTGTTTGGTTTGGTTTGGTTTGTTTTACGGCATATCAACCTCGGTGGGTCATTTAATGCTGAAAGTTTTGAAATAAATTCATTCTTAATGGATAATACAATTTTGTTTATAAACTCATGTTCTTCTATTTAACCCAGAGATGGGACCCTAACAGGTACTACCACTCCAGGTCAGAGTGAACCAGGGAGCAATGGTGATGAAAGAGTGCTTCACATTCCCAAAACCTCCAAAATTGGAACCTCACCATCAGATAGAGTTTAAAGTCATTCCCAGGACATGTAGACCCTCAGCCACCGCCCTCTAGCATCCATATGATAAAAAGGGTTGGGGCTTGCCATAAGGGCAATAGGGTTGGGGCAATCATATAGGTGCTAGGGCTTGATGTGACCAGCCGACTGATCCAGCCCAAGAAAGGGCCAAAGTGAGTATTGCAAGTCATTGACTTGCTCAACCACCCGGGTTCTATCCTTAAGCATCACGGGTCACCACCCACGGCCAGCGGGTGGCCCCATTGCAGAGGTGCAGTTGGTGCATTCTTCCCAGCTGACAGGGTGGACCAAAACTTCTGGGCTCATCACGTGATTGGTATATCCCATCATAGAAAGCCTCTCCTTCACTCAACTCCACACACAAGAATTACCATTTTGCTGACAAAGTATTTTTTGGCTTACAAGAAGAGAACACCTTTGGTCGAAATTCAGAGTTTTCCTTCTCATTAACCGGAACCACAGAAAGCGAGTAATTGTTTTGAAGGTCAGCTACATTCAAAACCCTAAAAAAAAAGTCTACACTTTTCTAGTTTTTCTGTTAAAATTCAACAATACATCTATCTACTTTACATATATAAAGGATATATCATGGAGGTGTGTGGGGTAAGGGTTAATCTTAGGAAATGGACTTGTAGCGTTTGTTTGTATTCGTCTGGTGGAGTTGTCTGCCCCTTTTAGTTTGATGATGCCCGCTAGGGCACCAGTATTTAAGCGCCGGTTTCAAACACTTTCGCTCTCTTTATAGTTTCAGCAACTACGAGCCACATGGGGTAGATTCTATCTAAACCCTCTCGTGGGGCTCCGCCCCCCTTACATTACTGTAAGTCCTCACAGCATGGACTATTCCTAGTCTCATGTCTGTGCCTTTTATTGTATATCTGTATCATTCATGAATGTGTCTTATCTTTATTTGTGTACCTCTTTTTGTATGTACTCTTTACTATGAACATTGTAACAACTGTTATCCATGCGCTGTGTTATTAAATGTTTTGTCTATTAACCTTTGTCGGAGTTATTTGTATACAAAGTATGTTGAACTTTAAACCCTCCTACGTTATAGACTTGTTGACCCAAATTCAATTCCTCGGCACTGGTGTTTGCATTTCATGTGGTGCTAATACCCTTGGGAATAGTATGTATCAACTATTCCCTCCAGGAAGGGGAGGGGTTCATTACCCCTCTGCAATATATACAGTCAGTGTATTCTAAGCTACTCCTGGTCAGAGTAGACCTGGGATTAATGGCAATGAAGGGTGCTTCCAAGATCACCAGAACTGAAGACTTATAGAGTTAGACTTGGTTATTGGTAGGTTATTGCTAGTTTCTTCTGCGCCAACCAAAACTCACTTTGCAAGCAGACAACTTGGAGCCAACTTGACCTGGTCGTCAATTCAGGAGTCTGGGACCAAGTAACCAATAAGTACCCCAGCTGGGAGCTGTTTTGAAAGGAACACCTTTTGCTTTTCACCGTAAACTCCCGGTTGTTTATTTACAAACAACCGGTTCTTATTGGTCCAGAGTTTGATATGAAACCATAGCCCTGAGCGGCTTTCATGATCCCAAGGAACTCAGGAGAGTAAACCCCGATAACAAATCCAGAGTATTTCATTTTTCAGGAAAATAACAGTAGTAGAATTGGGGTACTTACTACTCACATAAATCCACAAATGGGTTAAAAGGGGCTCTTTAGCCTTGGTCAGCAGCCCATTTAAGTCAAAGGAAATTCTGACATAAAACCTCTGCTACCTAGCAGCTCTACTCCATCCCAAGGAAAGGCTAGAGGAATAAATCCCCTTTTCACTAACGCCAAACCAGGGAGATTGTTTGGCTGAACTTGCACAAAGGTGTCAAAATTAGGGTGACCCAGAAAAAACAGAACCCACAAATTTTGTAATAAAACTGTTAATTTTAACTAGGGGGGTTTAGGGTTAGAGTTAGGGGTTAGGGTCAGGTTTAGGGGTTAGGGTTAGGGTTGGGGGTGGGGTTTAAGGTTAGTTTAATGGGAAAATAAATAAATGATTTGGGTTCTGTTTTTTCTGGGTCACCCTAATTTTGACACCTTTGTGCAAGTTCAGCCAATTGTTTTTGCTGATGGTGGGCACACTTATCTGTGTTACATACATGCTGAGTTGGTGGGGGTCAGTACCAAAATATGATTCCTCAGCAGATGCTCTACCGACTGGTGGTGAAAATTCCATTAAAATCAGACAATTCCCTGATTTTTGGTAATTGTTTTAGAATATTAAAAGTTCAAATTTTATTCCCTCCCTTTACGATTCCTGCACATGCATTATTATTATCAATTATGCAGGGTGGTCGGAAAGTCTTGTCACCCCTACATTTTTTAACTTTCATTATTCTTTGTTTTAATTATGTAATATATAAGTTATGTAATTATTTTACATTAAAAAGAAATCTTTAAAAATTAAATTATTTCCTAGAATTTTGCGTAGTATTACGTAATTATTTTACCTCTAAAAATTTGCAGGGATGACAAGACTTTCGGACCACCCTATAAACTATGACTGAGTCTTAAATTAGTCGTTCGCCGAAACGAAACGTGTTTCGTCACTTATATTTTACATTTCGCTTTTTACTTATTACCGGAAGTCGACCCACATGTTTGTTATTTTGAGCGGTGTTTTCTTTTTAATATAACTATTTCGTTGCGATTTTGGTTTGTTTGTTTATCTCAGTTTTATTTATTTATAAAAGAAACTGAGACTATTTATCCTTTTTTAGATTTAATCAGTATTGATGGATGATGATTTTAAGGTTGTTGTTCGGGCGAAACGTCGGCAAAAATTCTCTAAACCAAAACAAATACAAACCCAGCAGTTTGGATTTGATGAAGGAACACAAGAAAATGAGGGAACTAATTTGCCTTCTGTAGAATTCATTCTTAAAACTTTGAGAGATTGCAGGTTAGTATGCTATTTAAAAAAAAGAAAAATCTTTCATTTTATTTATTTATTTATTTTTTTTTTGACAATCAATTACAAATAAAAATCAAAACATTTTTTTGTTTGTTTAATGTCTTGTTTTTAGTTAAAATAAAAAAGAATATCTAAATATTTTGATTTTTTATTTGTAATTGATTTATTTTAAATAGATATATTAAATTAAAATAGAAATATGGATTTTTCATTTGTAATTGATTGTCAAAAAAAAAAATAATTAAAATAAAATGAAAATACCGAAAAAAAAAAAAATTTTTTTTAGTGGATTGAAAGCGTTTTTATTGACATTAATTTTTTTTTTAGTGGTTTGAAAGCGTTAAAAGTTAGATATTTTTTATCGACAAGTAAATGTAAATATTTAGAGCAGGCTGTTTTTCCAGTTATCACCGCCTAGCGTTTTTTGAGACAGGAGGCCGGGACACAATTCTGCGAATAGCACCAATTATGGTTATCATCAAGTTACGCACTCCCAAATATTTCGTTTTTTTTTAAAAGCATGCTCCATTCAAATTAGCAGCAAGTGCTATTATTATTGGAAAGAAAACAGTTATTTCATTAAAAAAAAAAGTTTATTGAGAAATATGTATTGAAAAATGTTCAAAATAATTTATTGTAAAAAAAAAAAAAGGAAGATTTTTATTTTCTTACGTTTTTTTCTAAAAAAAAAAAAAAAAAAAGATTGGAGAATTTTTTAATAAAAAATTAAAATATTATTAAATTAAAGGCATACCCAATTTTTCGTTTGCTTTTTCTTTTAAAAACAAATTAAAATTAATTAAATCGATTATTTAAGGTCAAATTTTTGTCCAAGACGAAAAGTAGTAACATAATGAGCATCAGTAAAAAAAAAAAAAAAAAAAAGAAAAATATATTACACATGTAATTAATTTTTAATATATTTAAAACTATTTTTTCGGTTAATTTTGCTCAAATATGGCCGTAAACAAAACATCAAGACTTGTTAAAGAATTGAAAAAAAACAAAAACAAAAAAACAAAAAAAACTACATTCTATATTTGATTTTTAACAAATTTATTCAAGAATTCAGATAAAAATAAAATCCAGATCAACAGAGCGTATGTACAAGGTTGTTTAAAAATTATTTCTGATAGATTAGAATACTTGATACTAGATATGTAAAAAGCAATGTTAAAGGGAGATAAATCATGTTTTTCATCTGAAAAAAAAAAAAAGCTTAAAGTTGGGAAAAAATTTTCACAGTTAAATTTGCATGCGTAAAATTTTGGTTATCTTCAAGATACGCACTCTCAAATTTTGAAACTTTAAAAGAAAAAAACGTAATTTATGAGGAAGTGCGTCCCGATCTCCTGCCTCAGAAATTGCTAACCGGTGATTATTAAGATAACGTCCCCAGCTATGTCGTCTCGGTGGTGTTACTTGAAAGAAAACAACCAACTTAGGGCGTTAAATGTATTTTAGAGGGCTTCTCTTTTTTTGTCATAATTCTTATTTATTTATCGTAATTTGTTTAGAAATTTATTTATAGAAATTTGTCATAATTCTTGTTTAGATATCTATCTATCTACCTCAATTTGTTCATTTTTTACTTTGTTTATATATATCTATCCACCCATCTCCATTTGTTAATATCAAAAAAGAGAAGCCCCCCCTCTAAAATACATTTAATGCCCCAAGTTGGTTGTTTTCTTTCAAGTAACATCGCCGAGACGACATAGCTGGGGACGTTATTTTAGTAGTCACTGGGTAGCAATTTCTGAGGCAGGAGACCGGGGCGTACTTCCTCATAAATTACTGAAAAAAAAAAAAAAAAAGTAGAGAATTATTTCCTTCAAATTTGCAGCAGGATCCAGCCTCATACGGCTTTTGATCTGTTTTATTTCGGAAAAATAATCATATAGTTTTTTTCATTAAAGTTCTTAACTAATTTTCTTTTACAATAATTTATTTTTAGCCTTTTTCAATAAATATGTCTATGATTTTTTTATTTTATCAATGAATTAATTTTCTTTTTTTTTTTTAATGTTTTTAACATTCTTCTTTCTTTTTTAGTGAAGAAATAAACAAACAAGTTTCTATAAAACATTTAAAGGTAAGTCACCTTTTGTAAGAAATCCTTCACATTTGATAATGAATAGTAGGGACGTCCAACCTGACGTGTAAAATTTATCCCCCCCCCCTATATTCAACACTATGAAACTTGAATAAAGGTTAATATTATCTTCAAAATTTTTGGACCATTAAAAAGAATAAACATAAAAAAAACTCTTGATGATTTTAAAAAAAAATTTTCAGCTTACGAAAATAATGAAAATTATGAACGAAAATAATGTTTACATTTTCGCACCATTAAATCAATTGAAATTTAACGTAGCCAAAAACAAGTTACAACAGGCTTTTTTTAAAGATGTTAAGTTTCTGACCACCATCCTTGGCCAGTTCAAAAGACTTAAAGTAAGTAAGTAAGTTGAGCTATAGAATCCTTTGGTAAGTGAATAAGTCCTGGGTTATGTAATCCTACGTAGTGTCAAAGATCTAGTGATATAATCCTATGTTCCGTCATCCACAAAGGTTCAAAGGCAATTGAGTGGCTAAGATCAGAACAGCCAGTATAAATAATAATATCAGCAGCAGAGTACTGCCAGTGGTTGGCTAATAGGTTGGTCACATGGTTATCGCTGAGTCTATAAGTAGAAGTGACCATTTGACACACGCCTTATAAGAAAAAATGCCAACAAAAGATTCTATGAAAAATCAGTTAAGAGTAAAATTTTCACAAAAATTTTGATATTTATTCATATTAAAAGATTTCTTTGAAAAAAAAATTTTTTTTCTTGGCAATTCAATTAAAAAAAAAGTAAAAGTTTGACAAAGAATAATATTATGGCATATTGGACGTCCCTAAGTATTAGCAAGCTAGATTAGCAGACAATTGTATTAACAAAGTTCCCAATCATTTTAAATAGGTAAATACTTCATACTTAATATTATTTGAGTTATTCAGACTGTTGTCCTCATCTTTATTCTTTTATATAAGTTTTTGTTGAACTTTACAGACAATTCTTGTCGGACAAGTTTTGGTTGATCCTTTCTAATTTTCGGGCCATCTTTTGGTGTCGGGGTGTAACTGGTGTAATAGTCCACCAAAGGTTTCAAAACGAGCGCTTTCGCAATACAGTTTGCCATCATCAGGTAGGAAACGTTTCCTACCTGATGATGACAAGCGCTCGTATCGAAACCTTTGGTGGACTGTTACACCAGTTCCACCCCGACACCAAAAAGATGACCCGAAAATTAGAAAGGATCAACCAAAAACTTGTAGAAAAGAAAAAATGCTGCCAAAATACACTTATCTTTATTCTTATATAGACACATTTCGGCCAATGTGCCCTCTGACCTTCTTCAGGTGTTTCTTGACGAACTTTGGAACTTTCATGGAACTTTGAAGAAGGCTGGAGGGCACATTGGCTGAAACATTGTGTATATAATAAAGATGAAGACAATAGTCCAAATAATACAAATTATCAGGTAATCTGAACATTAGCTACATAAATGAGAGTAATCTCCCCTTGTTTGTTTCACTTTGAGGAAGCCGTCTGTTTTGGTCGGCCATTTTCCTTTCACACGGTGAAATCTACACTGAAAATACAAATTTGTTTGAATCAATACAACTGCATGTTTTAACACGAAAATATCATAAAATGTGTTTTTAATAACAATTAAGTTTATTTCAAATAATGCGCAAGCAGAAATAAGTGAAACAAACAAGGGGAGGTTACTCTCATTTATGTAGCTAATGTTCAGATTACCAATTATGAAACCTCATCTCAAAAAGAAAAAAGACATGCTACCCGGAAAAAAATATAAGAAAGAAAGAGTAGGGAAAAACAGAAAGATAGAGAGAAGGGTGAGCACATGGAAGCGATAACGCAAATCTGTTTCAATCAAACATAATGAAAAGAAGGAAAGAAAGAAAAAAGAGAGTTAAATCAAGATTAATATGCTTTTTACATATTGAACTATTTAGCAATAGCTCCTTAGTAAACATATCGAATGTAAGTATTATTTGGATTATTCAGACAATTGTCCTCATCTTTATTGTTATCTGTACAATAGGGTTACCCATTTTTGTCGGCTACTGAGAGTTTTAAAAACGAATTAAACATAATTAAATCTATTATTTAAGGTCAAACTTTGTCTAAATCGATAAGTAGTAACATACTGACCATCATTAAAAAAAGAAAAATATCATTACATATGCAATTTATTTTTAATATAATTTATACATCAAAAATCGTCCAAATTTCTAGGAAAAGTTAAATTGAATTTATTTTGATTTATCGTGTTCAATAATGGTTTTAAAATAGTTTTCAAATACTTATAAACATTTCTTTGTAGAAATAAGTAAGGCATTACTATCAATACATATTTATTAAATGTTACTGAAATTTTAATCCTCATCTCATCTTTTCATTATGTTTGATTGAAACAAATTTGCATCATCATTTCTACACACTTCCCCCCCCCTCTCTCTATATATATCTACTTTCTATTTTTTCCCTACTCTTTCTTTCTTATTATACTTTTTTTCTTTGAGGACAACAGTCCGAATAATCCAAATAATACTAATTATCACGCCTCATCTTACAAATTCAGAGAAATAATATCAAATGTCGGGACCAAGTATCCAATAGGCACCCCAAATCATCAACTTAATGAAAAGTTCACATTTTAACTCTGTGACGGAGAACGAAAAAGAACTTTGTCTTGCCTGCCGGGATCGAACCTGCGTCCTCCTGCATGCAAAAACAAATGCAATTTAGGCACTGGATGGACGCAAGGTGCAATTCAGGTGCTCGAATGTTGGCACCTACATGCGTCCATCCGAATGCACGTAAATTGTGCGTTGCACGGACGCGAGTTTCGACTGATGTGCCCAGATGTTGGGGGACTGTGCCCAGATGTTGGGGGACTGTGCCCATAAAACCAAGTGAGTGGAGCGCTGGGCAGTGAGCAGAAGCAGTTGACCGATGCAAGATGGCAGTCAGCGACGAAGCGCTTTGTGAACGACTCAAAAATTGATTTTTATTCAACAAATATACATATTGAACTATTTCTGTAAACTCGTCACCGGTAACTTCCGCTTCCAAATTTTTGTAAACAAATGATTTTAAATAGAAGTTTATGGAGATGTTGAACTCACAATAAATTGAATAAATAGATGGTTGGAACACGTAATCAAATTAAAATTCAATAGCAAAATCTTTTTTTAAATAAACACTTTTTAATCAGAAGTTTGAGTATTTTTCAACACTTACGATAAATTAAAAAAAGACAAAAGACGTTTTTATACTAAAATAGTTTTTACTTAATCTGAAGAGAAATGCAATTATGTTTATTTAAATAAAAATACAGTTTTTATTTGAAAAATATCATTTATGTTTATTTAAATAAAAGGATGCTGTCGAGAAATAGTATCACAAAATTTGTTTTTGTCAGATACAATATAAGTTTAAAAATCATCTGTTTGTTTATTTTCAAATATTTGAAAGTCAAAGTTACCGGTGATGAGTTAAAATATGAACCTTTCATTAAGTTGATGATTTGGGGTGCCTATTGGATACTTGGTCAAAATGTTATAATCATTGTTATCATACTGTGGTATATCCACAGGTCCTGCTAGTCAAGATTATTATACTTTTTACATATTGAACTATTTTACAATAGCTCTTAAGTAAACATATCAAATGTTGTAATGATTAGATTATCATACTGTGATATATCCACAGGTCTTGCTAGTTAACTTCAATTTTTTTTTAATTTACAGATCTTTTATTGGCCAAGATGCACCTGTCATCCTCCACCCACATGTTAAAGCCGTCACCTACCATAGACTCTGCTAGTGATATCCAGAGATCATCCTTTGTCCCCCAAAGAGAAAAAAATTTAGACCCTTCCACCAATCTCAAACTCAAAGAATCCGACGAACCCCAGGAAGTTATTTCTGGAATGGAAAATTCTCAGTTATCCGATGAAACCAGTTCCAGCCGACTCCACCCTCAGGGTGATGCCCTTCCTGATGGTAGCAAAATGCCGACCAGCCTGGAATTGGTCATCTTTGGAATTGGTAAATTTGCTGAATGTCTAATAGCTCGATACCAGTTAGCCTTAATGTTGGCTTTAAGAGACACATTAAAGGTAAGTTTTTAGTTTTCTTTGATGTTTTTTCATCCAACCCGTGGCGAATGGGTTGGGTAAATACCTAATTAACCAAGGTTTTTGCTGTTGTAACGTGGATGCAAAGTTATACATACTTTGAATACAAATAACTCCGACGAAGGTTAATAGACAAAACATTTAATAACACAGCACATGGATAACAGTTGGTACAACATTCATATTAAAGAGTACATATACAAAGAGGTACACAAATAAAGATAGACACATTCATGAATGATACAGATATACAATAAAGGCACAGACATGAGACTAGGAATAGTCCATGCTGTGAGGACTTACAGTAATCTAAGGGGGGCGGAGCCCCACGAGAGGGTTTAGATAGAATCTACCCCATGTGGCTCGTAGTTGCTGAAACCATAAAGAGGCCGAAAGGATTTGAAACCGGCGCTTAAATACTGGTGCCCTAGCGGGCATCATCAAACTAAAAGGGGCAGACAACTCCACCAGGCGAATACAAACAAACGCTACACTGTCTTTAACAAATACTGGAAGCAGCACCCCACACTGTCTCTAGTCAAATCCTGGAGCTTTAGGGAGTGTGGAGTACCCCTTCATTGCCATTACTCCAGGTCAGAGTGGACCTGGAGTGGTATTTCTTGTTAGGGTCCCATCTGTGGGTTAAATAGATAAAAAAAATGAGTTCACAAAAAATACTCCTGTAAAGCAAAATTTCTTTAAAAACAAACTAATTACCTACAAATCATGTACTCAACCATATTTGGCATTAAACAACCGACAGGGTTGATGTGCCTTTAAACAAAACCAAATCAATTCAAACCTGTTAAACCCCACTTTAGAAATTGACCTTGTGTTACATTCTGCTCTTAAAAAGAGAACGGACCAACCAGCAACAAGCACCACCACACCATTCCAACGTACCGGACAAGCAGCCACAAGATCACTACTACAATTCACGGTCAGGAAGAAGGGACGTGACTGTCCTGAAAATTCACCACTCGTCTAAATAAAAGAAACTAAAAAAAAACTACAGAGTTTTCTGATATATATTCGTTAACTAACATATTATGGTAACAACATTAGCATAATATAGTATGTTAAAGCTTCACACCTATGCCCAAACCTGGTATATGTATTTCCAACAACGGATACAAATACTAAAATACATCTCAAATATATATATATATATATATATATATATATTTACCAACCCCTCCACATGAGCAGGATGTGACACAAGGTCAATTTCTTTAAGTGGAGTTAAACAGATTTAAATTCAGAGTTTTTCTTCAAGACCGGTTGCCTAACCAAGGTTAAAGAGCCCAGTCTGCCCTACTATTTACCCATAGCTGGAAAGAGAGTAGGATTCATACCTTTCCCAAGGGTATTAGCACTAAGAATATTTTGTGTGTATAAGGTGTGTTACAATACACCACTTAAATTCATAGACTAAGCGAGGTCACATGGTTTAAACCTCAGCCAATCAACAGCCCGAATACGTGGTTGGTTAACTACTTAATTGCTAATACTGACAGACGTCCATTTGCAATCCTTAATGAAAGACCTGCAAGAGTGAGGAGCACCAAGGAGCAACCAAAGGTTTCTTCACTAAGGATCGTGATCTGCTTAATAGAAAGGATCTCCGCTTGACAGCTCTCATGCTTGAAGCCTAAAGAATGGCCACAAAAATCGTAACAAAGTGAAACAAACAAGGGGAAGTTACTCTCATTTATGTAGCTAATGTTCAGATTACCAAAAATTGACCTTTTGTTGTATCCTGCTCATTCAGAGTGGTTTTGGTTTGGTTTTGTTTTGTTTTATGGCATATCAACCTTAATGGGTCATTTAATGCTGATAAAGCTTTGAAATAAATCAATTCTTAATGAATAATACAATTTTTTTATAAATACATTTTTCTATTTAACCCATAGAATGGACCCTAACAGGTACTACCACTCCGGTTCAGAGTGGACCAGGGAGCAATGGTGATGAAGGGGTGCTCCACGTTCCCCAAACCTCCAAAACTGGAACCTCACCATCAGATAGAGTTTAACGTCATTCCCAGGACATGTAGACCCTCAGCCACCGCCTTCTAGCACCCCTATGATAAAAAGGATTGGGGCTTGCCATAAGGGTAGTAGGGGTTGGGAAAATCATATAGGTGCTAGGGCTTGACGTGACCGGTCAATTGATCGGAGGGGGCCTCTCCGACCGCCCGTCTAGCCCAAGATAGGGCCAAAGTGGAGTGTTGCATGTCATGAACTGCTCATCCACCTGGGCTCTATCCTTAAGCATCACGGGTCGCCACCCTCGGCCAACAGGTGGCCCCATTGGGAGAGTCTTACCCCTCTGCAGAGGTGCAGTCGGTGCATTCTACCGCCCCAGCCAACTGGGTGGTCAGAGTGGTTTGTTAAATTCCCCAATGATACCTGCATCGAAAAAATAAAGTCTAAAAACGTTTGGCTTCTCTTTATCATGTTTTTTTGTTTTTTTTAACCTGAACTAGTAGGGAATATTGAAAAACAATTGGGAAAGCTAATTTGAGAGAATTCTATAATTTATGCAGAAAAACATCAACAGTTAATAGTTTGTAATAAAAAATTTAAAAATAAACAAAACAGTAAGAAGAGTATTTTATTATTATTATGTAGAAGTAGAAATAATCAAAATAATATAAAAGAGAATATAAATTGCGATTTACATGCAAAACATAACAGCAGCAAACACATGCAAGCAGATAAAAATCTTTTTTAAAAAAAGCTATATAAGAACATTTTAGATATCATGGAGCCAAAAAACAAAAAAAAAAAAAAAAAAAAAATCCCCCCCCCCCAAAAAAAATATTGTTATAAAAGTTTAACTTTGTATTCCAATCTTCCTTGCAGTTACCCTGTTCCAGTGTACATGTGTTTGATCCAATGTTATCCGGTGTTGAAAAGTCCGCTATCAAAGGATTAGGATTATCTCTTATAGGCCATAATGAGGTAAGCTTGTTTTACTTTTCAGTTTCTTGATGCGTCTATGTTAATTGGAACTAGCTAGCCGAAACGGTGCATATTGCATCCTGGCCTTCTGCCCTAAAAGACGCTATCGCGGCTCCTATTTCGCCGCTCATATCTTTTCCAAAGTGTATGAACGACTTTTCGTCTCACGTAGTCTAACTCCCCCTGGCATAGAATAACAAACACCGTAGATAAGGTAATCTCTTTATTCCTCTCACCAGAAAGTGTAAAAAACTGAAATAGGAAAGAAAACAGGTTTATACAACAAGCCACAACAATGTCTGAAGAAAGCAAAGGTTTATACAACAAGCCACAACAATGTCTGAAGAAAGCAATGGATGGGTGTTAATAGAAAAACTGAGGCAGTTCATAGATAAAGACAGTGAAATAATAATGACATACGATAACACCACCAAACAGGCTTAGAAGTTAAGAAAGGTACAAACGAGGGGGGCAGAGTCTATGAGAGAATGTCAATCGAGCGACAAGGGAGTGAACATTACAAAATCTTTCTTAGTGTACAAGGTTCAGCGAAACGTCAAATAATATAGTCAGATACACAATGTAAAAATCTATTACAAAATTTAATAAGAAGGTTACTGAGAGTCAAGTGACGTACCTGTTCTCTTTAAGGAAGAACACAGAAAAGGAATTGAACGCGTGTGGATAAGGCCTTGAATTTACCGCTGAATAATAGTAGCCGGAAAAGGGTGGTGAAAATGCAAGAATAGTCCCGTTTAGAAAAAATACACAGTTGGTCTCAGGGACGTAACTCTTAACGCAGAAACGTAAATTACAGACCGAGACAGACGCTAAGCTGAAAATCCGATCCGTGCTTACTTATGAACTTCCTAGCTTTTTGAAGGCTTTTTTCCTGAAAAGTTACTGCGATATGAAAGCAATATTTTACCCCCTCCCCCAAGTCTTTTCTCAACAAGTAGATGTAAATATTTTACCGCCCCGTCTTTAAAAATATTTTTTTAGCAGTTTGAAGGTGTTTTCTATCAACAAATAACTTTTTTTTAGTGGTTTGAAGTCATTAGATGTAAGCCACCCCCAGGTTTTTTATTGACAAGTAAATGTAAATATCCCCCCCCCCCGCCTTAAATATCTTTTTTTTATATCCTTTTTTTATTTTGCTTAAAATGATTTTTTTTTTTTTTTTTTTTTGTATTTTCATTTTATTTTAATTAAAAAAAACTGTCACTTATTTTAAATAAATACAACCAAGTTTCGAAAATAAAAAAAAATCAATACATTATTAAACAAATACAAATAAATAAAAGAATATCGCTTTCATATCGCATTAACTTTTTGGGAAAATGCCTTCAAACAGCTAGTGAGTTCATAAATAATCAGATCACAGATCAGATTTTCAGCAGGCACCGCTTAGCGTTTTTTAGGGCAGGAGGCCAGAACATATTTATGCGATATGCACCACCGAAACTATGGAAATTACATGGTGTAATTTGAAACAACTTCCAACATTTTTAAGAATCTCAAAATTATAGCAAAATTCATTGTGGTAATCTTGAATTTTCAAATTAGCTTTGTAGAAAGCACTTATTTATTTGTATAATCATTTTTTTCACTGTATAATGAAATATAAATTATTAATTAATATTAATAAGATTATATCATAATCTTATTAATATTAATAGTAAAATTCTGTTGACTGTTCTTTGTGCCACTTCTTCTCTATAGATTTCACTTCCTCATCACTGAAATAATGTTTGCCTCTCAAACTTTCTTTCATTCTCTTCATATAAAGAAAAAGGTGCAACTGTAAACAGTGCTTCCTATTGCCAATTCTTTAGACAAAATTCACCTTATTTATTGATATCACGAGAGCTTGGTTTTTTGTGCAAAAATAATGAAGATTTTATTGGTAATTTATGAAAAGTGCACCCCAGTCTCCTGCCTCAAAAATTGCTGCCTGGTGACTATTAAAATAACGACCTCAGCTATGGTGTTACTTGAAAGAAAACAACCAACTTAGGGCGTTAAATGTATTTTAGGAGGGGGGGCTTCTCTTTTTTGTCGTAATTCTTATTTAATTATCGTAATTTGTCGTAATTCTTGTTCATTTATCGTAATTTGTCGTAATTCTTGTTTAATGTTTAATTTGTCGTGATTCTTGTTTAGATATGAAGATGGATATCTATCTATCTATCTATCTATCTATCTACCTCAATTTGTTCATTTATTTTACTTTGTTTGATAAATAAATAAGAATTACGACAAAAAAGAGAAGCCCCCCCCCCTAAAATACATTTAATGCCCTAAGTTGGTTGTTTTTTTCAAGTAACACTATAGCTGGGGTCGTTATTTTAATAGTCACCGCGCCCCAATTTTGAGGCAGGAGATCGGGACGCACTTCCTCATAAATTACCATTTTATTCACATTTGAGAAGATATTTAAAAATTAAAATTTGTATAATAACAAGGAAAGTCATTTGTGCATTATTCTTAATTATTATTTATTTATTATTAATTTTTTTTTTCACTTTGAAATATATATATATATATATATATATATATATATAGTGTGAGATGGTCACTGTTTCAGCTTTTACTGGAACGGTGTGCCAAAATGCAGTATTATTGGTAGAGTGCTCAATATAAGAATAGAGCTGTTATATAATATAATAGAATAAATATATAAAGGTTTTACATATCTATCTATTAGGTGACAAAGGAACATTCACGACCATATTGGTTTCATGCGAAGCAATCATCAGGTGATGAAGATGTTTTTTTGATTTTCCTTGCATTTGAAACATCTTCATCACCTGATGATTGCCTCGCATGAAACCAATATGGTCGTGAATGTTCCTTTGTCACCTAATAAATAGATATGTAAAACCTTTATATATTTATTTTATTATATTTTATATATATATATATTGATTGATTGATTGATTGATTGATTGGATTAATTGCCTCATTTATTTCTTATTTTCTAAAACTTGAATTAAAATTTCTTATATTTTAATATGCGATGTTATTCCCTTTACCCAGGCAAAAAAAATTCCTGACATCTCACCCAGTCTTTTTTATATGGGGATGTTTTTGGAGCATCCACCGAAGATCAAACTCGTGATAAGTAATAATGGATCTGCGAGACTAACTTTTTTTTATCCTCCCCTCTACCTAGTTGACACAAGGTAGCCGCTTCTAGTTGTATATATATATATATATAAAGAAAAAGGTGCAACTGTGAACAGTGCTTCCTATTGCCAATTCCTTAGGCAATATTTCACCTTATTGAATGACATTCATATTATTGAGATCTTTCTATTTATTTTCATAGTTTCATCCGGACATACATATCAACTACCCTTTATATATGCAGATTGATACTCATGTTCCTTATTTGTACGACCGTTATCATCTTGCAACTGTAACGTAGCGGCATCGTCACGGTACCAAATAGATATATTTGTTGCGTAGTGCCTTTTCTGTGACGGCACTAAATATCTATACGTTGTATACTTCTTACGTCTTACTCTGGTCTATTCTTCCGGCCGTCTTCTGATCGTCTATCATCTATCTTCTATCTTGGTCTGGTCTTGTCGTGGTGTTTCTTGGGGACTCCGGGTCTTTGTCGGGGATCATTTCTTATCAGAAGCCTTGTGTCATTGTTAGCTTTTAGTAATAACAACAAGACTTCGATTTACTTTTGATGTTACTTTATTCCAGATCCCCCAGACCAGACAATCATGCAGTGAGCTCACATCTTGCTAGCTTCGCTTCTAACTTCTAACTCCTAACTGTCACTGCAACTCACTGAGTTGCTTACACCTTAAACCGGAAGGGCTTTTATTGACTTCCGTTCTCACGGTTCTATCCCCAGAAAGCAAGGTGAGAGTGAGGTCAAGCATTGTCACTCACTCTCAAGGCCATCAGCTGTACTGATCGCCATAAGGATTTCTATACTACCTTAAAAAGTAATAGGGTTCCAATTAATATGTAACAGCAACACCCAGGGGTTGAAAATAAGACCATCCAAAACATCCAAGATGAAATGCAAAAATGTAAATCCTGATTATCTGCTGTATTCTTATTTCTTATGAGTGTTGTCACTTCAGCTAAATAATGGACTAGTTGTTTCATCTTCTTTTCTAAAGGCCTCTTTCAGGGCTGGTTCTTTTAAAGCCATGCAAATAACTAACAAGACTTTGTTTGTCTTTGAACAAAGCTTTATTTCTGTATTGCACATTTTCACCGCGCGGTCTGAGTTCAACCCTGCAGTTGCATGTCTGGTCTGCGTCCCAATTTGGTTGAAACTGATTATCTAACTAAGTCTATTACGTGACTCGCGAGATTCTCGACTCTGGGATCAGTTGGGGCCATTAACCGTTACTGGTATTTTTCCATCCCCTTAGAATTCTCGCTACAGGGCTTGTCAAAAGCCCACGCCACCATACAATTATGCAACATTCCGCCCAGTGTAAATATACTGAATCTTTTTAAGGATACATTGTATGATACAATAGAAATGATATGATAAACCAATAACGAATAAGGATATTTTAAATCTGGTTCTGAATAATCTTATAGGGTTAGCTTCTTTGTTATATATTGAAATAGAAAGAAAGGAAGAAAGTATAGGAAAGAAAAAAATGAACAAGAGAAAACTGTATACATAGAGATATAAATAGATTTTCATTTGTTTGGTTTGTTTTGTTTACGGCATATCAACCTCAGTGGGTCATTTAATGCCGATATTTTGAAATAAATCAATTCTTTAATGGATAATACAATTTTTTTATAAATACATTTTTCTATTTAACCCATAGATGGGACCCTAACAGGTACTACCACTCCGAGTCAGAGTGGACCAGGGAGCAATGGTGATGAAGGGGTGCTCCACATTCCCCAAACCTCCAAAACTGGAACCTCACCATCAGATAGAGTTTAACGTCATTCCCAGGACATGTAGACCCGCAACCACCGCCTTCTAGCACCCATATGATAAAAAGGGGTTGGGGCTTGCCATAAGGGCAATAGGGTTGGGAAAATCATATAGGTGCTAGGGCTTGACGTGACCAGCCGATTGATCGGAGGGGGCCTCTCCGACCGCCTGTCTAGCCCAAGATAGGGCCAAAGTGGAGTATTGCATGTCATGAACTGCTCATCCACCCGGGCTCTATCCTTAAGCATCACAGGTCACCACCCACGGCCAACAGGTGGCCCCATTGGGGGAGTCTTACCCCTCTGCAGAGGTGCAGTCGGTGCATTCTAATGCCTCAGCCGACAGGGCGGATATAAATAGAAAGAAAGAAATAAAAAAGAAAGAAAGGGGAAATGTAAGAGAGAGAAGTATATACAAATAAAGTAGATGGAAAGAAAAAAATAATAAAGTATTTATTTAAGAAATAATAAAGTATAATAAAGAAAGGGAAGAAAAAGGACATGCTATTTTATTGTGCAGGAAATACAAGAACCTTGTGATGTTTGATTTTTTTTTTTTTTTTGTTTATTCTTTGATATTTTCAGGAAGGTAAACGTCCTGGAACTGACCGGTGCCATACGTTGTTCTTCATGCCACACTGCGGTAAAGCGTTGTGCAATAATTTGCTCTGGGCCAACTGGTCGCCGGGTCAACTCTCCAATTTGATCATCATAGGAAATAGTTTTTCAAGTCTCGTCGAAAGGTAAGGATGGCTTCCAAAGGAGTATAGCTATGAATACATTTGCAGTCAACAGCCCTTTAACCCTTTGCCTACTTTAAACCACTCACAGCGGCTCTCCAAGCAAAGTCCTTGTTTCTTAAATGTGTTTTTGTCACTTTTTTGTTGGCAAATTAATGTAGATATTTTAGACACCTTCCCCCCAGATTTTTATCGGCAAATCTATGTAGGTATTTTACAACCCCACTTTTAAGGAAGAGTGAGAGAATTAAATCATGATTATCATACTTGTACATATTGAAGTATTCGCAATAGCTCTTAAGTAAATATATCAAATGTAATAATTAAATTAGCATCCATCCTGTTGGCTGGGGCATTAGAATGCACCGACTGCACCTCTGCAGAGGGGTAAGACTCCCCCAATGGGGCCACCTGTTGGCCGTGGGTGGCGACCCGTGATGCTTAAGGATAGAGCCCAGGTGGATGAGCAGTTCATGACATGCAACACTCCACTTTGGCCCTATCTTGGGCTAGACGGGCGGTCGGAGAGGCCCCCTCCAATCAATCGGCTGGTCACATCAAGCCCTAGCACCTATATGATTTTCCCAACCCTATTGTCCTTATGGCAACCCCCAACCCTTTTTTTCATATGGGTGCTAGAAGGCGGTGGCTGCGGATCTACATGTCCTGGGAATGACGTTAAACTCTATTTGATGGTGAGGTTCCAGTTTTGGAGGTTTGGGGAATGTGGAGCACCCCTTTATCACCATTTGCTCCACTATTAGTGGATAAGGTAGTTAGGTTAAGACAGTTCGAAGTGACAGTTATCTCTGGAACCCGAGTTCAATCCTGAGTGAAAGCAATTAGAAAAATAATTAACACAACTCCTACCCCAGCTATGGTTAGCGGAATGAGAACAGACTAAATAAAGGGTTAGGTTCAAAGTTCCGTGATGGCTCCCGATTATGACAAGAAAGTTCCCGAGTTTGAAAAGAAGGTTCCCGAGTCCGACAAGAAATACCTGAAGAAGGCCGGAGGGCATATCAACCGAAACGTTGTATAAATAACAATGAAGATGGGAACAATAGTCCGAATAACGCAGATAATGCTAATATAAACTAATATTGTTTTTTTTTTAATTATTAATTTTTTTTATAGTTTGAAAATTGCTCTCAGCTGGGATGCCCATTGGTGACTTGTTCCAGTTAGTTCAATTCTCACTGAGTGCCCCATACTTCTGACCTTGTGCTAAAGTAAGCTAAGCTTAGTAAAATCACAAAAACTGGTTGTCTTAAAAAAAAACATTCTAGTGATCTTATAAGTGAGTTTGATTCTCACTGGGTGATCCTATACTATTGGCCCTGTACTAAACCATTTGAAAAAAAGAAATTCAGTAATTTCTTCACCATTTCTTTATTTTTGGAGCAATTTTGATAAAACTTGGCATTCTTATGTAAAATTGTATGTACGTTCTGATTATGCACTCAAATTGTATGTATCTCTATGCTGTAACCTATTATTTAGAGAATAAGAGGTACTGATAGCAGTTTTTTTTTTTTTAAGTTTACCACAAGATTATTCAACATTTTCATTTTTATACTGCATGTATACACATATTTAGAATTAATTTAAATATATAACATCACTTTGAACTTAAAAATACATTTCTAAATGCTTATGTTGAATGATATGCAAGAAAAAGATTACCTATTTAGATATGTTTTTACACAAACCCAGTCTGTGTGTGCTGAGTTTTGTTTACATTACTCGTAATTTTAGTTGTTTTTTTCCAAAATTGAAACTTTGACAAAGAAACCCTGACAGTTAAACAACATTTGAATAACACGTTTTATATGAAAATAATTCTGAGAGTATCTTCTATTAATGAAATTTAACGTGTGCTGGGGGTTTGACTATGTATTAAAAATGACTAAATTTTAAGTATTTTTTTCCAAAATTTGAAACCTTTAAGATAAACAACCAGTTAGCTAGCCCTGATCAAAATAAAAGATATGACTCATTCTGAGGTATTTTCTTTCCTTTTTTTCTTTTTATTTCAGGAACCCTGAGCGACTATTAAAGCAGCATTACTACTATATATGGAAAGTATCCTTTTTTTACCAAATCTCATATTGTATCAAAAACATTTCTGCAGCTGGTCAACTTAAAAACAGGAAAAGAGAAAACAAATAAAAAAGATGAATTGGGTAAAGAATTAATAGATTGATTTAAATGGCATGTCAACTTGTCTGGGGTTACTTTATGCCCAAAAGTTAGGAATTGTGTACATTATGTTTTTTGCACACAATTGCATGTTATTGTTACAGAATGGAGAATGACGTAGATAACTAAGGAATTGTGACTTGAGTAGTGATATAGTTTTGGTTACATACAGACAAAACACACAATCTCCATTATAATAATAAGGTTTAAATAAAATCAAATCATGGGAATGTGACGTAAATAACTAAGGGAATTGTGACTTGAGTAGTGATATAGTTTTGGTTACATACAGACAAACACACAATCTCCATTATAATGATAAGGTTTAAATAAAAAATAAAATCATGGAGAATGTGACGTAAATAACTAAGGGAATTGTGACTCTAGTAGTGATATAGTTTTGGTTACATACAGACAAATACACAATCTCCATTATAATAATAAGGTTTAAATAAAATAAAATCATGGAGAATGTGACGTAAATAACTAAGGGAATTGTGACTTGAGTAGTGATATAGTTTTGGTTACATACAGACAAACACACAATCTCCATTATAATAATAAGGTTTAAATAAAATAAAATCATGGAGAATGTGACGTAAATAACTAAGGGAATTGTGACTTGAGTAGTAATATAGTTTCGATTACAGACAAACACACAATCTCCATTATGATAAGATAAGCGTATCTGAATCTCGTTCATACTTCAAATTTTAGCTCTCAACACAAAGCAAAAAAAATCAACCGGTTGACAGGTCGTAAGTCGTAAAATCCAGAAGTTTGGGCGCTCGTAAGTCGTAAAATCCAGAAGTTTTATGGTCAACTAATGATAAGGTTATCTCCCTGTTATTTCCATGAATTG
>CM042167.1:68364668-68434154 GCA_023376005.1 Doryteuthis pealeii | reverse complement strand
AGAGAGAGATAGCAATGGTGATGAAGGGGTTGCTCCACATTCCCCAAACCTCCAAAACTGGAATTCCACCATCAATAAGTTTACTGTCTTCCCAGACATGTGCCCGCAGCCACGCCCTTCTAGCGACCAATATGAATAAAAGGGTTTACTCATTCTATGTAAAAAGAGAAAAGAAGACTATGAATACTGATGAAATTTTAATTTTATTAAATTGACCTAAAATTGGTAAAAGGATAGTGCAGAGTCCCCCCCCTGGCAGTTCACTGAAAGAGGCTCCACCCAGAAACTAGTGAAAAGGGTGGAGTCAACTACCTAGAAGGCCGTGGGGGGTTATTGGCATCATCTGATTTGCTCTCTAAGGAAAAGGAGGAATCCGACATTAAATGAGTGCCATCGGCGTCGTCCATTTTGTAAGGTTCCCTGAAAAGAAAGAAAAACATTGAAAAGAAGTCACGACAAAACTCGTAAGCTATTAATAGTAATTTGTTTTACGCTGTGAAGTATAGCAAGTCACCGATAGTAAGAATAATAACAATGCCTCATCTATATATATTATAATTTTATTATATTAATATATATATAGTATATACTAGCAAATAGAAAAAAAAATGGCACTCCGGGTGATGTAAAAATGAATTTTTTGAAAAAGATATTGCCTGACGGTGGTGGTGAATTTAAAAATTCATTGGTCAGAGAGTTTGTACCCTAAGTAAGTTAAGTAAACATCAAATTCATTAAAGGATAAAAAATAAACCATTTGAAATGGAACTTTGTTCTTGATAACTTAAAATAAAAAAAACTATATATAAATAATATAATACCGCGCATATATTTATTAAAACTTTGTTAAAAAAACAACAATGGAGGATCGTCTATGTTTGCATTGCTCAAATTTTGAGAGTATTTTATTCTATGTTATGACGATTTGTATCATGTGACGTAAGCAGTGAATAGTTTTTGTTATAGACAAAAAAAAGCAAATTAGGGCCGGGTTTAGCTCAGTCGGTAGAGTGTTCGGCTAGAACCACATGGTTCCTAGTTCGATTCCGGTCTCACCAACTCACGTATGAGTAGCACAGTGCACAGATCTGTGCGGTAAAGTAAGGAGCTGATGGTAGGTGTGGCGCTCCACCTCAGATGCCAAAAACAATCTCCTAGGTCTAGCGCTAGTGAAAAGGGGATAGACTCCCTCGTTGATTGGCTGATACCGACTTTAGGCCGCCCCGATGACTTACTTATATCTATACACACACACACTAGCAAAAGTACCCAGTCCATGACCAGATTAAAAAATCTTTTAAGAATACCAGGGAATGAGTGGGTAAGAGAGAGAATAGGAGGAAAATAATTTATAGAATTAAAAACATCACCAAGAATTTGTATATTACAATATTTATTTTTGGATTTTTAAAAAATTTAATCCTTATTTTTCTAAAAACTTGTACATATGACAAAAACTCAAATTCATTTAATTGCTTTGCGTTAAAGTGATAAAAATATTAATTTAATTTATTTTCTTTTTTAGCCCTAAAAAGTAACAATTAAAAAGAGCCAAGTATTAAACTTGTGTCCTTATTTATTTAACGATCAGTTGATGCTGTAGAATACACCAGAGCACCTCTGCTGTTTAGTAATTTTCTGTACATTCGTGTATTTAATTGTTTTGTTATTGTTTGCTAAGAAGAAACTGTTATAAGTGTTTTAAAATCTTAATAACGTGTTTATTTAGTATGTAATTTACTTCACACAAAGCATCCGTTTTCATCAAATTTTTGGCACTCTGTGTCAGAGTGGATCTGGGAGAAATGGTGATGAAGGGATGCTCCACATTACCCAAACCTCCAAAACGGGAACCTCACCATCAGATAGAGTTTAACATCATTCCCAGGACATGAAGACCCTCAGCCAGCGCCTTCTAGCACCCATATGATAAAAAGGGTTGCGGCTTGCCATAAGGACTATTTCGGTTGGGACAATCATATAGGTGCTAGGGCTTGACATGACCAGCCGATTGATCAGAGGGGACCCTCTCTGCCCACCCGTCTAGCCTAAGTAAGGGTCTAAGTGGGGTGTTGCATGTCATGGACTGCTCATTCACCAAGATTCCGTCCTTAAGCATCACAGGTCACCACCCACAGGTCGCCCCATTTGGGGGACTCTTACCCCTCTGCAGAGGTGCAGTCGATGTATTCTAAAGCCCCAGCCGACAGAGGCGAGGAATTTGTTTAGAAATGACCCCAGCCTAGTCGTGCGGCCATATTGCTATGGTCAACTTACCACATATGTCCACTTGGTGCCTGCAGAGAAACATGGCTGCTATATTGGAAAGCAGGTTGCTCCTTTGAAAGGATTGGTTCCTGTGGAAAGATAAGGAATTTTTGCTTAGAACTCATATCCCAAATTATAAAAATTACGCCGAAACATTTACCCATTTTTTTTACAGGTCATGAAATATAAAAAGCAAAAAAAAATGTAATATTTGCAATGGTACATATATGTACCACTATGTACATCAGTAATGTACATGTATGGGTAATCTGAACATTAGCCACATAAATGAGAGTAACCTCCCTTTTTTCTTTCACTTTGAGGAAGCCATCTGTTTTGGTCGGCCATTTTCATTTCACCATAAATCTACACTGAAAATACAAATTTGTTTGAATCAATACAACTGCTTGTTTTAACAGGAAAATATCATAAAATATGTTCTTAATTGTGCTTGTGCATTATTTGAAATGAACTTAATTGTTATTGAGAACACATTTTATGATATTTTCGTGTTAGAACATCGAGTTGTATTGATTATGGTGAAATAGACGGCTTCCTCAAAATGAAAGAAACAAGGGGGGTTACTCTCATTTATGTAGCTAATGTTTCAGATTACCCATAGTTGCACATACGTGTATCAATATCTAGACAACTTATTATAATGGAAGCAAGCCAACCATATTTATTATAAAAAAAATTTTTTTGCAGCAAATGGTTAAAAATTGTTTTAAAATTTCAAACACCACAATAAATAAAAATATTTCTTTATACGAACCTGACCAACTACTCCACGCCCGCCGTACCGTCTCTAAAGTTCCAGACAAACTAAATATTCGCCAATGACGTTCTCGTGTAGCTGTACTGTATCGTCTCCTAAATCTCCCATCGAACACAATAAGCCACTGTTTAAAAAAAAAAAAGACAAGAAAATAATTATACCAACTAGCAAAATAAAAAAAACGCCCTCCGGGCAACATAAAAATAAATTTTTTAAAATATTGCCTGAGGTGGGTGAGAGTTAAAAATTCAATTTCAAAAACTAAATTTTATTCAGTTCAATTCTGTCGAAAATAAATTCTTTTCAATAAATAAGTGTAGCATAATTATTATGGAATTTGGGGATTGAAAGAAAACAGTAATTGGATTTCTGAAGAAAGAGAAGAAAAAGAGTTAAGAACAAAGAGAGGTTTTAAAGTTTGAAATGGTAAACACTCAACGGGAGGGGGGGGGGAGACTGATCAACCAATGATCCCGGAACTAAAGTTAAAAATAAAACGGCAGTTCCAGTTTCTGCGGAGGAGCGGAAGTTGGGTGACCCTCAAGAAACGGAAGAGGAGAAAAATCGGTCTTTTTTCGGCTGGGCTCATATGGGTTTTGATAGTTGTATAGGTGGGTGATGTGATACTGACTTCAGCAAACTCCTGCGACACCGTGTTGCCAAACTGCATTGGTTCTAACTTTTCTTTCCTTTGAACAGTGGCTGTGTGGAGAGGGGTGATTTGCTTAGGCGACAGCTCATCCTCCATAGCAAACCTGCCCAGGCTACGTACATAGGAGGGATGAGGGGGTTCATACTTTGCCCAAGGGGTGTAACTCTGATAGTGAATGTTAAATAGTGTGAATAGAGTTCAAACTAGCTGGGGAATAATCATACAATTCCAATACGTCGAAATTGGTAAGACAAGGCAAAATAGCCTACAGATACGACTAATCTTGTTACAATCTTACTGCAGAATGCCAAGAGTATTTATGAAGCTATAAACATCATAGAAACAAGCAGCTAATCAGGACTCAAGAATGGAATCCCCAAATACATGAATGGACTATTCTTCAGTTCGATAAGTACCAGCTGGTTTGGGCACATTTGTTGTGTTTAGCCAGTTGCTGTTGTCCAAACCAACAGTATACTGATTACTGATAACTGGTTAGAAATATATTCTTTATAATTACAAAGTGAACTCTGTTAGAGCTAAAGAAGCTTAAAAACGCAATATGAAAAATAAACATTTTATCTTACAAGAATATATCCAGCAGTCATATGCTTACTGTAGAAAATCATACTAAGTACCAATTACGCGTCGAATTGGTAAACAAGGCAACAAGTAGCCGTAAACCAATACAGATCTAACTTGTTACAATCCTACTGCAAATGCCAGGGTATTTTATGAAGCCTCATAAATCATGAAACAAGCAGCCAACCAGACTCAAGGCACAGAATCACCCAAATACATGAACGGACTATTCTTGAGTTCCATAAATACCAGCTGTCTTGAGCACTAGTTCGTTGTGCTTAGCCAGTTGCTGTTGTCCACACCACAATTACTGGCTGACTGACTGAAATACTCGCTTACTACAATGTCGCAGTCCAGCATGTTAGCCATTACGCCATGGGAGACCCCATAGCAATTGGGATTTGTGCTCTGTAGTAAAAGAGTTAAAAAAAAATTTTTTAAATAAAAAATTTTAAATCGTTTTTATACTTACCCAAAAGACATGGGTTTGTTTGAGATTCCTACAAATAGAAATAGAAAATTTTGACAATATATTTTCAGTAGAAAACATTTTAATCGAACACATATCTATTCAGCTTAGTCTGGCACAAGGCTATGTACAGGACCCCAAGACAATTACTTGTGTGGCATAAAGCCATGTACAAAATTTTTTATGTAGTTCAAAAGGGATGGATGTTTTTTGAATGCTTGAGTTTGAATTAGGTAAAAAAGGCTCAAAACCGTTCATTGTTTGTTTGTTTGTTTGTTCTTGTTTTACGGCTATCCAACCTCAATGGGCCATTTATGCCGACTACGTTTTTGAAATGAATGGTGATGTTTAATTTTCTAAAGGCTTTTTTTTTTGACATATTTTTGTGAATGAAACTTTTAGATGATATTTTTTTAACATATATTTTTTGTGTTTTCATTTTTTTGGGAAGATTTTTAGATTTTGTTGTAGATGCGTGCTTCTTTATGTATCCGAGTAGTTTTCTGGGTTTATTTGGTAGAATATCTGTTTTAGATTTGTTGTTTGGTAGTATTTTTTTCGTATTTTTTTAGGTTGCTACATTCTGTTATATGTGTTTGATTGTGTAGGGTTTTTTGGCATGGTATGGCAATATGGGGCTGCTTTCTTTTTTGAGGAGGTATAAATGGGTAATGTATGAGTGTCCTATTTTAGTCTGGATAATATACTTCTTCTTTTCTGGATATTTTGGTTCGATTTATTTGAAGTTTTCCTATTTGTGGCATTATTTCATGTAGTTTGTTTTGGAAGTTATTCCAATAATTTTGCCATTTTGTTTTGTGTAAATGTTTATGGTTCATTTTATTACATATATGGAAGGTACATGTAAATGATTAGTATCATGGACACACAACTTCAAATCCTGGACAGGCTGTTTGCATTTCATATAGCACTAGTCTAACAGATTATTTAGAGTCTTCTTTCTCCTAGGCTGGTTGACTAAGCAAGGTTAAAGGCCATTTAATAACAAAACATAGAATTTCTCAAATCCCCAAGAATGACTTTACATATAGGAGTACGTGCTGTAATGATTAATGGCACAGAAATGGACACAACTTCTGGATGAGACTGTTTGCATTTCATATAGGCACTAGCATCTTTGGTCAAAACCGTTCATTGATTAGCGTTCAAATTGAATGTTCACACATGATTGGTAGATGTGAAAACGAAAGTTAAGATGTGATTGGAACATCCATCACTTTTGAACTAGAAAAAATGTTTCTCTTCTTTTTATTATATTGCCTGAAGAAGGTTTATATAAACCGAGATGTTAAATGTCGACATAAACATCATAATAAATTCATCTTTTTTAAAACAATTTTTTTCCCCCATTTTATAGTGGTTTGAATGTGATTTGTTTACAGCATATCAAACTCGGTGGGTTAATTGCCGACAGTGTTTTGAAATAAATTTAATTCTTAATGGATCTCAATTTTTTTTTTTTTATAATCACATAATCGCATTGGTGCAGAATGCAAATCTGATGCAAGCAAGTGTATATGTATATATATATATATATATATTATATATATAGTAAAAACAGAAGTAGATATAATAATACGACCGTAGTAGTGACCAAGCGATCCGTAATATAGTGTGTAATATCGAATAATAATCATGTTGAATTTCCAGAGATGTGTCATATTGTGTGTTATATAGATATATACATAGTAATTATACACTTATTTAATACTAATAGTATACTGATTTATCAATATTGAAAAACTTTGAAAGAACTCTCACTCTGCTTCCAATATAGAATGGTATAACGGTCACTCTAATATTTCTCCGTAATTTCTCTGTGGACATCAGACACTGCAGCCAGGGGTGATTCTTCTCCTGCCAAGCACGGAGAGTATCCCGAGCTATAACGCAGGGGCTGCAATTAGAACAGTTTACAAAATCAATACAAAAAAAAAAAAAAAAAAAAAGCAATATCTCGAAAGCCATGAATTGAAACCTTCAACTCGGCCATAATACTAACTAATTACAATCACAAAATACAAGGGTGAATCAAAAAGTAATGCATTTTGTTTAGGACAGGAAATGGTTATTTTTTATGAATTTTTGAGATGAGGCTGATAATTAGTATTATTGTTTTTGGTTTGGTTTGTTTTGGTAATCAACCTCAGTGGTCATTTTAATGCCGATAAAGTTTGAAAATAAATCAGTTCTTAATGGATAATACAATTTTGTTTATCACTCATGTTTTTCTATTTAACCATAGATAGGACCCTAACAGGTACTACACGTCCGGGTCAGAGGGGACCAGGGAGTGATGAAGGGGTGCGCACCACCCCAAACCTCCAGAATGGAACCTCACCATCAGAGAGTTTAACGTCATTCCAGGACATAGTAATCATTCATTCGACTATTGTCCTCATCTTCATTGTTATCTTAAGTTTCATTAAATTCTTTACCCTGTCCAGCTAAGAAAATTTTAAATGTGAAAAGAAAATAATTTAACACTAAGGACAAAAAAATGCTGTCACTGAATATACGAGGAATGAGTCAAAAAGTAATGCCATTTTGTTTAGGACAGGTATAATTACCAACACAGGAACATGTATCATACATATTATTATTCCAGTGACAAGGGTGAATCGTAGTGAGAAGTGGCCTCAAAGAACAGTCAACAGAATTTTTACGGGGTAGGGTTATATGCTCTTATTCGAAGGTGGAACATTGCTATTGAGAGAAACGGTGACTATGTGGAGAAGTAGGGATGTGTATCCCACAGAGGACCAGCTTCATTTTGATGTATGATACATGTTCCTGTGTTGGTAATTATACCTGTCCTAAACATAATGGCATTACTTTTTGAGTCACCTCATAGTTTTGGTACGCATGTGTCTTCTTATAACTTAGAAAAGAGATGCCATTGATCATTGAAATCGGGCATATACTTTATATGTTATAAGGAAAAGTACAAAATACAGTTTTTTTGACTTTTACTGATTAAATAGATATAATTCATACTTAAAAATCAATTTGTGGAACTCTTCACAGTTCTCATAAGTAAGTACAAAAGTTAAGACTCACCATATTTAAATACTCACAGATTCCATAGGAAAGGGGGGAGTGGCATGGTGGATTATGTACTGGACTGCTACATCTTAGTAAACGAGTTAAAATCCAGTCGCACTTTTACATTTACTTCAGACAAATACACTTGGGAAGGTATGAACCCGTCATCCTCCTAATAAGTTAAATAGTACCACTACTGTTCGTCTACAAGGATCATTTGGCATTAAATAGCCATGAAGGTTGATATGCCCTTAAATAAGAAACCAAATCAAACCATAGGCAAAATTTGAATTTAATGCTTTTTCAAATATGTTTACAATTTAGTACTAATTGAAAAAAAAAAAATTCTTTTTTTTTTTTTTGGAGAACAAAATCATAATTTTTCAAACCAAAGTGTACTTTTTTTAAAATATATTTTAAATCTAAATTTTTGTAAAATTAACATTTTTTTTAATTCTTACCTTTTTTTTTTTTTTTAATTGTAACATTTTTAAAATAGGGATTAAAAAGAAATAATGATTCGTCTTTTTATCACTTTAAATCAACAGGCAATTAAAAACTAGCGTTAGAAAATAAAATTGTTTTTTAAACCACTCACGAGTTTAGGATTACATTTTTTAAAAATATTTCAAATGTAAAATCCTCTTAGTCTGGTCTGGACCAGGTACTATATATATAATATATATAATATATATATATAATATATATATATATATATATATCTCTGTATATAATTAATTCATTGGTTATCATACATTAGCTCTCATAAGGATTTATAAAAATCCTTGTATGAATATATATGTTTGCACCAATAAGTGCATACAGTATGGTTGTACAGCGAGATTTTGATAATTCCAATAGAATCATCCCTTACTTACCAGTCATTTGGATTATCTTTATTATTTTTCTTTTTATGTTTCTAAGCTGTGATGCCTGAACAAATAAAACAGTTTTATTTATCATTGCATACTTTCGAAATGTACGCAGACCTCTAATCAAGGTATTACTGTATTTTTTTTGGACCATATGACTTTAGGCACCCCTTTTTGATCTCGATTCAGAAGGACATGTTTTTCATTTATACTGTCAATATCCGGTTGTTTGTTAACAGACGATTTTTAGAGTTTTTTTTTTTTAATTATAAACTAACCCCTAACAGACGACTGGATATTGACGGTGTAAATGAAAAACATGTCTTCTGATATCAAGATCAAAAGGGTGCCTAAAGGTCATATGGTCAATTATTTTTAAAAAGTGCAAATACTTACAGCCACAGGGTCGTGCATAAGAAATTTGTTAAATAGTTCATGGTGTATTGGGTGTCGCTCATTTGTTGAATATGGAAGAATGTCGTTATGGGCCAAATGTCCTAAAACCTGAAATTAAACAAAGAAAATTAGCAATACAAAAGGTTTATATTGTAAGTGTTTTTAGATTTGGTAAAAAAAAAGGCTAAACTTGCAAATTGGTCGGAAATTAAAACATATTACAGTTGACCGAAAAAAAAAAAAAGAACCCAAATTATTTATTTATTTCCCATTAAACTAACCTAAACCCCAAACCCTAACCTAAACTCCCCAGTTAAAATAACAGTTTTATTAAACATTGTGGGTTCTGTTTTTTCTGGGTCACCCTAATTTTCTGAGCGATTTGCAAGTTTAGCCCAAAAATATAGCGTAAAGGGATAACAGGTTGAGTTTATACAGTTCTAATGACAATTTGATTGCAAGTTCAATCCTGACACGGCGATAATAACATAGAATACCTAACATAGCTTAACATTTGTACCCGGTCGAGGTTAACGGAATAAGAACAGTCAACAGTCCTACCCGGTGGGTTGAATAGAGGGTTCAGTTCGAGTTCGGTGAAGGCTCGACAAGCGCCTTAAATTAATGTTGATTAAGAAAGTACGACAATGGTTAATTTTATTAATTGGTCTGTTTAATTCACAATTTTTGTTTGGTTTGGTTTACGGCATATCAACCGAGGTGGGTTATTTAATACCAACTAAGAATTTAATTGGGTGTTAGTTAAAGCTAACAACCGCATTCCTATAATGCAGGGATCACCAAACTTTTTTCACAATGGGCCAGATAATTGAAAAAAATAATGAGTGCAGGCCACATTATTATTCTAACAAGTGAAAATTCAGGATCGCACTAAGTAAAGGAAATGTTCACATGTAACAAATTTTATAACCTACTAAGTAGTTAAGTCCATGAAGATTTAGTAAGCTTAACATGATTTAAATTTAAATGGTATTAGAACGTCTTGCATTCCGTATGTTTTAACAAACAATTTTAAGTACCATCGCAGGCCTGACAAAATGCCTTAGTCGGCTGGATCCGGCCTGCAGACCGTATTTTGGTGACCATGCTATAATGCATTATTATCCAAAATAGAGTAACCCAACACAGAATATGTGGTAGGGCAAAGACAAGTCAATTTACATAGTTTGATTGATTTCATGGCATGTCAACCCTTGTTGGGTTATTTTATGCCAAAGACATTTAGTTCAATTCATACTGGATGTGTATTCAAAATGTTTTTTAAAACTCATTTTTTTTTCTAATACATTTAAAACTCATTTTTTTTCTATTTACCTATAGATGGGACCCTTACAGATACTACCTGCAGGTCAGAGTGGACCTGGGAGTAATGATGATGAAGGGCTACTCACACTCCTAGAGCTCCAGAATTGGAACTTCACCATTAGATGCAGTTTAATGTCATACCTAGGATACTAAAACCCTCAGCCACACCTTCTACAACATATATGATAAAAAGGGTGGGTTTGCCATGAGGACAAGAGGGTGAGAACAATTATATAGGTGCTAGGGCTTGACGTGGCCAGCCGTGATCAGACCACCCGTCTAGCCTAAGTAGGGCTAAAGTGGAGTGTGTATGTCATGGACTGCTCAGACACCAGGATTCTGTCCTTAAGCATCTCGGGTTGCACCCAGCCAACGGGTAACCTATGGAGGGGGGATTTTTTACCCTCTGCAAAGGTGCAGTCTACTGCCGCCAGCCCACTGGCAGGGTTGGACCTAGGTAAATCAAACAACAGAATTGAAACTTGTGGGGGGGGGGGGCATTGTGTTTTGTTATTGATACAAGATACTTAGAAAGAAACATTTCTTATCTCTCATGAAAATTAAATAATATCACTTGGGCACCATGTCTTGTTTTAAACTGAAAACCTTTGAGAGTCTTTTTCCAATTGTTGCAGGGTCACGGTTGGCTGGTTTTCCAGCTTATTTAATACCTTCGCCTAATTTCAGCATTTTCGTTGATACTAACCCTGGCAATAAATTAGACATTTAAAATTGTTAGAGCTTAATTCAGACAGCTTAAAATCGTCACAGTGTTTTATACTGGTTGACAAAGGTTGTATAAATCTCGCTTTTTTTTTGAATTAAGTTCATGCACTTCAACGTTTATGGAATAATGGTTAGTAAGGCTGATAGCAGACCATTGTTAATAAGATCAATTCTCACTGGGTTGCCCATACTTCTGGCCTTGTGTCACATCTAAGCTAAGCTAATGACTAAATAAAATCACTTACCAGAAATGGCATATAAAGCCCGACTATTCTCTTTGATTTCCAAGAAATGTCACAGCCTCAGTCTGGGCCCTCTGCAAAAGGAGAAAAAGAAAAAGAATAAAGTGTAAAATTGAGAGAGAGAGAGAGAGAGTTTACCACATAATAACAGTGTGAAATTATCTATTACTAGCAAATATATGCACCCCGTAGGGTGCAAGTATTTAATTTTAATGTAATGAGAATTAAATTAGAAAGGCTAATGAAACTAAATAGACTGCAGATAAAAAGATTTAAAACAGAGGGGGTTAATCAAGAAATAAGAACAACTGTAAAACTAATCTTCAGCACTCTCCGTCTTTCATTGCTAACTTTTCTAATTTATCAATTTAGTAATTGAATAAAGTAAAATGACGTTATTTCTTCTTGTTAGAAATCTTAGAATCAATCTCTAGATATTTAGCATTACCACCTGTACGGGTTAGGCAAAGAAACTTATTAATGGTGGGACCACCACGAACCAAAGCTTACGGGTGGCGGTGCAAAAAACGCGTTGATCCTGTCTGCATTCATTCTCAAGGGGGGCACTCAGGCATCGGGCAATAACCCAGCCTGTCCCCTTAAATCGAGGGGGCAGGTATTGCTGGGGGGTTGCCCGGGATTCAACGGTTTTAAAATATAGCCAACCGGCTCGAGGGCTGGATCTAATCAATAATACAAGCAACATATTCATTAGATCAATTTTTGATATCATATGCAAATAGCCTTCCTGTTCACAATGTAAGCACTTTTTTTGTATTATAAATACATTGGTCATGTTATTACAGTATTATGGATTAGTCAACAATATAATAATGTAAAACAACAATATTAATAAATGAGGTTTGAATAAAATAAAGTTATGGAGAATGTGACGTAAATAACAAAGGGAATTGTGACTTGAGTAGTGATATAGTTTTGGTTACAGCGACAAACACACCAATCTCTATTATATAAAAATTAAAAATAGTTACTATAATTGTTTACCAGATTTATTATTATTAATTACTTGAAATCATATAACGTTATAGTAAATAACTTCTTATTTAGTAATAGCATTTGTTTTGCTATGTTGGCGTTTTTTGTGATAAAAGGGTGTGCCAGATGTCCACTTCTACTTATAGACTCGCCGATACCATGTGACCAACGTATTGGCAACCATGCAAGTACCTCTGCTGCTGTATTGTTATTTATATCGGCTGTTCGGATCTTAACAACTCATAACTACTTGAACCTTCGTGGACAACAGAACATAGGATTATATAACTGGACCTTTGACACTACGTAGGATTCCATAACTTCAGGACTTATTCACTTACCAAAGGATTCTATAGCTCAGGATTTACTTACTTTAGTCTTTACCAACTGGCCAAGGATGGTGGTGAGAAACTTAACAGCATACAGTTATGATATTAAGTAATTCTTATCAAACACTAATATTATATGGTTTAAAGTATCTTTTTTGTTCAATTTAATAATAGTTCATTTGTTTGAACACACATGGTTTCAAGTAAGGAATGAATAATCCTTAGTAAACATTATAGCTCAAGTACCCGTATTTGACTGCATATAGGACGCACTCATATAGGACGCACCTTTTTCCCAAAATTTCGGCTCAAAAAATTGCCCTGTTCTTATACATTGTAGGTGAATTTGAGACACACATAGACCTAGGCTAATCTTCTCTATGATGCTCACTAACAAGCTTACATCAGTACTTTTACCTACGCTGTTACTGCCAAATTGCTTTTATCAGCTATGTTTCTCTGCTTGTGTAATGCACAGCTAGACTGTTTTTCGACAAATATGCTTAATACACTAAAACTTTTTTCCTGAATCTGACCTGCTGAAATGGGGTTGCGTCTTATATGCGTTAAATACGGTAATTATTCTTAATACAAATAATTGGCTTCCCATAAATATAGAAACACTACGCATAATCTGTACTTACAATGTAGGGGCAATCTCTGGAATCAACCAGAACTAAATATATAAATGAGTGCGACCTTTGACCTCTTGCCAACGACCGTCGTGTCATCTAGGGGGCCTGTTAAAAATTAAGAAAAATGTATATATTGTGAAAGATATACTTATGAATTTTTTTTCTTCTTGAAGGAGATTCACACAAATGCTAACAGAATTTTTAAAATAATAATTTAATATTTAATAAATACAATTTATAGGTAAGCTAAATAAATGAGAGTAACCTCCTTGTTTGTTTCACTTTGAGAAGCTGTATATTTTTGGTCAGCCATTTTCATTTCACCAAATAAATCTACACTGAAAAAATACGAATTTGTTCGAACATCATACACTGCATGTTTTAACACGAAAATGTCTAAATGTGTTCTAATTGTGCTAGTTCATTATTTGAAATAACTTAATTGTTATTAAGTGAAACAACAAGGGAAGGTTCTTCATTTATGTAGCTAATGTTCAATTTACCGATTTATGATCTTAGCTTTTTAAAATCATAAAATCTATCAATACTTTTAAAATATAAGCACTGATTTTTTTGTTTGGTCTTCTTTTATATATCAAACTCGGTGGTTTTATAATGCGACAAAGTTTTGAAATAAATCATTCTTAATAGATACTCAATTTTTTTTATAAGATTTTTTATTTTAACCATAGACGGAACCCTAAGAGATACTATGGGTCAGAGCTGGGCCAGGAAGCAATGATGAAACTGAGGGGGTGCCCACATTCCCCAAACTCCAAAACTGGAACCTCACCATCAATAAGTTTAACGTCATTCCCAGGACACGAATACCCTAAAGCATCACCTTCTAACAAACATATCACATAGGTGCTAGGCATGACGTGACCAGCCAAATTGATCGGAGGAGCCTATCTGAACCAGTCTAGCCAAAGTAATGCCAAAGTGGAGTGTTGCATGTCATGGACGCTCAGCCACCTGGATTCATCTCAAAGTAATTTTTTTAAACATTCCAGGCAGAATCCAGACCAGCAATCCTGAAATTTTGTATTCCCAACCGACAGGATTTTAATGTTCAGTGTGTCCGTTGTCACACTTTTTCAATTCTCCTAGAGGCGTAGCCCTGCATATCATACCTTTTTGAATCAAGGCGATTCCATAAAGCCAATTAAAAAACATTTCATGCCGAATCCAGATCTGCAATTCTGAAAATTGTTCTGTCACCCTCAAATAAATATTGCATGTATCTATTATTTATTAATCAATAATATTTGAATATTTTACACATACATTTTACACAAAATTGGTAGGTATTTATTTATTAGTAAACTTTTTACTAAACTTCTTGTTATTAAGAAGAAAAAAAAAAAATGGCAAGAGTAAACAAATAATTTTCAAAATTGATTACAAATAATTTTACATCTAAAGTAATACAATTAATTTTCATAATTTCTTAGCAGTGAAAGTTTCGGTTACAGACAAACTGAGACTGAACCTCCATAGACAAAAGATGCTGATAGGTACGCGTCCTGCGTCCCTGAGCACAAAATCTAAAAGGACGCAGTAAAATATATCCATGCCTCCCAGTGTTTTTCTTTTTTCTTCCCTCACACCAATTCAGCTAACTGTATATACATTTCAATATTTCTTCAAATGACTTACACAGGATAGTTTACAAGGTAGGAGTTAGACAGCTTCAATTGGAGACCATAAATTTTTCCCTGGGCTCATTCAAAAGAAATATGTGCATCCAGGATGCACTAAATCAAAAGCTATCAGCATCACATATATTTTTTTTTTTTTTTTTTTTTTTTTTTTTTTACTTATCTTTCAAAGACTTTTTTTGCAGACCCCTAAAATGGTTTCTGCGGACATAGGAACTACACATAATCAATTAAATTAAGACAGTACACAATCTACTTATCCTTCCATTAGTTAAGAAAATACAGTTCCACTTCAATTTTCTTCACTTTTTGTTCCGCATCCGATCATAGACCTTGCTAACCATCGGGAAGACATTCCTCTGTAACCAAAGACTTTGGTGAGAAAGAGCTGCCAAAAGAGAATTAATACAATATACAAATCAGGATAAAGAATAGAAGAATCAAATTTTGTCATACCAGGACACACTGTTTAAGGTACAATAGTCCTTACCAGTATGGAAATAAAATAACTACAGCAGGAAAAAAAAATTAAGAGTAAAACACTTACAATACATATACCAAATTAATCCTTATAAGAATTTTGATTGTTTTTTGTTTTTTAGAAGCATTGTTGAATAAATTATATATCATTATTTATATTTTTGCTTGAAGGCAATTACAATGCGTATATTGCATAAAATCAATATATAGAATGAATAAATGACAAAGTGATTTCGTTAAAGAATTACTTCGGTGTGTAGAACATTGTACAGACTGTTTCAACTTTATTAAGGCTCATCAGCGATGAGATACTAACGATTTCTCAGACAGAATGAAACTCCAACCGGGACTTCAGCAGGATAGTCAGAAACCATACTGCCTCGGCCACGATACAACAGGAAAATCCTTATGTATCGAACTAATTCTATTAAGGTTTTTAAATGTAAATATTGAGTATTTCTCTGATTTTTAAGATGAGGCTTGATTATTTGGATTTATTCGGACTATTGTCCGAATCTTTATTGTTATCTGTAACAACGTTTTGGCCGATGTGCCGTCAGCCTCTTCAGTATTTCTTGTCTCTGCTAATTTGAAGGCAGAATTCCTTAAGAAGAAGAAAAAAGAAAAAAAAAAAAAAAAAGATTAAAATTTTGGGAGTGCTTATCTTGAAGATAACCAAAACTTGAAGAAAAAAAAAAAGACTTGATAGTGGGCTACGAATATCAGCAAAAACATTTCACCTGACATTCATAGTTTAAATCCAGTTATCTAATTTTTTTTCCCCTTGGATACTTACCCAAATTGGGTGCTCTTATAGGCCGTCAAAATAAGGCACTAATTAACCTGTGAAATTTCTAGGGTTCAGCTAATAATTACATTAAATAAATTGAATTTGGATTATTAGCACTAATTGTCCTCTCTTTATTGTTATCTGTGTACACGTTTCGGGCGATGTGCCTCCAGCCTTCTTCATGTATTTCTTTTCAAACTTGGGAAACCTGTCCAATTGGGACAATACATGTGGTATAAAGGTGTTGGGTTAAGACAGTTCTAAGTGACAGTTTCCTCAAGGCTGCAGGCTCAATCCTGGTCAAGGTGACAGTAACACAGAATAATAATTAAACACAACTTAACACCTGTACCCACTATGGTTAGCAGAATGAGAACAGGAATCCCGTGGATTGAATAAGGGTTGGGTTCAAAGTTCCATGACTCCTGACTATGAAAAGACAGGTTCTAAGTTTGATAAGGCTCGCCAGCCCGTTAAGAATACCTGAAGAAAACCAGAGGGCACATTGGATGAAACGTTGTACAGATAACAATAAAGATGAGGAAATATACAAATAAAACTAATACAAGCTTCATTCAAAATTCAGAGGAAATAGTAAATAAATTGAATATGTTAAAAATTTCTTTCACCTGTCCCGTTTCATAGGCACGACCTCGTTCTCCGGGAGTTTCCAAAAGTCCGACTTCAGCCAATCTTAAAAGGAGAAAAAAATTCATTTAAAAAAAATGAAAACAATTGATATTCTATTGTTTGCTGGATTTAAATGTTTCAGATTAAAATAATCATGGTTTAAGAATACAAAGCTGAATTAACTGTGGTTTGGTTTGGTTTGGTTTGGTTTAATGACATATCAACCCTTGTGGTTATTTTGATGCTAATATTTTTTAGTATACATAGGGGGTCTGGTGGCTTTGGCCCTGGACCGATAAAATTAAAGCGTTGACCCAGGGGGCCATCCCCAGGCAACGCCTGCCAACTCGAGCTAAGGGGCAGAGCTGGGTTATTGCCTGGTGCCTGAGGGGAATGCCGACAGGTCAACATTTTTTTGCACCTGCCGTTCATTGAGTTTTTGTTCGTGGGTGGCCATAAATAGAGCCTTGTGCCTACCTGTATATGTGGATATGTGTAAATACCCTTATATAGAGATGCTGATAGGTAAGCGCTGCGTCCCTGGAACAGTAAAATCCTAATCATAATCCCAAGTTGTTTTTCTTTTTTCTTCACCACCATCTCAAAGCTAGCTGTAAATACATTCAATAGTTTCTTAGAAATGAATTACAACAGTAAGTTACAAGGTAGGAGTTAGACGGCTTTATTGGAACCATAAATTTTCCCAGGGACTCATTCAAAGGAATGTGTGCCATCCCAGGACCCACTAAAATAAAAAGCTATCAGCATCACTGATATATATAATTTTGACAAGAAAAAGAAAAAAACAGTGAAAAAAAAAATGAACCATTTTTTATTATTGCTACAAATTTAATGAAATTTCAATAACTTAGACACACTAGGAAATGATTATTTTTCCTTGAAAAGTAAATTTTTTAAAAAGAAAATTTTTTTTTAAAATTTGATTTTGGTTATTGTTTAATGGCATATCAAGCCGTGTGGATTATTTATAGCCAATCTTTTGAGCTTTTGTGTGTGTGTGTGGTGTTGTGTAATATATATATATATATATATATATATATATGAGTAAATGAAGTGAATTCCGCGACAGTATGAATAATTTTTTTTGAAAAAAAAAAAAAAAAAAAAGAAAAGAAAGATTTGTTATTGTTCACTACAGATATCTGTTTCAACCTGTTAATAAAGCATCTTCTTCAGAGCGAAATATTTATGATGGAGAGATGGATAAGTTAACTATTAAAAACGAAATTCCTACCCCGAACATGAACGTTCATTTGTACGCAGCCTCCTGTTTTTAATGGTTTACTTATTCCGTCTCTCATCAATAAATAATTCCGCTCTTGAAGAAACCGCTTTTGTAAAGGTCGAAACAGATTCTGTCACAGAACTAATAACATCAATTTGTTTTCTGTTTTTTTAAATGTTATTCATATATTATATACTAACCATCTACGAAGTGGGATGCACATAAGGTCAACTTCCTTAAGCAGAGTTTAAACAGGTTTTAATTCAGAGTTTTTCCTTCTCTTAAACTGATCACCTACCAAGGGTAAGATCCCAGTCTGCCCTACTAATTACCATAGCTGGAGTGGAGAAGTAGTTGGATGCATACCTTTCCAAGCTATTAAGCACTATGTGAAAATGCAGTTTTTTTTTTGTATATATGATTGTAAATTGAATAGTTGGTAGGTTAATATCTTAGTTTTTCAGACTTAACAAACAGTCTCTCAACAGGTGTCACATGCCTTTTTTGAACAACTTTGAAAGTAGTATGGCAATTCAAAAATGATATTACCAATAATAATTTTCTCAATTTCTTTTAGAACGGGACAATGTTATTCAGATGTGCCACACTAGGTACAGTAAGCAACCCAAGGTCTGTCTGCCTAGACTAAACAAAGTTTAGTAAATAATAACAATTCAACTGCTCTCTCCTCTTGAAGAATAATGAGTCATCTTAGTTGTCACCCCGAGTTTGTTTACAGCAAAAATAAAAACGTTTCTACTAACACAGAACAGACTGTTGAATTAAGGGAGTGTGCTAATATGTCTTGAAATTGTCGCAACAACCAATGCACACACGATTTCATTGGCTGACATGAGGGAGTCTATCCTTTTCACTAGCAATAGACCAAGGAGATTGTTTTTTTAGTGTCTGAGGTGGAGTGCCACACCTACCATCAGCTCCTTACTTTACTGCACAGATCTTTGTTGCTACTCTACGCTGAGTTGGCAAGGACCCGGTATCGAACCAGGAACCTTGTGACCTAGACGACGCTCTAACGCGACTGAGCTAAATCAGCTTGTAAACAAAATAATTGAACCTTGTGGTCAAACATCTGCTTCTTGGGCAGAAGGGTAGGGTTGATCAAAAGGTTAGTGGAATTAAAGTTTGGGGATCTGTAATTTTACTGTTGACCATGTGTTTAATATTAGTTAACTGAATTAAACTAATTGTCTTTTTTGTTAAAAAAAACTCGGTTGTATAAAACAAATGCTAATTTTATCATAAGGTTACAGAGTGAAGTTAAAATTTGGTTGCTTGCTTTCAGAGAAAAAATAAATTTTTTTCAAGTAAAAACAGGTTGTAAAAATGGGGGTTCTATTTATAAACGTATAATACAAGAGGACCTTACTGTTGTGTCCATTTTTTTAACCAAGTAATAACGTTTCTTCAATAAATCCGTAAATTTTCCAAGTACGAAGTTTGAAGTACAAAAAACATTAGTGGTATTTTATTTCTCTTCGACTATTAAATTGATGGTATACGAAAAACCCCAACCTAAATCCCAGGTTTTATCAATTAGATAAAAATAGCAATTCCCATTAGTTGTTTAAATTTTTAGTCAGATAACGGTCTGAAAGAAATAGCCTTTTTAAAAAATACGGCGATTTGTATTTTTATCTAAGTTGATAAACCTGCGGATAGGTTGGGTTTTTCCGTAATACATCAATTAATAGTCGCAAGTGAAATAAAATACCACTTAATGTTTTTTTGTAGCTTTCAAACTTCCGTACTTGGAAATTCGGATTATTGAAAACGATTATTACTTCTTAAAAATGGAACACAAAGTAAGGGTCCTCTTTGTCTATAACTATTTAGTAAATAAACCCATTACAACCTGTTTTTACTTGAAGAAAATGTATTTTCTCTAAAATGCAGAACCAAATTTAACCTTCTCTGTAACCTGATGAAATACAGTTAGCATTTGTTTATACAACGCGAGTTTTTTTCCAAAAAAGACAATTTTAGTTTTAATTTCAGTTAACTAATATTAACACACATGGTCAACAGTATAAAATTTACAGATCCAAATTTTAATCACAACCTTTTAATCAACCTTACCTTCTGCAAGAGCAGATTGAAAACAAGTCAATTATTTTGATTTACAACGGCTGATTTAGCTCAGTCGGTAGAGCGTCCGTCTAGGATCACAAGGTTCCTGGTTCGATACCGGTCTTGCACTCTCGCGTAGAGTAGCAAAAGACGTGTGCAGTAAAGTAAGCTGATGGAGGTGTGGCACTCCACCTCAGACCTAAAAATTCCTTGGTCTATGGCTAGTGAAAAAAGGGGATCGACTCCCTCACTGTTCAGCCATAATCTGTGTGGCATTGTTTGCGATAAAATTTCAAGACATAATTAGCACACTCCCTTAATGTCAACACGTCTGTCTGTGTTTAGTAGAACGTTTTTATTTTTGCTGTACAAACTCGGGTGACAGACTAGATGACTCATTTTTCCTTCAAAGGAGGAGAAGAGCAGTTGAATTGTTAATTATTACTAAAGCTTTGTTTTAGTCTAGCAGACAGACCTTGGGTTGCTTACGTAACCTAGTGTGGCACTCGAATAACATGTCCGTTCTAAAAAGAAAATTGAGAAATTATTTATTGGTAATATCATTTTGAATTGCCTACTACTTTTCAAGAGTGTTCAAAAAAGCATGCTGTTGACACCTGTTTGAAGAAACTGTGTTTACGTCTGAAAACTAAGATATTTACCTACCAACTATTCGTTTACAATCCATATATACAAAAAACTGCATTTTCACATAGTGCTAATAGCCTTGAAAGGTTGCATCCAACTACTCTCCCTCAGCTATGGTAATAGTAGGCAGCTGGATCTTTTACCTTGGCTAGGTGATCAGTTTTAAAGGAGAAGAACTCTGAAAATTAAAACCTGTTTAAACTCTGCTTTAAGAAGTGCCTTAGTTGCATCCCACCTTCTGTAGATGGGTTAGTAATATATATATATGCATTACATTTAAAAAAACAAAACAAATAATGTTATTAGTTTGCTGAAGAATCTGTTTCGACTTTTAATAAAGCGGGTCTTCTTCAGAGCGGAAATATTTATGATGGAAGAGACGGAATAAGTAAACCATTAAAAACAGGAGGGGTAATGAGTTATTGTTCGGGGCTGGAATTTCCGTTTTTAATAGTTTACTTATTCCATCTCCCATCATAATATTTCGCTCTTGAAAAGAACTGCGTTTATTAAAAGGTTGAAACAGATTCCTGTCAGTGAACTAATAACATCTTTTTTTTTTTTTTTTTTTTTTTTTCAAAAAATGTTTATTCATACTGTCGATTCCTTCCATTTACTTCATATATATATATATAATATATATAATATATACACACACACACACACACAAAAGCTCAAAACAAATTTGGCTTAAATTAATCAGCCGGCTTGATATGCCATTTAAACAATAACCAAAATCAAATTTAAAAACATAATTTTCTTTTAAAATTGACTTTTCAAGGAAAAATATCACTTCCTATTTGCTAGTTATTGAAATTTCATTAAATTTGTAGCAATAATAAAAATGGTTCATTTCTTTTTTTCCTGTTTTTTTATTCTTTTTTTCTTGTCAAATACTAATAATATATGGCAGTGATGCTGATAGCTTTTGATTTAGTGGGTCCTGGAGCACACATTTCTTTAATGAGTCCTGGGAAAATTTAGGGTTCCAACTAAAGCGTCTAACTCTACCTTGTAACTTATCCGTGTAATCATTTATAAGAAAACTTGAAATGTATTTACAGCTAGCTTGAGATGGTGGGTGGAAGAAAAAGAAGAAAAAACACTTGGGATTCATGGATAGGATTTTTACATGTGTCAGCGGACGCAGGGCCTACCTATCAGCATCTCTATATAAAGTGTATTACCACAATATCCCACATATACAGGTTTAAGGCATCAAGGCTCTTTATTGGGACCACCCGAACCAAACTCATGAACGGCAGGTGCAAAATTGTTATCTGTCGCATTCCCTCAGGCACAGGCAATAAAACCCAGCTCTGCCCTTTTAGCTCGAGTTGCAGGCGTTGCTGGGGGGATGGCCCCCTGGGATCAACGCTCGTTAATTTTAAGTCGGTCCAGGGCCAAAGCCACAGGACCCCTATGTATAGGCTAAAAAAATATTTAGCATCAGAATAACCCACAAGGGTTGATAATGTCATTAACACAAACCAAACCAACCAAACACAGTTAATTCAGCTTTTGTATTCTTAACTTGATTATTTAATCTGAACATTAAATTCCAGCAACAATAGAATATCAATTGTTTAATTTTTTTTTTAAATGTTTTTTTGTTTCTCTTTTTAGATTGGCTGAAGTCGGACTTTTGGAACTCCCCGAGAACGAGGTCGTGCCTTGAAAACGGGAACAGGTGAAATTTCTACATATTCAATTTAATTTTACTATTTTCTGAATTTTTGAGATGAGCCTTGGTACTTATTTTTATTTGTATATTGTTCTCATCTTTTATTGTTATCTGTACAACGTTTCATCCAATGTGCCTCTGGTTTCTCTTCAGGTATTTTCTTAACGGGCTCGCGAGGCTTATCAAACTTGAGCCACCTTCTTTCATAGTCAGGAGTCATGGAACTTTGAACCCAACCCTTTATTCAATCCACGGGGTATCCTGTTCTCATCTGCTAACCATAGCTGGGGTACAGTGTTAAGTTGTGTTAATTATATCTGTGGTTACTGTCATCCTTTGACCAGCGATTGAGCCTGCAGTCCCCCCCCCCTTGAGATAACTGTCACTTAGAATGTCTTAACCCAACACCTTATCCACTATTTTGTATGTGTCCAATTGGACGGTTCTGCCAGTTTGGAAAAAGAAATAGCATAAGAAGTGGGCAGGGGCACATCGGCCGAAAACGTATTGTAAAGTAACAATAAAGAGAGGACAATAGTGCTAATAATCAATTCAATTGAATTTATGTAAGATTATTAGCTGAACCCTAGAATTTCACAGGTTATTAGGTGCCTTATTTTGACGCCTATAAGATGCACCCCAATTTGGGTAAGTATCCAAGGGGAAAAAAAATTAGATATACTGGATTTAAACTATGAATGTCAGGTTGAAATGTTTTTTTGCCTGATATTCGTAGCCACTATCAATCTTTTTTTTTTTTTTTCCCCCTTCAAGTTTTGGTTATCTCAAGATAAGCTCCGCAATTTATAATCTTTTTTTTTCTTTTTTTTTTTTCTTTTTTTCTTTTTTTCTTAGGAATTGCTCAAATTAGCAGGAGACAAGAAATACCTGAAGAAGGCTGGACGGCACATCGCCAAACGTTGTACAGATAACAATAAGATTCGACAATAGTCCCGAATAATCCAATAATCAAGCCTATCTTAAAAATTCAGAGAATACTCAATTATTTTACATTAAAAAACCTTAATGGATTAGTTTTCGATCATAGAGGATTTCCTGTGTTGTTCGTGGCCGAGGCAGTATGGCTTTTTGAACTATCCTGCTGAAGTCGCGGTTTTCGATTTCTGTCTGGGAATGTTAGTATCATCATCGCTTGATGAGCCTTAAATAAGTTGAAACGTCTGTACAATGTTCTTCCACCGAATAATTCCTTTACCGAAATTCAATTGTCATTATTTATTTCTATAATTATTGATTTTATTTGAATATCGCATTGTATATTGCCTTCAAGCAAAAGAATATAAATAATGAATATAATATTTATTCAACAATGCTATCTAAAAAAAACAAACATCCAAAATCTTTAATAGATTAATTTTGGTATATGTATTGTAGTGTTACTCTTTTTGTTTTCCTGTTTGGAGTTATTTATATTCATACTGGTAGGACTATTGTTCCTTAGAACAGGTTGTCCTGGGTATGACAAATATTGGATTCTTTCTATTCTTATTCTGATTTTTATATTTGTATTAATTTTCTTTGGAGCTCTTTCTCTTTATATATTGGTTACAGAGGAATTGTTATTTGAAGGTTCTATTATTGAATGCGGGAGACAAAGTGATAAGAAGGAAGTGAGTAAGAACTGTGATTTTCTTAATATGGGAAGGATAATTGTAGATTGTGTAACTGTCTTAATTGTAAGATTATGGGTAGTTTCTATGGTCCGCAGAACCCATTTTAGGGTCTGCAAAAAATAAGATCTTTTGAAAAAGATTAGTAAAAAAAAATAAAAAAAAAAAAAAAATTAGTGATCTGATAGCTTTTTTGATTGTGTCCTGGGATCCCAATATTTCTTTTTGAATGAGTCCCTGGGAACAATTTAATGGGTCTCATGAAGCTGTCTAACTCCACTTGTAAACTAATCCTGGTAAGTCATTTTGGAGAAACTTGAAATTATAGTACGATGTTAGCTTTGATTGGTGAGTGGAAGAAAAAGAAAAAACACGGGAGGCATGGATATGATTTTACTGCGTCCTTTTATGATTTTTGTGCATCAGCGGACGCAGGAGCGTACCTATCAGCTCATTTTGGTCTATGGAGGTTCAGTCTCAGTTTGTCTGTAACCGAAACTGTCACTGCTTAAGAAATTATGAATTAATTGTATTACTTTAGATTAAAAATTAATTTGTAATCAATTTTGAAAATTATTGTTTACCTTGCATTTTTTTTTTTTTCTTCTTAATTACAAAAAAGTTTAGTAAAAAGTTTACTAATAAATAATACCTACAATTTTGTGCTAAAATGTAGTGTAGATATTAAATATTATTTGAATTAATAATTATAGATACAATGCAATATTTTATTTGAGGGTGACAGAAGTAATTTTCAGATTGCAGACTGGATTCGGTCATGAAATTGTTTTTTAATTATGCTTATGGAATCGCCTTGAATTAAAAAGGGTATGATATGACAAGGGCTACGGCCCCTAGGAGTACAGTTAAAGTGTGACACCCGGACAAACTGACTTAATCCTGATCCTTGGGATACAAAATTTCAGGATTGCTTCTGGATTCTGCCCTGGAATGTTTTAAAAATTTACGTTTGAAGAGTGGAATCCAGGTGGCTGAGCAGTCCCATGACTGCAACACTCCCTTTTTGGCATTACTTTGGCTAAACTGGTGGTCAGATAGGCTCCCTCCGATCAATTGCTGGTCACGTCATGCCCTAGCACTATGTGATATGTATGCTAGAAGGTGATGGCTTAGGGTATTCGTGTCCGGGAATGACGTTAAACTCTATCTGATGGTGAGGTTCCAGTTTGGAGGTTTGGGGAATGTGGAGCACCCCTTCATCATCATTGCTTCCTGGCCCACTCTGACCCATAGTATCTCTTAGGGTTCGTCTATGGGTTAAATAGAAAAATCTTTATAAAAAAATTGAGTATCTATTAGAATGAATTTATTTCAAAACTTTGGTCGGCATTAAAGTACCACCGAGTTTGATATGCCATAAAGAAAACCAAACAAAAAAATCAGTTGCTTATATTTTAAAGTTATGGATAGATTTTGATGATTTTAAAAAGCTAAGATCTATAAAATCGGTAATCTGAACATTAGCTACATAAATGAAAGTACCTTCCCTGTTTGTTTCAACTTATAACAATTAGTTTATTTCAAATAATGAACTAGCACAATTAAGAACACATTTTATGACACTTCGTGTTAAAACATGCAGTTGTATTGATTCGAACAAATTCGTATTTTCAGTGTAGATTTATGGTGAAATGAAAATGGCTGACCAAAATATACAGCTTCCTCAAAGTGAAACAAACAAGGGGAGGTTTTACTCACCATTTATTTAGCTTACCTATAAATCTGTATTTTATAAATATTAAATTTATTATTTAAAAAATTTTGTTAGATTTTTTGTGTGATCTCTTCAAGAAGAAAAAAAATTTGCATAGTATATGCTTTCACAATATATACATTTTCTATTTTTTAACAGGCCGCCCTGAGGATGACACGACGGTTTCGTTGGCAAGGAGGTCAAAGGTCGCACTCATTTTTATTATTAGTTCTGGTTGATTCCAGGATTGCCCCTACATTGTAAAGTACAGATTATGCGTAGTGTTTTCTAATATTTTGGAAGCAATTATTGTATTAAGAATAATTACCGATTTAACGGCATATAAGACCGCACCCATTTCAGCAGGTCAGATTCAGAAAAAAAGTTTTTAGTGTTTTAAGCGATATATTGTCGAAAACCAGCTAGCTGTGCATTACACAAGCAGAAACATAGCTGTATAAAGCAATTATGGGCAGTATCAGCGTAGGTCGAAGTATGAGCGAAGCTGGGTTAGTAGCATCATAGAGAGATGGCTAGTCCTTGGGTGGTCTCAAATTCACCTACATGTATAACGACAAGGGCAATTTTTGAGCCGAAATTTTGGAAAAGGTGCGTCCTATTGAGGTTGCGTCCTATATGGCAGTCTCGGTACTTGAAGCTATAATTGTTTACTAAGGATTAACATTCCTTACTGAACACCATGTGTGTTCAACAAATGCCATTATAAATTGAAACAAAAATCTTGAAACCATTTAATTATTAGTGTTTGGATAGAATACTTAAATCATAACTGTATGCTGTTAAGTTCTCACCACCATCCTTGGCAGTTGTAAGGACTTAAGTAGTAAGTCTTGCGGCTATATGAATCCTTTGGGTAGTGAATAAGTCCTGAGTTATGGAATCCACGTAGTGTCAAAGGTCCAGTGTATATCTACTGTTCTGTGTGTCCACNCACGACGGTGACGTTTCTATGAGAAAATAAGTACCGAAAATCGAATAAAATGTAAAAAAATAATAAATAATGAATTTTTGGAGATTTCTGTTTACTTCATTTTGATAATTATTTAATTGGCTATTATTTTATAAAAGAAAAAATTATACATCGATGTTTTTCTGAGGGGGTAATTTTTCAATTGAGTTTTTCTTCAAAACTTATTACTTTCGTCAACAAAATAAGGTTGCATTAAGTACATATTAATTTTAGAATCTAAAAATATAACATTTAACTTAACATCAGCATTTTCATATTTTAAATGAATTTTATATATAATTTTTCATAGCAAAAAATACTAAATAAAGTTTTGAAATAAAAAACTAATGCATTATAAAATTCATTAATTGTTAAATCAATACTTAAAATTCATTAAATCGGATAATTACTTAATTCTTTGGTAAATTTTTTTGCAAACGCCCAATGTTACAGTAAAATTGTAAATAAGCACTTAAAAAACATCGAAAACGAGGCTGACTGGCTGATATCGTCGAAATGACCAAAACAAATACTTTTAAATCTATTAAAAATTAAACTGCATATGTTAATGATTATCTTTTTTTTTTTTAATTAGGTTATTATGTACTACTTATCGATTTAGACAAAGTTTGACCTTAAAATAATTAGATTTAATTATTTCTAATTCGCTTTTAAAATTCCTAGCAGATGGACAAATTTGCCTATAGCATCATATTAACAATTATTGGACATGTAATCTTTTTGCATAGCGATTTGACTCATATATAACAAGGGAGCAATTCATGAAAATAAACAAGGGAGAAACCTTATCATAGTTGACCATAAAACTTTTACGACTTACGAGCGCCCAAACTTTTGGATGTTTAGACTTAGGAGCTGTCAACACGGTTGATTTTTTGCTTTGTTTGAGCTAAAATTTGAGGTATGAACGCTTATCTTATTATAATGGAGATTGTGTGTTTGTCTGTAATCGAAACTATATACTACTCAATCACCATTCCCTTAGTTATTTACGTCACATTCTCCATGATTTTATTTTTTCTTTTATCTAAACTCAATTATTAATAAAATTGTTTACATTATTAATACTGTAACAAAACATGCAATTGTGTGCGAAAAACATAATGTACACAATTCCTTACCTATGGGCATAAAGTAACCCAGACAAGTTGACATGCCATTTAAATCAATCTATTAATTCTTACCCAATTCATCTTTTTTATTTGTTTCTCTTTTCCTGTTTTTAAGTTGACCAGCTTCAGAAATGTTTTTGATACAATATGAGATTTGGTAAAAAGGATACTTTCCTATATAGTAGTAATACTGCTTTAATAGTCGCTCAGGGTTCCTGAAATAAAAAGAAAAAAGGAAAGAAATACCTCAGAATGAAGTCATATCTTTTTATTTTGATCAGGGCTAGCTAACTGGTTGTTTATCTTAAAGTTTCAAATTTTGGAAAAAAATAACTTAAAATTTAGTCGTTTTAATACATAATCAAACCCCCAGCCACGTTAAATCATTAATAGAAGATACTCTAAGAATTATTTTCATATAAAACGTGGTTATTCAAATGTTGCTTAAAATGTCAGGGTTTCTTGTCAAGTTTCAATTTTGGAAAAAACAACTAAAATTACGAGTAATGTAAACAAAACTCAACACACCAGACTGGGTTTGTGTAAAACATATCTAAATAGGTTAACTTTTTCTTGTATGTATTCAACTAATGCATTTAGAAATGTATTTTTTAAGTTCAAAGTGATGTTATATATTTAAATTAATATAAATATGTGTATACATGCAGTATAAAATGAAAATGTTAAATAATCTGTGGGTAAACTTAAAAAAAAAAAAACCCTGCTATCAGGTACCTCTTATTCTCTAAATAATTGGTTATACCATAGGATACATACAATTTGAGTGCATAATCAGAACGTACATACAATTTACTAAGAATCCAAGTTTATCAAAATTGCTCCAAAAATAAAGAAATGGTGAAGAAATTACTGAATTTCTTTTTTTCAAATGTTTAGTACAGGCCAATAGCAGAATCACCCAGTGAGAATCAAACTCACTTATAAGATCACTAAGAATGTTTTTTTTAAGACAACCAGTTTTTGTGATTTTTAAGCTTAGCTTACTTTAGCACAAGTCAGAAGTATGGGCACTCAGTGAGAATTGAACTAACTGAACAAGTCACCATTAGGCATCCCAGCTGAGAGCATTTTCAAACTAATAAAAAAATTAATAATTAAAAAAAAAAACAATATTAGTTTATATTAGTTATCTGCGTTATTCGGACTATTGTTCCCATCTTCATTGTTATTTATACAACGTTTCGGTCGATATGCCTCCGTCCTTCAGGTATTTCTTGTAGACTCGGAAACCTCTCAGACTCGGGAACCTTCTTCGAACTTGGGAACTTTCTGTCGTAATCTGGGAGCCATCACGAACTTTGAACCTAACCCTTTATTTAGTCTGTTCTCATTCTGCTAACCATAGCTGGGTAGTTGTGTTAATTATTTTCCTAACTGCCTTCACTCAGGATTGAAACTCGGTTCAGAGATAAACCGTCACTTAGAACTTCTTAACCTAACTACCTTATCACTAATGGACAACATGGCCTAGTGATTAAGGTAGTTAGGTTAAGACAGTCTAAGTACAGTTTATCTCTGGAACCCGAGTTCAATTCTGAGTGAAGGCAGTTAGAAAAATAATTAACACAACTCTACCCAGCTATGGTTTAGCGGAATGCGACAGGATACCCCCATGGGACTAAATAAAGGGTTAGGTTTCAAATTTGATTATTACAACGTTTGATATGTTTACTTAAGAGCTGTTGCGAATACTTCAATATGTACAAGTATGATAATCATGCATTTATTCTCTCACTCTTCCTTAAAAGTGGGGTTGTAAAATACCTACATAGATTTGCTGATAAAAATCTGGGGGACGGTGTTTAAAATATCTACATTAATTTGCAATAAAAAAGTGACAAAACACAACAGGAAACAAGGACTTTGCTTGGAGAGCCGCGTGAGTGGTTAAAGTAGGCAAAGGGTTAAGGGGCTGTTGACTGCAAATGTATTCATAGCTATACTCCTTTGGAAGCCATCCTTTACCTTTCGACGAGACTTGGAAAACTATTTCCTATGATGATCAAATTGAGAGAGTTGACTTGGCGACATTGGCCAGAGCAAATTATTGCACAATGCTTTACCGCAGTGTGGCATGAAGAACAACGTATGGCACGGTCAGTTCCAGGACGTTTACCTTCCTGAAAATATCAAAGATAAAAAAAAAAAAAAAAAAAAAAAAAAATCAAACATCACAAGGTTCTTGTATTTCCTGCACAATAAAATAGCATTCCCTTTCTTTTTTATACTTTATATTTTTTATAAATAAATACTTTATTATTCTTTCCATCTACTTTATTTGTATATACTTCTCTCTCTTACATTTCCCCTTTCTTCTTTTATTCTTTCTTATCTATTATATCCACCCTGCGGCTGGGGGTTAGAATGCACCGACTGCACCCCTGCAGGGGGTAAGACTCCCCCAATGGGGACACCTGTTGGCCGTGGGTGAGCGACTGTGATGCTTAAGGATAGAGCCCAGGTGGATGAGCAGTTCATGACATGCAATACTCCACTTTGGCCTATCTTGGGCTAGCGGGAGGTCGGAGAGGCCCCCTCAATCAATCGGCTGGTCACGTCAAGCCCTAGCACCTATATGATTTTCCCAACCCTATTGCCCTTATGGCAAGCCCCAACCCCTTTTATCATATATGTGCTAGAAGGCGGTGACTGGGTGTCTACATGTCCTGGAATGACGTTAAACTCTATCTGATGGTGAGGTTCCAGTTTTGGAGGTTTGGGAATGTGGAGCACCCCTTCATCACCATTGCTTCCTGGTTCCACTCTGACTGGAGTGGTAGTACCTGTTAGAGTCCCATCTATGGGTTAAATAAAAAATGTATTTATAAAAAATGTATTAACATTAAAGAATTGATTTATTTCAAAACTTTATCGGCATTAAATGACCAACTGAGGTTGATATGCGCTAAAACAAAACAAACCAAACAATGAAATCTATTATATCTCTATGTATACAGTTTTCTCTTGTTCATTTTTTTCTTTCCTATACTTTCTTCCTTTCTTTCTATTTCAATATATACAAAGAAGCTAACCCTATAAGATTATTTCAGAACCAGATTTAAAATATCCTTATCGTTATTGGTTATCCATATCATTTCTATTGTATCATACAATGTATCCTTAAAAAGATCAGTAATTTACACTGGGCGGAATGTTGCATAATTGTATGGTGGTGTGGGCTTTTGACAAGCCTGTAGCAAGAATTCTAAGGGGATGTGAAAAATACAGTAACGGTTAATTGGCCCCAACTGCATCCAGAGTCGAGAATCTCGCGAGTCACGTGAAGATATATTAGATAATCAGTTTCAACCAAATTGGACGCAGACCAGACGTGCGACTGTGGGGTTGAACTCACGACCGCGCTGGCGAAAATGTGCAATACAGAAATAAAGCTTTGTTCAAAGACAAACAAAGTTTGTTAGTTATTTGCATGGCTTAAAGAACCAGCCTGAAAGAGGCCTTAGAAAAGAAGATGAAACAACTAGTCCACTATTTAGCTGAAGTGACAACACTCATAAGAAATAAAATACAGCAGATAATCAGGATTTACATTTTTGCTTTCATCTTGGATGTTTTGGATGGTCTTATTTCAACCCCTGTGGTGTTGCTGTTACATATTAATTGGAACCCTATTACTTTTAGGTAGTATAGAAATTCCTTATTGTGATCAGTACAGCTGATGGCCTTGGAGAGTGAGTGACAATGCTTGACCTCACTTCTCACCTTGCTTCTGGGGATAGAATCGTGAGAAACGGAAGTCAATAAGAAGCCCTTCCGGTTTAAGGTGTAAGCAACTCAGTGAAGTTGAGTGACAGTTAGGAGTTAGAAGTTAGAAGCGAAGCTAGCAAGATGTGAGCTCACTGCATGATGTCTGGTCTGGGGGACCTGGAATAAAGTAACATCAAAAGTAAATCGAAGTCTTGTTGTTATTACTAAAGCTAACAATGACCACAAGGCTTCTGATAAGAAATGATCCCCGACAAAGACCCGAGTCCCAAGAAACACCACGAACAAGACCAGACCAAGATAGAAGATAGATGATAGATGACAGACGATCAGAAGACGACCGGAAGAATAGACCAGAGTAAGACGAAAGAAGAATACAACGTATAGATATTTAGTGCCGTCACAGAAAAGGCACTACGCAACAAATATATCTATTTGGTACCGTGGCGATGCCGCTACGTTACAGTTTGCAAGATTGATAACGGTCGTACAAAATAAGGAACATGAGTATCAATCTGCAATATATAAAGGGTGTTGGTATGTATGTCGCGATGAAACTATGAAAATAAATAGAAAGATCTCAATAATATGAATGTCATTCAATAAGGTGAAATATTGCCTAAGAATTGCAATAGGAAGCACTGTTCACAGTTGCACCTTTTTCTTATATATATACCTATACAACTAGAAGCGGCTACCTGTTGTCAACTAGGTTAAAGGGGAGGATAAAAAAAGTTAGCTCGCAGTCCATATTACTTATCACGAGTTTGATCTTCGGTGAGATGCTCAAAAAAATCCCATATAAAAAACCGGATGAGATGCCAGAATTTTTTTTCCTGGGTAAAGGGAATAACATCGCATATTAAAATATAAGAAATTTTAATTCATTTTTAGAAAATAGAAAAAATGAGGCAATTAATCAAACAATCAATCAATCAATACATATATATATATATATAATATATATATATTTTCAAAGTGAAAAAAAAAATATAATAATAAATAAAATATAATTAAGAATAATGTGCTAATGACTTTCCCTTCTGTTATTATACAAATTTTAATTTTAATATTATCTTCTCAAATCTATTAATGATGGAGATTCGCTTCAGGTTTTTGTTCTGTAACAAAAATTACTGTCACTGCTTACATTACATTACCAAAATCATCATAACATAAGAATAAAATTTATTCTACAATTTTTGGCATTTATTCAAAAAATACACTCAAAATTTGAACATGCAACATTAACAGAATCTTGTTTTTTAAACAAGTTTTAATAAATACATGACTGGTATTATATCTATATTATAGTTTGTTTTATTTTAATACATATTTAAAGTTTACATTTCAAATTGTTATTTTTAATCCTTAATGAATTTGATGATTTTACTTACTTAGGTACAAACTCATGAATTGAATTTTACTCCCAGCCTCAGCAAATATGTTTCAAAAATCTATTTTTATCGCCCGGAGGGTGTTTTTTTATGTACTAGATAATAAAATCTTCATTATTTTTGCACAAAAACCAAGCTCTCGTGATATCAATAAATAAGGTGAATTTTGTCTAAGGAATTGGCAATAGGAAGCACTGGTTTACAGTTGCACCTTTTTCTTTATATGAAGAGAATGAAAGAAGGTTGAGAGGCAAACATTATTCCAAGTGATGAGGAAGTGAAATCTATAGAGAAAGAAGTGGCTCAAAGAACAGTCAACAGAATTTTACTATTGATATTAATAAGATTATGATATAATCTTATTAATTATTTAATTAATAATTTATATTTCATTAAACAGTGAAAAAATGATCATACAAATAAATAAGTGCTTTCTACAAAGCTAATTTGAAAATTCAAGATTACCACAAATGAATTTTGCATATAATCTTGAGATTCTTAAAAATGTTGGAAGGTTGTTTCAAATTACACCAATGTAATTTCCATAGTTCGGTAGTGCATATCGCATAAATATGTTCTTGTCCTCCTGCCCTAAAAATGCTAAGCGGTGCCTGCTGAAAATCTGATCCGTGATCTGATTATTTATGAACTCACTAGCTGTTTGAAGGCATTTTTCCCAAAAAGTTAATCGGATATGAAAGCGATATTCTTTTTATTGATTTTGTATTTGTTTAATAATGTATTGATTTTTTCTATTCTATAAAGGAAGATATTTAAAGGGGGGATATTTACATTACTTGTCAATAAAACCTGGGGTGGCTTACATCTAATGACTTCAAACCACTAAAAAAAGTTATTTGTTGATAAAAACACCTTCAAAACTGTAAAAAAAATATTTTTAAAGACGGGGACGTAAAATATTTACATCACTTGTTGAGAAAAGACTTGGGGAGGGTGGTAAAATATTGCTTTCATATCGCATTAACTTTTCAGGAAAATGCCTTCAAAAAGCTAGGAAGTTCATAAGTAAGCACGGATCGGATTTTCAGCTTAGCGTCTGTCTCGGTCTGTAATTTACGTTTCTGCGTTAAGAGTTACGTCCCTGAGACCAACTGTGTATTTTTTCTAAACGGGACTATTCTTGCATTTCACCGCCCTTTTCCGGCTACTATTATTCAGCGGTAAATTCAAGGGCCTTATTCCCCACAACATTCAATTCCTTTTCTGTGTTCTTCCTTAAAGAGAACAGGTACGTAACTTGACTTCAGTAACCTTCTTATTAAATTTTGTAATAGTTTTTACCTTGTGTATCTGACTATATTATTTGACGTTTCGCTGAACCTTGTACACTAAGAAAGATTTTGTAATGTTCACTCCCTTGTCCCTCGATTACATTTCTCTCATAGACTCTGCCCCCCTCGTTGTACCTTCTTAACTTCTAAGCTGTTTGGTGGTGTTATCGTATGTTCATTATTATTTCACTGTCTTTATCTATGAACTGCCTCAGTTTTTCTATTAACACCCATCCAATTGCTTTCTTCAGACATTGTTGTGGCTTGTTGTAATAACCTGTTTCTTTCCTATTTCAGTTTTTTACACTTTCTGGTGAGAGGAATAAAGAGATTACCTTATCTACGGTGTTTGTTATTCTATGCCAGGGGAGTTAGACTACATGAGACGAAAGTCGTTCATACACTTTGGAAAAGATATAAGCGGCGAAGTAGGAGCCGCCGATAGCGTCTTTTAGGGCAGAAGGCCAGGATGCATTTATGCAAGTTTCGGCTAGCTAGTTCCAAATTAACATAGACGCATCAAGAAACTGAAAGTAAAACAAGCTTACCTCATTATTGGCCTATAAAGAATAATCCTAATCCTTTGATAGCGGATTTTTTCAAACACCGGATAACATTGGATCAAACACATGTACACTGGAACAGGGTAACTGCAAGGAAGATTGGAATACAAGTTAAACTTCTATAACAATATTTTTTTTTGGGGGGGGGGGGATGATTTTTTTTTTTTGTTTTTTGTTTTTTGGCTCCTGATATCTAAAATGTTCTTATAATAGCTTTTTTAAAAGGATTTTTATCTGCTTGCATGTGTTTGCTGCTGTTATGTTTTGCATGTAAATCGCAATTTATATTCTCTTTTATATTATTTGATTATTTCTACTTCTACATAATAATAATAAAATACTCTTCTTACTGTTTGTTTATTTTTAAATTTTTTATACAATATGTAACTGTTGAATTTTTCTGCATAATATATAGAATTCTCTCAAATTAGCTTTCCAATTGTTTTTCAATATTTCCCTACTAGTTCAGGTTAAAAAAAAACAAAAAACATGATAAAGAGAAGCCAAACGTTTTAGACTTTATTTTTTCGATGCAGGTATCATGGGAATTTAACAAACCACTCTGACCACCCAGGTTGGCTGGGGCGGTAGAATGCACCAACTGCACCTCTGCAGAGGGTGTAAGACTCCCCCAATGGGGCCACCTGTTGGCCGTGGATGGCGACCCGTGATGCTTAAGGATAGAGCCCAGGTGGATGAGCAGTTCATGACATGCAACACTCCACTTTGGCCCTATCTTGGCTTAGACGGCGTCGGAGAGGCCCCCTCCGATCAATTGACCGGTCATGTCAAAGCCCTAGCACCTATATGATTTTCCCAACCCCTACTACCCTTATGGCAAGCCCCACTGAGGTTGATAAGCCGTAAAACAAAACAAACCAAACCAAAACCACTCTGAACTGAGCAGGATACAACACAAGGTCAATTTTTGGTAATCTGAACATTAGCTACATAAAATGGAGTAACTTCCCTTGTTTGTTTCACTTTGTTACATTTTGTGGCCATCTCTTAGTTAAACTTTTATACATTTAACAAACCACTCTGACCCGCCTGTCGGCTGGGCGTTCGACTGCACCTCTGCAGGAGGGGTATGACTCCCCTAATGGGCACCGGTTGGCTGTGGGGGCAACCGTGATGCTTAAAGATGACCCAGGTGGATGAGCAGTTCATGACATGCAATACTCCACTTTGGCCCTATCTTGGGCTAGACGGGCGGTCGGAGAGGCCCCCTCCGATCAATGACTGGTCACGTCAAGCCCTGCACCTATATGATTTCCCAAACCCTACTGCCCTTATGGCAAGCCCAACCCCTTTTATCATATGGGTGCTAGAAGGCGGTGGCTGCGGGTCTACATGTCCTGGGAATGACGTTAAACTCTATCTGATTGGTGAGGTTCCAGTTTGGAGGTTTTGGGGAATGTTGGGCACCCCTTCATCACCATTGCTCCCTGGTCCACTCTGAACCGGAGTGGTAGTACCTGTTAGGCGTCCACTCTATGGGTTAAATAGAAAAATTATTTATAAAAAATGTTATTATTATTAGAATTGATTTATTTCAAAGCTTTATCAGCATTAATGACCCATTAAGGTTGATATGCCATAAAACAAAACAAAACCAAACCAAAACCACTCTGAATGAACAGGGATACAACAAAAGGTCAATTTTTGGTAATCTGAACATTAGCTACATAAATGAGAGTATTCTTCCCTGTTTGATTTCACTTTGTTACGATTTTTTGTGGCCATCTTTAGGCTTCAAGCATGAGAGCTGTCAAGTGGAGATCCTTCTATTAAGCAGTTCACGATCCTTAGTGAAAGAACCGTTGGTTGCTCCTTGGTGCTCCTCACTCTTGAGCGTCTTTCATTAAGGATTGCAAATGGACGTCTGTTCAGTATTAGCAATTAAGTAGTTAACCAACCACGTATTCGGGCTGTTGATTGGCTGAGGTTTAACCATGTGACCTCGCTTAGTCTATGAATTTAAGTGCGTGTATTGCAACACACCTTATACACACAAAATATTCTTAGTGCTATATACCCCTGGGAAAGGTATGAATCCTACTCTCTTTCCAGCTATGGTAAATAGTAGGGCAGACTGGGCTCTTTAACCTAGGCAACTGGTCTAGAAAGAAAACTCTGATTCAACTCCCGCTTAAGAATTGATCTTGGTCACATCCTGCTCATGTGGAAGGGTTGGTAAATATATATAAATATATATATATACACAAAATATTCCAACATCTCTTTACGAGCAGAATGTAACACAAGGGTCAATTTCTAAAGTGGAGTTTAACAGGTTTGAATTGATTTGGTTTTGTTTAACGGCACATCAACCCTGTCGGTTGTTTAATGCCAAATATGGTTGAGTACATGATTATGGGGGTGGTTAGCTCAGTCGGTAGATTGTTCGGCTAGAAACCACAAGTTCCTAGTTCAATACCGGTCCACGCCAACCAGCGTATGAGTAGCACAGGGATCTGTGCGGAAAGTAAGGAAGCTGATGCTGTAGGTGTGGCGCTACAAATCATGTTAAAGTAAGTAAAAGTCAAGGACGGCCTAAAGTTGTATCAGCCAGTCAGCGAGGAGTCTATCCCCTTTTCAATAGCGCTAGACCAAGGAAGATGGGTAGAGCGCCACACCTACCATCAGCTCCTTACTTTACCGCACAGATCCCTGTCTACTTCATACGCTGATTGGCGTGGACCGGTATTGAACAGGAACCTTGTGGTTTCTAGCGCCGAACAATCTACCGGACTGAGCTAACCCAGCCCATAATCATTGTTACTCAACCATGATTTGCATTAAACAACGACAGGGTTGATGTGCCGTTAAACAAAACCAAATCAATTCAAACCTGTTAAACTCCACTTAAAATTGACCTTGTGTTACATCTGCTCTTGTAAGAGATGTTGCGGAATATTTTGTGGTTGTATATTATATATTATATAGTATATATATTTACAAACCCTTCCACATGAGCAGGGATGTGACACAAGATCAATTTCTTAAGCGGAGTTTGAATCAGAGTTTTTCTTCTAGACCAGTGCCTAGGTTAAATAGCCCAGCTGCCCTACTATTTACCCATAGCTGGAAAGAGGAGGATTCATACCTTTCCCAAGGGGTATTAGCACTAAGAAATATTTTGTGTCGTATAAAGTGTGTTTGCCATTACACCACTTAAATTCATAGACTAAGCGATCGGGTCACATGCGTTAAACCTCAGCCAATCAACAGCCCGAATTACTGGTTGGTTAACTACTTAATTCTAATAACTGACAGACGTCCATTTGGCAATCCTAATGACAAGACCTGCAAAGAGTGAGGAGCTACCAAGGAGCAACAAAGGTTTTCATTCACTAAGGATCGTGAACTCTTAATAGAAAGGATCTCACTTGGACAGCTCTCATGCTTGAAGCCTTAAAGAATGGCCACAAAAAATTTCGTTAAAACAAAGAAACAAACAAGGGGAAGATACTCTTCATTTATTAGCTAATGTTCAGATTACCAAAAAATTGACCTTTTTGTTTGTATCCTGTTCATTCAGAGTTGGTTTTGGTTTGGTTTTGTTTTGTCTTTATGGCATATCAACCTTAATGGGTCATTTAATGCTGATTAAAGCTTTGAAATAAATCAATTCTTAATGAATAATACAATTTTTTTATAAATACATTTTTCTATTACCCAAGAGTGACCCTAACAGTTACTACCACATCCGGTTCAGATGTGGACAGGGAGCAATTGGTGATGAAGGGGTGCTCCACATTCCCCAAACCCAAAAACTAGAAACCTCCACCATCAGATAGAGTTTACGTCCGATTCCCAGGACATGTAGACCCGCAGCCACCGCCTTCTAGCACCCATTATGATAAAAAGGGTGGGCTTCCATAAGGGCAGTAGGGTGGGAAATCATATAGGTCTAGGCTTGACGTGACCAGTCAATTGATCGGAGGGGGCCTCTCCGACCGCCCCGTCTTAGCCCAAGAGATAGGGCCAAAGTTGGAGTATTTGCATGTCATTGAACTGCTCATCCACCTGGGCTCTATTCTTAAGCATCACGGAGTTGCACCCACAGCACCGGTGAGCCCCATAGGGGAGTCATACCCCTCTGCAGAGGTGCAGTCGAACGCCCAGCGCAGGCGGTCAGAGTGGTTTTGTTAAATGTATAAAAGTTTAACTAAAAGAGTGGCCACAAAAATCGTAAACAAAGTGAAACAAAACAAGGGGAAGTTACTCTCATTTATGTAGCTAATGTTCAGATTACCAAAAATGACCTTGTGTTGTATCCTGCATTCAGAAGTGGTTCTTGGTTTGGTTTTGTTTTGTTTTACGGCTTATCAACCTCAGTGGTGCTTGCCATAAGGGTAGTAGGGGGTTGGAAATACTTATAGTGCTAGGGCTTGAACAATGACCGTCAAGTTGATCCGGAGGGGGCCTTCTCGACCGCCCGCTAGCCCCAAGATAGGGCCAAAGTTGGAGTGTTGCATGTCATGAATGCTCATCCCCTGGGCTCTTCCTAAGATCCGGTGTCTGCATCACGGCCAACAGGTGCCCCATTGGGGATTTCTTACCCCTCTGCAGCAGGTGCAGTTTGGTGCATTCTACCGCCCCCAGCCAAACTGCGGTGGGCGTCAGAGTGGTTTGTTAAATTCCCCAATGATACTGCATCGAAAAATAAAGTCTAAAAACGTTTGGCTTCCTTTATCATTGTTTTTTTTGTTTTTTTTAACCTGACACTAGTAGGGGAATATTGAAAACAATTGGGAAAGCTAATTGAGAGAAATTCTATAATTATGCAGAAAAAATATACAACAGTTAATAGTTTGTAATAAAAAATTTAAAAAATAAACAAAACATAAGAAGAGTATTTATTATTATTATGTAGAAGTAGAAATAATCAAAATAATATAAAGAGAACTATAAATTGGATTTACATGCAAAACATAACCCAGCAGCAAACAACATGCAAGGCAGATAAAAATCCTTTTAAAAAAAAGCCTATATAAGAAAACATTTTAGATATCATGGAGCCAAAAAACAAAAAAACAAAAAAAAAAAAAAAAATCACCCCCCCCCCCCCAAAAAAAAATATTGTTATAAAATTTAACTTTGTATTCAATCTCCTTTGCAGTTACCTTTTCCAGTGACATGTGTTTGATCCAATTGTTATCCGGTGTTGAAAATCCGCTATCAAAGGATTAGGATTAAATTCTCTTATAGGGCCAAATGGACGGTATAAGCTTGTTTACTTCAGTTTCTTGATGCGATCTATTAATGGAACTTAAGCAGCCGAACATTGACATAAATGCATCCTGGCTTCTGCCCTAAAAGACGCTATCGCGGACTCCTACTTCGCCCGTTATATCTTTTCAAAGTGTATGAACGACCTCGTCTCAGGTTAGTCTAACTCTCTGGCAAGATACAAAACACCGTAGATAAGGTAATCTCCTTATTTCCTCTTCAACCAGGAAAGTGTAAAAACTGAAATAGGAAAGAAAACAGGTTTATACAACAAGCCACAACAATGTCTTAAGAAAGCAATGGATGGGTGTTAATAGAAAACTGAGCAGTTCATAGCATAAAAGACAGTGAATGAATAATAATGACATACGATAACACCACCAAACAGGCTTAGAAGTTAAGAAAGTACAAACGAGTGAGGGGCGAGTCTAATGAGAGAAAGTAATCTGAGGGACAAGGAGTGAATCATTACAAAATCTTCTTAGTGACAAGGTATTCAGCGAAACGTCAAATAATATAGTCAGATTACACAAGGTAAAAATCTATTACAAAATTTAATAAGAAGTACTGAGAGTCAAGTTACTACCTGTTCTCTTTAAGGAAGAACACAGAAAAGGAATTGAATCGTGTGTGGGATAAGGCCTTGAAAATTACCGCTGAATAATAAGTAGCCGGAAAAGCGGCGTGTAAAAATGCAAGAATAGTCCCGTTTAGAAAAAATACACAGTGGTCTTCGGGACGTAACTCTTAACGCAGAGAAACGTAAATTACAGACCGAGACAGACGTAAGCTGAAATCCGATCCGTGCTACTTATGAACTTCCTAGCTTTTGAAGGCATTTTCCTGAAAAGTTAATGCGGATATGAAAGCAATATTTACCCCTCCCCCAAGTCTTTTTCTCAAACAAGTAGATGCTAAATATTTTACCTCACCCGTCTTTTAAAAATATTTTTTTTGCCAGTGTTGAAGGTGTTTTATCAACAAATAACTTTTTTTAGTTTGGTTTGAAGTCATTAATGTAAGCCACCCCCAGGGTTTTTTAATTGACAAGTAATGTAAATATCCCCCCCCCTTTAAATATTCTTCTTTATAGAATAGAAAAAATCAATTACATTTATTAAAACAAATACAAATCAATAAAAAGAATAATCGCTTTCCATATCGCATTAATTTTTGCGGAAAAAATGCTTCAAACAGCGTAGTGATTCATAAAATAATCAGATCACGGAATCAGATTTTCAGCAGGCACCTGCTTAGCATTTTTTCATAGGGCAGGAGGACAGAACAATATTAATGCGATACTGCACTACCGAAAAACTATGGAAATTAGCATGGTGTAATTATGAAAAAACAACCTTCCCAACATTTTTAAGAATCTCAAGATTATAGCAAAATTCATTTTGTGGTAATTCTTGAATTTTCAAATTAACTGTAGAAAGCACTATTTATTTGTAATGATCATTTATTTTTCACTGTATAATTTGACAATATAATTATTTAATTAATATTAAGAAGATTATATCATAATCTTATTAATATCAATAGTAAAATTTCTGTTTGACTGTTCCTTGAGCCAACTTCTTCTCTATAGATTTTCACTTCCTTCATCACTGGAATAATGTTTGGCCTCTCAAACCTTTCTTTCATTCTCTTCATATAAAGAAAAAAGGTGCACTGTAAACAGTGCCTTCCTATGCCATTCTTAGACAAAATTCACCTTATTATTTGATATCACGAGAGCTTGGTTTTGTTGCAAAAATAATGAAGATTTTTATTCATACTTAGTACAAAATAAAAAAAAACACCCTCCGGGGCCGACTGGTAAAAAAATAGATTTTTGAAACATCCCATTGCCTGCAGGGGCTGGGGAGTAAAAATTCAATGTCAGTGAGTTTGTACCCGAATAAGTAAAAATCATTCAAAATTCATTAAAGGATTTAAAAACTAAAACAATTTGGAAATGTAAACTTTAAATATGTATTAAAATTAAAACAAAATAATATAGATATATAATACCATCATGTTATTTATTAAAACTTGTTTAAAAAATAACAATGAGGTTCTGTCTAATGTTGCATGTTTCAAATTTTTGAGTGTATTTTATTGAATAAATTGCCAAAAATTGTTTAGAATAAATTATTTATGTTATTGATATTTCTGGGTAATGTGATGTAGCAGTGACGTAATTTTTGTACAGACAAAAACCTGGAAGCAATCTCATCATAATAGATATTGAGAAGATATTTTAAAATTAAAATTTGTATAATAACAGAAGGGAAGTCATTAGCACATTATTCTTAATTATTATTTATTATTATTAATTTTTTTTCACTTTGAATATATATTATATATATATATATACTATATATGTATTGATTGATTTGATTGTTTGATTAATTGCCTATTTATTTCTTATTTTCAAAAATTGAATTAAAATTTTCTTATATTTAATATGCGATGTTATTCCCTTTACCCAGGGAAAAAAAATTCCTTGCATTCTCATCCGGTCTTTTTATTCATGGGATTTTTTGGAGCATCCAACCGAAGATCAAACTCGTGATAAGTAATAATGGCATTCTGCGAGACTAACTTTTTATCCTCCCCTTTACCTAGTGACACAGGTAGCCGCTTCTAGGATATTATACTATATATAAAGAAAAAGGTGCAACTGTGACAGTGCTATCCTATTGCCAATCCTTAGCATATTTCAGCCTTATTTGAATGACATTCATATTATTGAGATCTTTCTATTATTTTCATAGTTTCATTTCCGGACATACATACCAACTACCCTTTATATATGCAGATTGATTACTCATGTTTCTTATTTGTACGACCGTTATCATCTTGCAACTGGTAACGTGCGGCATCGCCAACGAAGTAGTACCAAATAGATATATTTGTTGCGTAGTGCCTTTTCTGTGACGGCACTAAATATCTATACGTTGTATTCTTCTTACGTCTTACTCTGGTCTATTCTTCCGGTCGTCTTCTGATCGTCTGTCATCTATCATCTATCTTCATCTTGGTCTGGTCTTGTCGTGGTGTTTCTTGGGACTCCGGTCTTTGTCGGGGATTATCTTATCAGAAGCCTTGTGTCATTGTTAGCTTTTAGTAATAACAACAACGACTTCGATTTACTTTTGATGTTACTTTATTCCAGATCCCCCAGACCAGACAATCATGCAGTGAGCTCACATCTTGCTAGCTTCGCTTCTAACTTCTAACTCCTAACTGTCACTGCAACTCACTGAGTTGCTTACACCTTAAACCGGAAGGGCTTCTATTGACTTCCGTTCTCACGATTCTATCCCCAGAAAGCAAGGTGAGAGTGAGTCAAGCATTGTCACTCACTCTCAAGGCCATCAGCTGTACTGATCACAATAAGGATTTCTATACTACCTTAAAAAGTAATAGGGTTCCAATTAATATGTAACGCAGCAACACCCAGGGTTGAAAATAAGACCATCCCAAAAACATCCAAGATGAAATGCAAAAATGTAAATCCTGATTATCTGCTGTATTCTTATTTCTTATGGTGTTGTCACTTCAGCTAAATAGTGGACTAGTTGTTTCATCTTCTTTTCTAAGGGCCTCTTTCAGGGCTGGTTCTTTTAAAGCCATGCAAATAACTAACAAGACTTTGTTTGTCTTTGAACAAAGCTTTATTTCTGTATTGCACATTTTCGCCACGCGGTCTGAGTTCAACCCCACAGTCGCACGTCTGGTCTGCGTCCCAATTTGGTTGAAACTGATTATCTAACTAAGTCTATCACGTGACTCGCGAGATTCTCGACTCTGGGATCAGTTGGGGCCATTAACCGTTACTGGTATTTTTCCATCCCCTTAGAATTCTTGCTACAGGGCTTGTCAAAAGCCCACACCACCATACAATTATGCAACATTCCGCCCAGTGTAAATGTACTGAATCTTTTTAAGGATACATTGTATGATACAATAGAAATGATATGATAAACCAATAACGAATAAGGATATTTTAAATCTGGTTCTGAATAATCTTATAGGGTTAGCTTCTTTGTTATATATTGAAATAGAAAGAAAGGAAGAAAGTATAGGAAAGAAAAAAATGAACAAGAGAAAACTGTATACATAGAGATATAAATAGATTTTCATTTGTTTGGTTTGTTTTGTTTTACGGCATATCAACCTCAGTTGGTCATTTAATGCCGATAAAGTTTTGAAATAAATCAATTCTTTAATGGATAATACAATTTTTTTATAAATACATTTTTTGTATTTAACCCATAGATGGGACTCTAACAGGTACTACCACTCCAGGTCAGAGTGGACCAGGAAGCAATGGTGATGAAGGGGTGCTCCACATTCCTCAAACCTCCAAAACTGGAACCTCACCATCAGATAGAGTTTAACGTCATTCCCAGGACATGTAGACACCCAGTCACCGCCTTCTAGCACATATATGATAAAAAGGGGTTGGGGCTTGCCATAAGGGCAATAGGGTTGGGAAAATCATATAGGTGCTAGGGCTTGACGTGACCAGCCGATTGATTGGAGGGGGCCTCTCCGACCTCCCGCCTAGCCCAAGATAGGGCCAAAGTGGAGTATTGCATGTCATGAACTGCTCATCCACCTGGGCTCTATCCTTAAGCATCACAGGTCGCCACCCACGGCCAACAGGTGTCCCCATTGGGGGAGTCTTACCCCTCTGCAGGGGTGCAGTCGGTGCATTCTAACACCCCAGCCGACAGGGTGGATATAAATAGAAAGAAAGAAATAAAAAAGAAAGAAAGGGGAAATGTAAGAGAGAGAAGTATATACAAATAAAGTAGATGGAAAGAAAAAATAATAAGTATTTATTTAAAAAATAATAAGTATAATAAAGAAAAGGGAATGCTATTTTATTGTGCAGGAAATACAAGAACCTTGTGATGTTTGATTTTTTTTTTTTTTTTTTTTTTTTTTATTCTTGATATTTTCAGGAAGGTAAACGTCCTGGAACTGACCGGTGCCATACGTTGTTCTTCATGCCACACTGCGGTAAAGCATTGTGCAATAATTTGCTCTGGGCCAACTCCCAAGTCAACTCTCTAATTTTGATCATCATAGGAAATAGTTTTTCAAGTCTCGTCGAAAGGTAAGGATGGCTTCCAAAGGAGTATAGCTATGAATACATTTGCAGTCAACAGCCCCTTAACCCTTTGCCTACTTTAAACCACTCACAGCGGCTCTCCAAGCAAAGTCCTTGTTTCCTAGTTGTGTTTTTGTCACTTTTTTATTGGCAAATTAATGTAGATATTTTAAACACCTCCCCCCAGATTTTTATCAGCAAATCTATGTAGGTATTTTACAACCCCACTTTTAAGGAAGAGTGAGAGAATTAAATCATGATTATCATACTTGTACATATTGAAGTATTCGCAACAGCTCTTAAGTAAACATATCAAACGTTGTAATAATCAAACTTTGAACCTAACCCTTTATTTAGTCCATGGGGGTATCCTGTCCGCATTCCGCTAACCATAGCTGGGGTAGAAGTTGTGTTAATTATTTTTCTAACTGCCTTCACTCAGAATTGAACTCGGGTTCCAGAGATAACTGTCACTTAGAACTGTCTTAACCTAACTACCTTATCCACTAGGCCATGTGTCCATTAGTGGATAAGGTAGTTAGGTTAAGAGAGTTCTAAGTGACGGTTATCTCTGGAACCCGAGTTCAATCCTGAGTGAAGGCAGTTAGGAAAATAATTAACACAACTACCCCAGCTATGGTTAGCAGAATGAGAACAGACTAAATAAAGGGTTAGGTTCAAAGTTCCGTGATGGCTCCCAATTACGACAAGAAAGTTCCCAAGTTCGAAAAGAAGGTTCCCGAGTCTGAGAAGGTTTCCGAGTCTGACAAGAAATACCTGAAGGACGGAGGGCATATCGACCGAAACGTTGTATAAAATAACAATGAAGATGGGAAACAATAGTCCGAATAACGCAGATAATACTAATATAAACTAATATTGTTTTTTTTTAATTATTAATTTTTTTATTAGTTTGAAAATTGCTCTCAGCTGGGATGCCTAATGGTGACTTGTTCCAGTTAGTTCAATTCTCACTGAGTGCCCCATACTTCTGACCTTGTGCTAAAGTAAGCTAAGCTTAGTAAAATCACAAAAACTGGTTGTCTTAAAAAAAAACATTCTAGTGATCTTATAAGTGAGTTTGATTCTCACTGGGTGATTCTATACTATTGGCCCTGTACTAAACCATTTGAAAAAAAGAAATTCAGTAATTTCTTCACCATTTCTTTATTTTTGGAGCAATTTTGATAAAACTTGGGATTCTTATGTAAAATTGTATGTACGTTCTGATTATGCACTCAAATTGTATGTATCCCTATGGTATAACCAATTATTTAGAGAATAAGAGGTACCGATAGCAGGGTTTTTTTTTTTTTAAGTTTACCACAAGATTATTCAACATTTTCATTTTTATACTGCATGTATACACATATTTAGTATTAATTTAAATATATAACATCACTTTGAACTTAAAAAATACATTTCTAAATGCTTATGTTGAATTACATACAAGAAAAAGATTACCTATTTAGATATGTTTTTACACAAACCCAGTCTGTGTGTGTTGAGTTTTGTTTACATTACTCGTAATTTTAGTTGTTTTTTTCCAAAATTGAAACTTTGACAAAGAAACCCTGACATTTAAGCAACATTTGAATAACACGTTTTATATGAAAATAATTCTTAGAGTATCTTCTATTAATGAAATTTAACGTGTGCTGGGGGTTTGATTATGTATTAAAAACGACTAAATTTTAAGTATTTTTTTCCAAAATTTGAAACCTTTAAGATAAACAACCAGTTAGCTAGCCCTGATCAAAATAAAAGATATGACTCATTCTGAGGTATTTTCTTTCCTTTTTTTCTTTTTATTTCAGGAACCCTGAGCGACTATTAAAGCAGTATTACTACTATATATGGAAAGTATCCTTTTTGTACCAAATCTCATATTGTATCAAAAACATTTCTGAAGCTGGTCAACTTAAAAACAGGAAAAGAGAAAACAAATAAAAAAGATGAATTGGGTAAAGAATTAATAGATTGATTTAAATGGCATGTCAACTTGTCTGGGGTTACTTTATGCCCATAGGTTAAGGAATTGTGTACATTATGTTTTTCGCACACAATTGCATGTTATTGTTACAGTATTAATAATGTAAAACAATTTTATTAATAATTGAGGTTTAGATAAAAAAAAAATAAAATCATGGAGAATGTGACGTAAATAACTAAGGGAATTGTGACTTGAGTAGTAATATAGTTTCGATTACAGACAAACACACAATCTCCATTATAATAAGATAAGCGTTCATACCTCAAATTTTAGCTCTCAACACAAAGCAAAAAATCAACCGGTTGACAGTCCTAAGTCGTAAAATCCAAGTTTGGGCGCTCGTAAGTCGTAAAAGTTTTATGGTCAACTAATGATAAGGTTATCTCCCTTGTTATTTTCATGAATTGCCTCCCTTGTTATATATGATCAAATCGCTATGCAAAAAGATTACATTCAATAATTGTTAATATGATAGCTATAGGCAAATTTGTCATCTGCTAGGAATTTTAAAAGCGAATTAGAAATAATTAAATCTATTATTTAAGGTCAAACTTTGTCTAAATCGATAAGTAGTAACATAATAACCATAATTAAAAAAAGAAAGATATCATTACATATGCAGTTTATTTTTAATAGATTTAAAAGTATTTGTTTTGGTCAATTTCGACGATATCAGCCAGTCAGCCTCGTTTTCGATGTTTTTAAGTGCTTATTTACAATTTTACTGTAACATTGGCGTTTGCAAAAAAATTTACCAAAAATTAAGTAATTATCCGATTTTAATGAAATTTTAAGTATTGATTTAACAATTAATGAATTTTATAATGCATTAGTTATTTTATTTCAAAACTTTAATTTAGTATTTTTGCTATGAAAAATTAATATATAAAATTCATTTAAAATATGAAAATGCTGATGTTAAGTTTAAAATGTTATATTTTTAGATTCTAAAAATTAATATGTACTTAATGCAAACCTTATTTTTGTTGACGAAAGTAATAAGTTTTGAAGAAAAACTCAATTGAAAATGTACCCCCCTCAGAAAAAACATCGATGTATAATTTTTTCTTTTATAAAATAATAGCCAATTAAATAATTATCAAAATGAGTAAACAAGAAATCTCCAAAAAATTCATTATTTATTATTTTTTTACATTTTATTTTTCGATTTTCGGTACTTATTTTCTCATAGAAAAGTCACCGTAAAACATCTTTTTTTGTTTCTATTCATAACTTCGGTCTTTTATCTCTTTATTTATACTGTAATTAGTATCAAGTAAGGACCAACTCGAAACAATTTTAAGCCCCCAGCATAAGGGGGGTCAAAATTAAGTGACCTGAAAAAAATGAGAAAGTTTTGAAATAAAATAAATAATGCATTATAAAGATTATTCATTGACACATAAACACTGAAAATTTCATTAAAATCAGATAATTTCCTGATTTTTGGTAAATTATTTTCGGGGGTGGGGGGGGCTAAAGTCATTTGGTCAAAAAAGCATTTTAGGCTCATTTTGCCAGTTGCTATTTTCTCATAGAAAAGCCACAGTAAAAAAAAATGTTTTTTTGTTTCTATTCATAACTTCGGTCTTTTATCTCTTTATTTATACTGTAATTAGTATCAGGGAAGGACCAACTTGAAACAATTTTACGTCCCCAGCATAAGGAGGGTCAAAATTAAGTGACCTGAAAAAAATTAGAGAGTTTTGAAATAAAATAAATAATGCATTATAAAGATCGTTCTTCGATAAATAAACACTGAAAATTTCATTAAAATCCGATAATTCCCTGATTTTTGGTAAATTATTTTCTGTAGGAGGGCTAAAGTCATTTGGTCGAAAATGACTTTGAGGCTCTGTTTGCCAATCCCTATAATATGAAGTGTCACCTTGAACTATGAAGCTGTGTCGTATATTATTTTGATGCATATCCCATTCGTACATCCTGGCCTCCTGGCCTAAAAAACGCTAAGCGGTGCCTGCTGAAAAAGTGAACTGTTGTACTAGTTATGAACCACTTAGTTGTTTGAAGGCGTTTTTATTAACAAGTTAATGCGATATGAAAGCGATATCCCCCCCCCCCCATGACAAGTAAATGTAAATGTTTTAACCCCCTCTTCTTTAAAGTATATTTTTAGCGGTTTGAAGGCGTTTTATCAGCAAATAACTTTTTTGAAGGTGTTAAAATCAACAAGTTAATGTAATAATAAAGCAATATTTTACAGCCCCCCCCCCCAGGTTTTTATTGACAAGTAAATGTAAATATTTGACCTCCCCCTCCTTTTAAATTATCTTCTTTTTTTTTTTTGGTATTTTTATTTTGTTTTAATTCAAAACTCTTTATTAATTGGTTATTAAGTTAAAACAGTTCTAAGTGACAGTTATCTCTGGTACCCGAGTTCAATCCTGAGTGAAAGCAGTTAGAAAAATAATTAACACAACTCCTACCCCAGCTATGGTTAGCGGAATGAGAACAGGATACCCCCGTGGAATAAATAAAGAGTTAGGTTCAAAGTTCCGTGATGGCTCCCGAATACGACAAGAAAGTTCCCGAGTTCGAAAAGAAAGTTCCCGAGTCCGACAAGAAATACCTGGAGAAGGCCGGAGGGTATATCGGCCGAAACGTTGGACAAATAACAATGAAGATGGGGACAATAGTCCAAATAACGCAGATAATACTAATCTTCAAGCCTCATCTCAAACATTCAGAGAAACTAGTATTATTTGGATCATTCGGACTATTGTCCTCATCTTTATTGTTTTCTGTTTTTTCTTTTATTTTCTTTTGATCTTTTCACAATTTTATTTTCTGTTTATAAGATCCTTGACAAAATCACAGATCCATTCTGTTACAGATGAAACAAGTTTACCAAATTCTTTTAAGCACTCGGATGTGTTCAATGACACATCAATTCACTGTTTCCAATTTGCGGAATTGTCAAAATTACCCAAAGACTTTTGGGAGGAACACACAGAACCGGTGTACGATTCATCAGACCTTGAAATTATTGTAAATAAATGAGATTTTTTACATCTGTATTCTTCAAAAATTTCTGTGTTTATATTTTTCTCAACTATTCATTAAATGCATGCACAAAAAAAGCAGAATTTTGTGGGGCAGGAACTTCACAAAGTATACAAGGTGTGTCAAAAAAGTATCGAGATTTTGTGTACTTCTTGACACACCTTGTAGTCTGAAAAAAAAAGTTCCAATTATTTTTTTCAGAATACAAGGTGTGTCAAAAAAGTACCAAGTTTAAAGCTTTATTTACCAAGATAGAATGAAGAATGAATGGAATGTCATTTTTTTTCAGAATACAAGGTGTGTCAAAAAGTACAAAAAATCTCAATACTTTTTTTAAACACCTTGTATATTACATCCTACAAGTACTCCCAGGTCCACTGACCCTGAGAGGTAGTACTTGTTAGGGTTCCTTCTATGGGTTAAATAGAAAACTAATGAGTTTTAAAAAATGTGTTTCAAAAAGAAAAAATTGAGTTCCCGTTAAGAATGAATAAAACAAAATGTCTTTAGCATAAAATAGCCCAACAAGGGTTGACTTGCCATAAAATCTTGGTAATTGCAACTCTGAAGGTAAATTATTCTTCTTCAACTGGTTTAATGATAGTTGTAAAACTGAAACGGGAAAATCCAGTTTGACAAACAAGGTAGACAAAAACGTAACAGCAAGCAAGAAAGAAAAACTGATTTCATTCATTGCAAAAGGATCAAGTACAAGTCTTAGGGTTGTGTAATGTAATTGGATATTGACTAGGAAAAAACCTGAAAAAAATGATATTCTGAGGATAGCTGAAGGTTAAAACAGGTGACCCCAGTAATCCGAGGGAGATAATTAAATTCCTATTACTAGCTAGAAATAACAAAAATAATTCCTAAGTTTTCTTGTATAAAAGGGTTCAGACTTAAAGGCGACTAAAAAGGCATTAGTTTCTTTGATCTGGCTCACCAGATGTTTTAGGTGTGACTGTGAGATTGAATACGTGTTCGGGGTGTTCAAGAATCTTGAAGAATCATATAGAACTTTTTGAAATGTTCTAAACGAAAAAGTATTCAAGCACCTGCCCTGAGAAGACTGGGGAGTTGAGCTAAGGCACTCGTGGAAAGGGGACCAAAGTTTTAGGGGAGTTTAGCTGAGGCAGTCGCTGCCCCGCACCACAAAGGAAGAAAGGCCCCGAGAGTGAACTGCTAGAAATTGGTGTTGGTAAACAAAAGCCAACCGTGTCGAGTCCACTTGCTGAACATCTGCATCGCCACAACCGTTCTCTGAGCGCAGTGGCCAGTGCATCTGCTGCAGGGCTACGCTACAGTTGGTTCACAGACAAAACAAAAGATGGCAGTGGTATTATTTTTCAGTGTAAACAAGTGACAGCGCCTTAGAGTAAGATTGCAGTGGCGAAATTATTGGAATAACTTCCAAAACAACAAACTACATGAAATAATGTCACAAATAGGAAAACTTCAAATAAATCAAACCAAAATATCCAGAAAAGAAGTAATATTATCCAGACTAAGAATAGGACACTCATACATTACCCATTCATACCTCCTCAAAAAAGAAGCAGCCCCATATTGCATACCATGCCAAAAACCCTACACAATCAAACACATACTAACAGAATGTAGCAACCTAAAACAAATACGAAAAAAATACTACCAAACAACAAATCTAAAACAGATATTCTACCAAATAAACCCAGAAAAACTACTCGGATACATAAAAGAAGCATACATCTACAACAAAATCTAAAAATCTTCCCCAAAAAATGAAAACACAAAAATATATGTTAAAAAGAATCATCTAAAAGTTCCATTCACAAAAAATGTCAAAAAACAAAAAATCTTCAGAAAATTAAACATTATCACCAATTCATTTCAAAAACTTAGTCGGCATTAAATGACCCATTAAGGTTGATATGCCGTAAAACAAGAACAAAATCAAATCAAATGCAGTGGCGGGAGAGCCACTGTGAGTGGTTTAAAGTAGGTGAAGAGTTAAGAAGTTTAATATTAAAAAGAAAATATAGATTTAGGATAATACTATGTCAAATCATCCAGGCCATGTCACCCCTTCCAATTTTTCTGAAATTTGGTCCAGGTATGGATTATGTTAAAGTAAGACAATCCCCAAAATTTGAGCTTACAATTCGAAAAATTGGCCAAGTTATGTCGATTTTAAACTCAAGGTGCAAGAAATTGTGATTTTGTAATCTATTTTTGTCTGTAAAATGAGTTCTAGAGCTTCCCTCTCCCTAAAAATTGGTTTATAAAAGCTTTTTGGCCTGCAGAATCCAAAAATACTATCAAAATAGACACAAAAGTAACCATTTTTAAGTTATTAATGATTTCTGATTTTTTCATAGCAAGATAAATAAGTAGGAAAATCTGGATGTAGCACTGGATACATTACAAACTTTTTTAATAAATTATTTATTTTTAGAGGTAGGGAAGCTCTAGAACTCATTTTACAGACAAAAATAGATTAAAAAAGGTCTCCATTTTTAGCATCCTCCCCAAAAAAACTCTATGCAGTGCCTGCTGAAAATCCGACCCGTGCTTCTTATGAATAATGTATTGATTGTTTTTATTTTCGAAATTCGGGCGTATTTATTAAAAAATCTGTGACAGTTGTTTTGAATTAAGATAAAATGAAAATACCGAAAAAAAGTATTTTAAAGGGGGTGGTAAAATATTTACATTTACTTGTCAATAAAAAACCTAGAGGTGGCTTACTTTTAACGCTTTCAAACTACTAAAAAAAAGTTATTTGTCAATGAAAACGCCTTCAAACCACTAAAAAAATATTCTAGGGGTAGGGGGGCTAAAATATTTACATTTACTTGTCGAGAAAAGACTTGGAGTGGGGGTAAAATATCGCTTTCATATCACATTAAATTTTCAGGAAAAACGCCTTCAAAACAGCTAGGGAGTTCATTAGATGCACGGGTCGGATTTTCAGCAGGCACCGCTTAGCATCTTTTAGGGCAGTGGAATAATTTTTGCCTCTCAAACCCTATTTCATTGGACCGAAGAGAGACAAACATTATTCCAGTGACGAGGAAGTGAAATCTGTAGTGAAGAAGTGGCTCAAAGAATAGTAAACAGAATTTTACGGGACAGGGATACATGCTCTCATTCAAAGGTGGAACATTGCTATTGAGAGAAACAGTGACTATGTGGAGAAGTAGGGATGTGATCCACAGAGGACCAGCTTCATTTTGATGTATGATAGATCTTCCTGTGTTGGTAATTATACCTGTCCTAAACAAAATGGCATTACTTTTTAACTCACCTATGTGGAGAAGTAGGGATGTGATCCACAGAGGACCAGTTTCATTTTGATGTATGATACATGTTCTTGCGTTGGTGATTATACTTATCCTCAACAAAATGGCATTACTTTTTAACTCACCTATGTGGATAAGTAGGGAGTTGATCCACAGAGGACCAGCTTCATTTTGATGTATGATACATGTTTCTGTGTTGTTATTACACCTATCCTAAACAAAATGGCATTACTTTTTAAGTCACCTATGTGGAGAAGTAGGGATGTGATCCACAGAGGACCAGCTTCATTTTGATGTATGATACATCTTCCTGTGTTGGTAATTATACCTGTCCTAAACAAAATGGCATTACTTTCTGACACTCTCTTGTATAATCGTAATAAAATCTAATCTCAGAAATTTACATAGAAGACACAAGGTTCGAAGAGTCCAAAGTTATCATGAAAAACACGAAACGAATCAATGTATAATAGTAAGAATATCTGATCCCAGAAATTCACACAGATGAAAACCACAAGCTCATAAGAGTTCAGATATTGAGATATGAGGTTAAGTAAACAAACAAATGTGTTTATTTATTATATGGCTTTAAGCCGACAATCTTTGGAGGATATGTGCTTAATTGAAGTCTTACCTAATTTCGAAAGTAAATTAGTTGATAATTAATGAATGTAGGCGGGCATATATGTTCAAATGTAAGGCTAAACAAATCGAGAAAATGTCAATCCCTGAATGTACATTTCGACCTATTAGGTCTCATCAGCAAGGTTATAGACATGGGAGACTGCTCCGTGTGTGACTCGAATATGACTTCAATTAAGCACATATCCTCCAAATATTGAGATATATACAGAGAGAGAGAGAGAGAGAGAGAGAGAGAGAGAGAGAGAGAGAGAGAGGTTGGGGGGTAGTATGTATAAAAGTGAGTGGTAAAACAAATTAGTTTGGAAAACTTAAGAGTGACTGGGAGAATCCGCGTCTGAGACAGACAGACAGACAGACAGACAGACAAAGAGACAGAGACAGACAAGAAAGAAAGAGAGAGAAAAATAGAATATGACAAAGAGAGAGATTGAGAGGGAAAGAGAGAAAATGAGAAAGAGGGGTAGCTTGTATAAAAGTGAGTGGGATATTCCGTGTGTGTGTGTGTGTGTGTATGAGAGAGAAGAGAGAGAGAGAGAGAGGGGGGGTTGCATGTATAAAAGTGTGTGGTAAAACAAATACATTTGGAAAAGAGTGAGTGGGAGAATCTGTGCGTGTGTGAGAGAGAGAGAGAGCGGGGTGAGAGAGAGAGAAAGAGAAAAAACGAAGAATAGAGAGAGAGAGAGAGAGAGAGAGAGAAGAGAGAGAGAGAGAGAGAGAAGAGAGAGAGAGAACAATAGAAATTGAAAAAAAAAAGTGAGGAGAAAAAGGGAAAGAGAAAGAGGGATAAAGTGTATAAAAGTGAGTGGTAAAACAAATAAGTTTGGAAAACTTAAGAGTGCATGTGCGTGTGCACGTGCATGTGTGTGTGTGTGTGTGTGAGAGAGAGAGAGAAAGAGAGAGAGAGTGTGTGTGTGTATGTGTGTGAGAGAGATAGTGTGTGTGTGAGAGAGAGATAGAGTCTGTGTGTGTGTGATAGAGAGAGAGTGTGTGTGTGAAAAAGAGAGAGAGAGAGTGTGTGTGTGTGTGTATGTGTGTGAGAGAGATAGTGTGTGTGTGTATGTGTGAGAGAGAGATAGTGTGGTGTGGTGAGAGAGATAGAGTGTGTGTGTGAGAGAGAGAGAGGGAGAGAGAGTGTGTGTGTGTGTGAGTGAGAGAGAGAGAGAGAGAGGTAGAATATACTGAATGAGAGACATCGAGAATTAATGAATCCGGGTCTGGCTAGTTTGATGAAGATGGTGTCTACATCTGTTAGTGACGTGTCGATGCTAAAAGACTCGCTTTGTTGGTTTCTATGTCATTCAAAGATAGATAAAAGAAATCTACCCCCCCTCCCGCTTAAAAAAAAAACTCCCAAAACGATTAGCCAGGATTTTTTTTTTCTTTTTCTAGACAAGGTGTTCTTTCAATTATAAACCAATTCTTACAGACAAATTTCCTTATACTTTGTTGGCTTCGATAAATGCTGTAGACCAGGTTTTCTCAAGTTGGTCTACATGAACCCCTGGGGGTCTATACAACATCTCAGGGGGTCTGTAAGTATTCGGGGGTCTACAAGGGGGTCTATGGAAACTACTAAACCTTCTTAGTAATTAGAAGAAATTAATTCCACAAGAATTCTGATAAATATGATCATGTTCATATATTTTCAAAAGTTTAAGCCAAGGTTTCGCAAAGTGGTCAACATAAACCCTTGGGGTCTATACAATAACTCAGGGGGTCTGTAAGTATTCAGGGGTCTACAAGGGGTCTATGGAAACTACTAAGTCTTCTTAGTAATTCGAAGAAATTAATTCCACAAGAATCCTGGAAAATATGCACATGTTCATATATTTTCAAAAGTTTAAGCCAAGGTTTCGCAAAATGGTCTAACATAAACCCCTGGGGTCTATACAACATCTCAGGAGGTCTGCAAGTATTCGGGGGTCTACAAGGGGTCTATGGAAACTACTAAGCCTTCTTAGCAATTAGAAGAAATTAATTCCACAAGAATCCTGGAAAACATGTTCATGTTGATATATTTTTACAAGTTTAAGCCAAGGTCTCGCAAAGTGGTTAACATAAACCCCTAGGGTCTATACAACAAATCAGGGGATCTGTAAGTATTCGAGGGGGCGGTTACAAGGGGTCTATGGAAACTACTAAGCCTTCTTAGTAATTAGAAGAAATTAATTCCACAAGAATCCTGGAGAACATGTTCATGTTGATATATTTTTAAAAGTTTAAGCCCAATATTCACGAACTTATCAAAAGTCATCATTTTCACCCATCACATTAGAAAATGTGCTTCCTTGGTGTTAGGGTAACCTAACGAGTTGCTCCCCTTTCATCATTAAGGGACTGACGGGAACCTGGATATGGGAATTCAGCCATGTTACTTTGGACAGGACAGATGTGCGTCAGCACGCCTGAACAAGTGACCCCGTGTGTTAGCACGGTTGGGCTAATTCAGTCACTTTTAGGGTAGAACCATTTTCTACCCTGTGTTAAATAAGGACTCTCAGCAGAGAGTCAACAAGGCCACTGACCCCATGTGTGAATACACACATAACACAAGGACGGCCTCATATGTGATCACACTGTGACCCAAGGACCGGCCTGATACATGAGCACATGTATCATACACACAGCTGAACTCTATCCAAAACCATCCGACTGTATTCCCCGCCAGTGAGAATAAATAAAACAAGTATTGTTATTGTATACATATTTCACTGTTTTCAATTATCATTTTGTATATCCTACATTTCGGGATATAATAGATTACCTTCATAACATTTGGTAAGTTATTAAGTTAGTATTAAATTCATTAAATAGCTAAGTATGTAAATTTTTCTATTGACGGTTTTTATTTATTTATTTATTCATTTTTTATTTTGAATTTTGACATGGCTACACACTGGCAATACACTTGCAACATTTGACCGGATGACAGCCGATATTAGGAATATTTGTTCTCCACAAACTTTAAAAAAAAAAAAAAGAGAGAAATAAGAAATTACAGTTATTCGCCCATTTCATTCATAAAGAAGGAGAAGAAGAAAGAGAAGAAAAAAAAGGAGAGGAAAAGGAAATAAGAAGAGAAATTGTAACCACACAAATAAAAACATAAGTACGTCATTTCTGAAAATAAACTCTGATGATGAAGCTCATGCTTCGAAATCGATAAGACAAAAATAACATATTTTTGTTTTTATTTTTCATACGCATTGTACTGGCCTTCAAATATTATTATATTATAATTAAATAGTATTATTAAGTTAGTATTAAATATTTGCAGCTTTTTTTTACTGTTTATTTTACGGTTATTTTACAATTAACAGTTTTACATAAACGTTTGTGCAGAATTCATTAATTAAATAATTGGTTGCAATAAAACAACTTCAAGGTGGACTGGGGTATATTAGGAGGGGGTCCATGTTTGGTCAATCAATTTTTTTGTAGGGGGCCAACGGACTTTAAAGTATGAGAACCCCTGCTGTAGACTATGGTCGTCCATCCGTCTGTCTATGAATTTCTGATGTGTGTTGTTTTTTTTTTTGGTCCCTCAGTCACTTGCCAAAATTTGGGGCTCCTAGTTCCGAATTTTGGAGGTCTGCTTACCAAGGATGTTTGTACTGTGGCGCTCTCTTCGTGGCCAATAATTTGTTTGACCCAATCACAGAAAATTACAGGAATTTTGTGCCGGTGTTTTTTAGGCATCTGATCAAACATGAACCATGGTAGTTGAATGAAAAGTATGAAATATATATATATATATATATATATATATATATATATATTTACCAACCTCTCCGCACGAGCTGGATATGACACAAGGTCAATTTCTCATATATATATATGAGAAGAAAATATTTTAAAAATATAACAAGCACAGGATGTTATGATTAGGGGAAACAATTTTGTGTGTCAATACTTAAACATTTCGGTATATTGTACCATCTTCAGGACACTGTTAAGCAATGTTTATGTGAGGGACAAAATGAAAGATGTTGAGTGTATAGTGAATGTGTGAATATGATGTTATTAACCGTTAATTTTTATATGCGCGTTTGTTTACGAAAGCCAATGACGTGATCAATGCATGTGCACAAATGGAAGGTGAAGATCATATGATGACGCATGTATTAATATATATATAATAATAATATATATATATAATATATATATATATATATATATATATATATATATATATATATATAATATATAGAGAGAGAGAGAGAGGGGAGATTGCACGGAAGTAATTATGTGACCCTGGGTTTCATACCTTTTTTTCGGTATTCATCAGTCATTTGAAACCCATTGTCTCAGAATTACTTCCATGCAATATATATATTATATGATATATTATATGAATATTGAATTAGAAAGACTAAGGAAATCAAATACGAACACAAAAAAGATTACACTTATTTTTACTTTATTCAAATTGATTTCAATACAAAATTAATCATAGGATTGTTTTTAATCAGAATAAAACAATAATATTAGAAATCAATAACACCAGTTAATTATTTATTAAACACGGTCTTATTAAAACCGGTATGCACATTATTCACACCATATGCTATGTAAACATTTATTTCTTAATGATATATAACACACATCACATGTGAATCTAACGTAAATAATAAAGGGAATTGTGACATTGGTAGTGATGTAGTTTCGGTTACAGACAGACAGACCCACAATCTCCATTATAATATATATATATATATATATATATATATATATATATATATGTATATATATATATATATATATATATATATATATTAATGTGTATGGTTGGCACTAGTATACTAGAAAAGTAATAGTAATCCAATGTACAGTGTTATTAGAAGAGTGCTCAATATCTGTGATAGAGCGTTGATAGTTGAATGAAATGACAAATAAAAGTTTTAGCTTTTATTCATGTATTTGGGAACGATATTACTACCAATGGTTTCCTGCTAAAAGCATTCATCAGGTAAATGAAATAGTTTTTTTTTTTTAATGACAGAAATGGTGTAAATGTTTAAATGTGTGCGTTTTTTAACTGTATAGACAAGAATACAGTTAAAAAAACGCACACATTTGACCATTTACACCATTTCTGTCATTAAAAAAAAACTATTTCGTTTACCTGATGAATGCTTTTAGCAGGAAACCATTGGTAGTAATATCGTTCCCAAATAAATGAATAAAAGCTAAAACTTTATTTGTCACTTCATTCAACTATATATCTATATCTATATCTATCTATCTATCTATCTATCTATCTATATATATATATATATATATATATATATATATATATATGAGAGAGAGAGAGAGAGAGAGAGAGAGAGAGAGAGAGAGAGAGAGAGAGAGAGAGAGAGAGGGATAGAGATGCATTTCCTGCTTTATATCTCTTCTTCTTCTTCTTCTTCTTCTTCTTCTTCTTCTTCTTCTAAAATGTCGGCTGTATTTTACCTTCCGTCGGCGTTATCCCCAGACAACTTTCCCTAATATTTTTCACTCTTTTAGCTTTACCTTTTATTCTTTCGAACCTTGTTTTTTTTTCTTACTTTTTTTTGTTTTTTTTTCTTCTTCTCTCTGTTAACATTTAATTTCTTTATCTTATCCCCAGAACGTTTTCTATTAAATCAAACAACAGAGACTAATTCCCTCCCTTTTCTTAAGCGTTTTTCTTCCTTCAAGTGTTTCCCGCAACTTACACGTCTCCTTAGTAACCGGTTCCAGACGACATTATCAAGATCTACCAACCTATTTTTTAAACGGATTTATTTTATTTTATTTTTAAATTCTAATTAATTCCTACTATTCATTTCTTACGAAGAAGGAATAAAATTTCGTTCGGCAACAAAAATACGCAGATTTATTTTTTTGAAAAAAAAAAAAAAGAATCTCTTTGAAGGAAAATTAAATAAAAACAAAAACTCTCGTCTTTCTTTAACGTCACTTTCAAATGGGACGCCATCAAACATTGCTGACAAATCGATTTTCTTAACACCAGAAATCCAGTTTTAAATCTCAAATCTTGTTAATATGTCTGGATTAATATATTATATATGTGCAAAAGTTTCCAGCACTCTTTAGAAAAACAACGAAAACTAAGATGGGCAGAAAAACAATATGGACACTGTAAGAAAAAGGTAACAATAGCGGCAGTACTCCTAGGTTTGACTGGAGTTAACCGCAAATGTGGCAGACGAGTTAAGAGTTAAAGAAGTAAAACAACGACAAGATAAGAATAAAAGACTGTATTAAATATAAAGGTTGCAAACTTTAGTCTCGTTTGCAGACAAATTTATAATATGTATATAATATGTATGCAATATGTCTGCAATATGTATATAATATTTATATAAATGTCACTTAGCTGTTTATCCTGGGATATGGGGTATTAACGGAGCCCCTTGCTACGGCCTTCTGTTTATAATTCGGATATATTTGGACTTCTGTATGCGTCCGACTCCGATCTGTTGTAGTATAGTAGGAGCGACCTTTGTACGGTCCGATTCCTATCGTTGCTGTTGCAGAAGAGGTGGAATGAGTCTGCACTTTGGATTTTGGCGCCAAAGTATGCTGACTCATGATTGGTTGGTTTGAAACAGAGGCTCGCAGACAAGGGACGATAACCCATACCCCAGAATTCTTAATAACACTTCAAACGACAATTCGGAGAGGTTTCACATAAAAAAAGACTTGGACATGGTTAAGAAGAGGAAACCTCAAAAGAGAAACTGAATCACTAATAATTGCTGCACAATATAATGCCATAAGAACAAATTCTATCAAAGCAAAAATTGATAAGACGCGTCAAAACAGTAAATGTAGACTGTGGGTGACAGGGACAAGACTGTAAATCATGTATTAAGTGAATGTAGCAAACTAGCACAACAGGAATACAAAGCTAGGTCCGACTGGGTTGTGAAGGTGATCCACTGGGAATCATGCAAAAAATTAAATTTCGACCATAAACCAGAATCTATTCTTGAGAATGAAACGTATAAAATTCCCTGGGACTTTGAGATAAAGACGGATCCCTCTATCCCAGCCAGGAGACCAGACCTAGTGTTGATTAACAAAAATAAATAAATAAATAAACAAATAAATAAAATTAAAAAATACCATAAAAAAGAAAGAGAACATGTCAACTGGTGGACTTTGTGAAGCTGAAGGAAAATGAAAAGATGGATAAATACCTGAACCTTGCCAGAGAATTGGAAAATCTGTGGAATATGAGAGTGAAAGTGATACTAATTGGTGCACTTGGAACAGTCCCAATAAACTTAGAAAAAAGACTGGAGGATCTGGAAATCAGAGGAAGAGTTGATACCATCCAGACTACTGCACTGCTGCAATCGGCAAGAGTCATGGAAACCTAAGGAGACTTGTTGTCACTCAGCCTCCTGTGAAATACCATCAGCTAACGCTGATGTGAAAAACTGAAAAGGAATAATAATAATAATAATAATAATAATAATAATAATAATGTAGACTATGCAGTAATAGGGATGAGACCGTAAACCATGTACTATGCGAATGTAGCAAACTAGCACAACGGGAGTACAAAACTAGACACGACTAAGCTGGGAAGGTGATCCACTGGGAATTATGCAAAAAATTAAATTTTGACCATACAACAAAATGGTATATGCATAAACCAGAATCTGTTCTTGAGAACGAAATGCATAAAATTCTCTGGGACTTTGAAATAAAAACGGATCACCCTATCCCAGGAAGAAGACCAGATCTAGTGTTGATAAACAAAAATGAAAGAACTAGTCAACTGGTGGATTTTGCAGTTCCAGCAGATCACAGGGTGAAGCTAAAGGAAAATGAAAAAACGTACAAATACCTGGACCTTGCCAGAGAACTGAAAAATTTATGGAATATGAAAGTGAAAGTGATACCAATTGTAGTTGGTGCACTTGGAACGGTCCCAAAAGGGTTTGGAAAATCTGGAAATCAAAGGAAGGATTGATACCATCCAGAACACTGCACTGCTGCAATCTGCCAGAATACTCAGAAGAGTCCTGGAGACCTGAGTAGACTTGCTGTCACTCCGACTCCAGTGAAAGACCGTCAGCTAATGCTGATGTGAAAATTCAAAAGGAGTAAATAATAATAATAGAAAACACAGCATTAAGCATGCAAACAGAAAGTCATCTTGAAGACAGTGTTTTGATTTTTTTTTTTTTTAAAAACGAGTAATATCTTCCTTTCACTCTTTTTCTTTCTCCCTCTCCCTCTTTCTCTTTTCTTTTCTTCCATCTTTTTATTACATTCCAATCAATCTTACCCCCCCCCCGTGCGCGCTCTATCCCCCCCTTTACTATCTTTCCACCTCTCTCTCTTCTCTTTCAGCCCTGTTGACTGGGGCTTTAGAATACACCGACCACACCTCTGCAGAGGGGTAAGACCTCCCCACTGGGGCCACCTGTTGGCCGTGGGTGACCGCTTGTGATGCTTAAGGATGGAACCCAGGTGGCTGAGGAGTCTATGATATGCAAAACTCCACTTTGGGCCTTACTTAGGCTAGACGGGCCCTCTGATCAATCGGCCGGTCAACTCAACCCCTAGCACCTATATGATTGCCCAACCCTATTGCCCTTATGGCAAGCCTCAACCCTTATCATTTATATGCTAAAAGGCGGTGGCTGAGGGTCTTAATGTCCTGGGAATGACAGTAAACTCTTTCTGATGGTAAGGTTCCAGTTTTGGAAGTTTGTGGAATGTGGAGCACCTCTTCATAACCATTACTCTCAGATCCACTCTGGATCGGAGTGGTAGTATCTATTAGGGTCCCATCTATGCCTTAAAAAGAAAAATGTGTTTATAAAAAAAATGAGTATCCATTAAGAATGAATTTATTTCAAAACTTTGTCGGCATTAAATGATCCACTGCGTTTGTTATGCCGTAAAACAAAACAAACCAAACTAAGTTATCTCTTTTTTTTTCTTCTAATATTTTCTTTCTCTTTCTTTCTGATGTAGAACTTGTTCTTTTTCTTCCCTTACTTTAGCCACATTAAAAATGGAATGGTCCTTTATTTATCTGAGGTGACGTAACATTCGAACGCATGCATTTATTTTTTTCCTTAAACAGATGAAATGATGGATTAGCTTTTGTGCTCTCAACGCCCCCCCCCCTCTCTCTCTCTCTCTCTCTTCTCTTTCTCAATCTTTTCCTTCCCCCCTCACTCTATATTTACCACCCCCTCTCTCTCTATCTCCCCCTCTTTCTTTATCTTCCCGCTTCTCTCTATAATTCCCCCCTATGTATCTATCTAGTTCATATCTATATATTTTTTGAAACGACTGTATATATATATATATATATGGTGATTGCCGCTTCTTGACAGAATAAGGCCATTTCTGCAAGTAGTCCAGATGTGAGCAGTTGTGAGCAGGCAGATGACCCACGGAATCAGCTTGTTTTTATGTACCCTGTCACACATGAAATCTTCGACATATAGGCGTTGCCACATAGGTCAGGCTTCGATGTAGAAAATGTTTCCATGGCGTCCGTCGTGTGTCGCTTCAGAATGGAGGGCTCGAGTCACCTTACCTCAAGCTTCTTACAGCTATCATCGGCCTGTCTTTCCATGAGGATGTGTATCCAGTCCACCCCTTCTGTCAATTGGTCCTTATGGATAAAACTGATTTTCCGCAACGGCATCGGTATATATATATATATATATTATATATATATATATATATAATATAATATATATATATATATATATATATATTAGTAGATTTTCTAATATTGGCGAATTGAAAATAAAGTACTAGATTACGGATGTATGAACTGTATCTATTTATTATCGGGTATAATACATTTAATGATTTCTTAACTTGACGATAAGTGGTTAACACGCTGTTTTGAAACCAATGGTAACAATTGCATCTTAAATGTATTGTGCCCTATATATATATATATATATATATATATATATATATATATATATATATATATATTAGATCCCTGTACTCTAACATTAAACACGACGAGGGATTCTCAGCCTTAGATGAACTCCTAAATAAGAGAACAACAAAAGACCCACCCACGGAAGTAATTTTAACACTGATGAAACACATACTAACACTAAAGAACTTCAACTTCAACGGTCAACACTACATACAAACAAAAGGATGTGATATGGGGACGATTGCAGCTCCCTCATACGCAACCATATACATGGACAAATTTGAAAACACACACATCTACCCGAAAATTAAAAATGACTGCCTCTTTTACGCAAGATATATGGACGATATATTCATGGTATACACAGGCGGAGAGGCTAAATTCAATAACTTTCTTAAAGACCTAAACATATATATATATATATATATATATATATATATATTATTTTATTATTATTATAATGGAGATTGTGTGTTTTTCTGTCTGTAACCGAAACTATATTACTACTCAAGTCACAATTTCCTTAGTTATTAACGTCACATTCTCCATGATTCTATTTAAGCCTCAATTAATGATAAAACTGTTTGACATTATTAATACTGTTGGCCTTACCTATATACTAATAACATGCAATTTTATTTATATATACAACAAAATACCAGTTTTCAGTGTAAACGTAAAGCTAATTTGCATATTGATATTAAAAAAATCTGATTTTAATAAAAATGTGCTTGGTATTATTGATTTCTAATTGTTTGGTTTTATCTTAATATGAGAAAATTCTCTTCAATAAATCCTAAAAAAAATTCATTAACAAGAAGAAATAACTGTAATTTTATTCTTTACATCCTATTTTAACTAAATAGTTAAATTAGGAAAAAATAGCATTGAAAAACGGAAGTGATGAAAGAGTAAGTTTTGGTTGTTCTATTCTCCGATTATACCCCCTCCGTTTCAAATATTTTATTTGAATTCTTAATTAGTTTCATTAGCCTTTCTGATTTAATCTAATATTTTATTACATTTAAACTTAAATACTTGCACCCGGAGGGTGCATATATTTGCTAGTATATATATATATATATATATATATATATATATATATATATATATATATATATATATAAATCCATCCTCGCGAGTAGGAACCATTCCTTCTTTCTTTCTGTCTTTTTTTATTTCTTTTTTTCTTTACATTGTAATTTGGCGCCCAAATAAAAGTAGAACACAAGGGATAATTTGACTGGAAAATTAGTGACTTTTATTAATAAGAAAACGTTTGAATGTTTTCGGAAATAATGACAAGAAAAAGAAGTTAAGATTGTATTTTTGGGAACTATCTGATCAATTACTTAACAGAATATGATCTATATATATATAGGTATTGTATTAATATTCTATATATTCTGTGTAAAGTTTTTCTTCTTTTTTTAAAGGTTGATGCAAGAAGATAGTAAAAAGGGGAGGTGCCCAAGGAGGCTTAAAAAACAAACAAACAAACAAAAACAAACAAAAATTATATATATATATATATATATATTGTAGCAGTGATTGAACTCGCAACCTCCTGATCGTAAGTGGAGGGATTGCCGTCGAAGCTGTTGCACCATCCTTTGGAGTTGTGTTATACCAGTACATTGCCTCCATGATCCAGCACTGGATTCTCGCCGCAATGTGCTTGATGGTACGGTGAGATCTCTCTACGATTCCATTACCCGACGGTACTTATCCGGACGCCTCAAAGCTCATTTGAGCGAAGCGCTGCCTGCAATAACCGTACAGAGATAATCGGGATGAGATGTGCAACTCTATTGGACACGGGTTGAACGCAATCACTGATACGCAGGACATGCTGTCGGATGTGGAAGAAAGAAGTGAAAAATGTTTGCTGTGGGTGGAAGGATGCGCACTTTCTGTGGAATTGGGGTAGTACAACTCGGCATAAGCAACAGGCTCGGTAATCCTTAACTTGTTCCTCGTAAATTCCTACCATAAAATAAACTGAACCCTCATTTTATGTCCGTGTTTTTGCAATAAATGTTTTATTTTTCTTGCACCCGTTATTTTACAATACTAAATATATTTTTCTTTATTCTTTATTCTTTAACAAGAAAATAAAAAACATTTATTGCAAAAAAACACGGACATAAAATGAGGGTTCAGTTATTTTATGGTAGGAATTTACGGGGAAAAAGTTAAGGATTACCAACAGGCTCGACGTCGAAAACTTTCTAGTTGTGGATGGGGAGTTACTGTGGTTTGATCTGTTGCTCGGGCTGGATGTAATCAAACAGTTGGGGGGAGTGGTCTTGTGACTAGCACCGGCGACGAGAGTTTTCCCCCAAATCTGACGAACCAATCTGTGCTGCCATCACGATCAGTGAGCGTGACTTCTGTGCAGAATACGACACAAATAGAAGGATTTGGATCACATCGTAGAAGTGGTCCGGCGACCAGCCGGCAGCCACGTTAAAAAGTAGACTGAATATCCCACTTCCAAACATCTCCAAGAACAGTACAATGTTGGATAGATAACGGTTGGCTGCTTCCGTACCCTGAATTTGAACTCGGACCCCCAAAGAGTCTCATCACGCTGATGGTTGTAATGCAGGAAAACAAACGGAAGTTCTGGCCAGTCATGGACTACTGTGAGCTCCCTGAGCATGTGGATGTTTATACAGCCAGTGCAGATGTTTGCGATGGGCCGGAGACCGCAGGGTATTTGCGATGGGCCAGCGACCACAGGTATTTGCGATGGGCCAGCGACCACAGGGTATTTGCGATGGGCCGGAGACCGGAGGGTATTTGCGATGGGGCCAGAGACCACAGGGTATTTGCGATGGGCCAGCGACCACAGGGTATTTGCGATGGGCCGGAAACCGCAGTGTATTAAGCGATGGACCGGAGACCGCAGGGTATTTGCGATGGACCGGAGACCGCAGGGTATTGCGATGGACCGGAGACCGCCGAGGACCGCAGGGTATTTTGCCGACCCGGAGACCGCGGGTATTTGCGATGGGCCAGAGACCCGCGGGAATGTTGCAAATTTAGACCGACGTGACGACCGAATCCCGAGCAGAAACTGTCTGAAGAGGCCCGTCTGACAGCAATTCTACTAGTCACTTTCAGAGGGTTGGGAGTTCAATCTCTGCTACAGTGTTTAAAAATCTTTTTTAAATGTTGTTGTGAGAAGAAATGAAAAAGGTGAGTTGCCCAATAGGTAATAACAAATAAACAAACAAAAAATGATTATAATAATAATCATCGATTTTGCAGAAAGAAAATAATATTGATTTTAGTTTATGATTGATTTGATTGATTATTTATTAACGACATGTCAATCAGTCTTAGGTTATTTCATGCCAAGAGGTTAGGTAATCGCATTCAGTTGTACGTTCATATTTACATTTTTTTTTAGTTGTTCTGTTACACACTGGACCCCGTTAAGAAACACAAACACTTGTAAATTTAGGAAAATGTAAGATGAGATGTTTTATTCCTCTGTTTGTGTACAATGCTGAGGGTCGTTGGCAGGGTTATGCAAACGTGGAGCCTTCGGGAGTTCTTTTCAAGTGATCCGAACCTGATCGTTGTCTGTCTAATCGATCTCTACGGGCTTCTTTTATTGTAGTCTGATCCTCGGTGTCACGCCTCTTGTTCGTGACACCTACGCAGTTTTTCTGTAGACACGCCTCTTCCCCACGCAGGCTGTTTTCATTGGCTATGGGCTACGCCTACATATTTCTGCGCCTAAATCATGTCAAATGTTCACCTGCATTTCCAGGTACAAAAGGTCAGATCAGGGCCACATCTGTTTTCGTTTCCAGGATGCATGCACTTGACCCCCATGCCTTCCTATTCAGCCTGGTCCTTGGGTGCACTGATCAGACAATATATTACAGTTCTTTAAGATTTGTTTTGCACGTGTATTATATACTCACTTACTATATCATATAATAGAGACACGACAGACATAATGGTAGATTAGTAGAGATGATGGGTCTTACTTGTTTACTCGCAGCTCACTCTTTCTACTCGATGGCCGCTATGTTCTTCAGTCGCGTCTACTGGGGCTTTCTTCTGGGATTGCTTTTCCGTGTTGATTTTCGGGTTAGGCTGGTCATTTCTTGGTTAAATTACTCAACAAACAAGACTGTTGTTTTCTTCTAAAGTTTTATTTCAACAAACCCAACCCACGATTCCGCCTCGTGGGAGGAGCGACATCAGAGTGAGCATCTTTCGAGCCCGCTTGCTCTGAAATCTCTGGTCGCTCTTATCTAAACCTAATCTCACGCCTAATCGTGCGTTTTTCAAGTAAAAATAAATACATTCAAAATCTTTACATCGCCCGGAGGGTGTTTTATTTTTGTACTAGTATAATTAATAATGGAGATTGTCTGTATTTTGTCTGTAAACAAAAAATTACGTCATAGCTCTACGTCACAGATTACGTCACAATATTTTATGCTATATACACCCAAGATTTGAGTACAAGTTTAGAAATAAATACTGCAATAGTACCCATCAATAACTGTGGATAACTTTCCATTCGACCCCAGTCATTCTGAATCTAACGGACACCCAGCCCATGATCCGCTGCGCGGGTGAGTTGCGAATCCTGAGAGACATCGTTTTTCGTCGGTGCCGGCTCGTATCTGAAGCTAGAACTATCTTAAACCTAATTGCGTCTATCGTTATCAACCCACTGAAATCCCGTTCTTCTGACTCTAACGAACTTTATTCAAATATTCTAACTACAGGTACGTACATAAATCATAAGATGCTTATAAATTATGTGACAACGGTCGCCATGTTCTTCAGTCTTATTTCTCGGGCTGATCATTTCTTCTTGTTTTAATTACTTAACAAACAAGGCTTGGTTATTTTCTTCTAAAGCTTGATTTCAACAACCCAGCCCATCTTCATCCGCCGTAGGGGGAGATGTGATTCCTGAGAGACATCTTCTCTCATCGGGTGCCGGCTCTCATCTGAAGTTAAACTATCTCACGCATAATCGCGTCTAATACCGGAAGGTCAGCAAAATGCACCGTTTGTCAATCATTGGCCATGGTAACTATCCCACTGAACACCCACAGCTCGGTCCGACTTCAATGTGTTACTATGTATCGATCTCTGGACTACTAAAGACTAAACTTTTTTATATCAATGAATATTTTTACTAACTACAGGTACGTCCTGTATTTCTACGTATTTCTAAGTGCTACTTTGGCATTGGGACGTCTATCGGTACAGTAATCA
>CM042167.1:68359923-68364568 GCA_023376005.1 Doryteuthis pealeii | reverse complement strand
AGAGAGATGATCCAGTCGCCTCGTTTTCGATTTTTGTGCTTGTTTTACATTTTACTGTAACATTGGCGTTTGCAAAAAATTTACCAAAATTAAGTAATTATCCGATTTTAAATGAAATTTTCAGTATTGATTTAACAATTAATGATTTTTATAATGCATTAGTTATTTTATTTCAAAACTTTAATTTAGTATTTTTGCTTATGAAAAATTAATATATAAAATTCATTTTAAATGAAATGCTGATGTTAAGTTTAAAATGTTATATTTTTAGATTCTAAAAAATATAATATCTACTTAATGCAAACCTTAATTTTTGTTGACGAAAATATAAGTAATAAGTTTGAAGAAAAACTCGATTGAAAATGTAACCCCCTCAGAAAAAACATCGATGTAATAATTTTTTTCTTTTATAAAATAATAGCCAATTAATAATTATCAAAATGAGTAAACAAGAATCTCCAAAAAATTAATTATTTATTATTTTTTACATTTATTTTTTGAATTTTCGGATTACTTATTTTCTCATAGAAGTCAACCGTAAAACATCTTTTTTTGTTTCTATTCATAACTTCGGTCTTTATCTCTTTATTTATACTGTAATTAGTATCAAGTAAGGACCAACTCGAAACAATTTTACGCTGCCCAGCATAAGGGGGTCAAATTAAGTGACCTGAAAAAAAATGAGAAAAATTTTGAAATATAAATAAATAATGCATTATAAAGATTATTCATTGACACATAAACACTGAAAATTTCATTAAAATCAGATAATTTCCTGAATTTTTGGTAATTATTTTCGGGGGGGGGGGGGCTAAAGTCATTTGGTCAAAAAAGCATTTAGGCTCATTTTGCCAGTTGCTATTTTCTCATAGAAAACCACAGTAAAAAAAAAATATTTTTTTTCTATTCATAACTTCGGTCTTTTATCTCTTTATTTATACTGTAATTAGTATCAAGTAAAGAACCAACTCGAAACAATTTACGTCCCCAGCATAAGGAGGGTCAAAATTAAGTGACCTGAAAAAAATGAGAAAGTTTTGAAATAAATAAATAATGCATTTTATAAAGATCATTCTTCGATAAATAAACACTGAAAATTTCATTAAAATCCGATAATTCCTGATTTTTGGTAAATTAATTTCTGTAGGAGGGCTAAAGTCATTTGGTCGAAAATGACTTTGAGGCTCTGTTTGCCAATCCCTATAATATGAAGTGTCACCTTGAACTATGAAGCTGTGTCGATATTAATTTTGATGCATATCCCATTTGTACATCCTGGCCTCGATGGCCTAAAAACGCTTAAGCGGTGCCTTGTGAAAAAGTGAAAGACTGTTGTACTAGTTATGAACCACTTAGTTGTTTGAAGGCGTTTTTATTGACAAGTTAATGCGATATGAAAGCGATATCCCCCCCCCCCCATGACAAGTAAATGTAAATGTTTAACCCCCTCTCTTTAAAGTATATTTTAGCGGTTTGAAGAGCGTTTTATATCAGCAAATAACTTTTTTGAAGGTGTTAAAATCAACAAGTTAATATGTAATAATATAAAGCAATATTTTTTACAGCCCCGCACCCCAGGTTTTTTATTGACAAGCAAATGTAAATATTTGACCTCCCCCCTCCTTTTAAATTATCTTTCTTTTTTTTTTTTTGGTATTTTTATTTTGTTTTTTAATTTTCAAAACTCGTTTATTAATTGGTTTATTAAGTTAAAACAGTTCTAAGTAACAGTTTTATCTCTGGTAACCGAGTTCAATCCTGAGTGAAAGCAGTTAGAAAAATAATTAACACACTCCTAACCCAGCTATGGTTAGTGGAATGAGAACAGGATACCCCCGTGGAATAAATAGGGTTAGGTTCAAAGTTCCGTGATGGCTCCCGAATTACGACAAGAAAGTTCCCGAGTTTGAAGAAGAAGAGTTCCCGAGTCCGACAAGAAAATACCTGGAGAAGGCCGGAGGGTATATCGGCCGAAACGTTTGACAAATAACAATGAAGATGGGGACAATAGTCCAAAATACGCGATAATACTAATCTTCAAGCCTCATCTCAAACATTCAGAGAAATAGTATTATTTGGATCATTCGGACTATTGTCCTCCATCTTTATTGTTTTCTGTTTTTTCTTTTGTTTTCTTTGGTGTTTTCACAATTTTATTTTCTGTTTATAAAATCCTTGACAAAATCCACAGATCCATTCTGTTACAGATGAAACAAGTTTACCAAATTCTTTTAAGCACTCGGATGTGTTCAATGACACATCAATTCACTGTTTCCAATCTGCGGAATTGTCAAAATTACCCAAAGACTTTTGGGAGGAACACACAGAACCGGTGTACGATTCATCAGACCTTGAAATTATTGTAAATAAATGAGATTTTTTACATCTGTATTCTTCAAAAATTTCTGTGTTTATATTTTTCTCACAATTTCTTCAACTATTCATTAGAATGCGTGCACAAAAAAAGCAGAATTTTGTGGGGCAGGAACTTCACAAAGTATACAAGGTGTGTCAAAAAAGTATTGAGATTTTGTGTACTTCTTGACACACCTTGTAGTCTGAAAAAAAAGTTCCGATTATAAATTTTTTTTCAGAATACAAGGTGTGTCAAAAAAGTACCAAGTTTAAAGCTTTATTTACCAAGATAAAATGAAGAATGAATGGAACATCAGTTTTTTTTTTTTTTTCAGAATACAACGTGTGTCAAAAAGTACAAAAAATCTCAATACTTTTTTAAACACCTTGTATATTACATCCTGCAAGTACTCCCAGGTCCACTCTAACCCTGAGAGGTAGTACCTGTTAGGATCCCTTCTATGGGTTAAATAGAAAACTAATGAGTTTTTTAAAAAATGTTTAAAAAATAAAAATTTGAGTTCCCGTTAAGAATGAATAAAAACAAAATGACTTTGGCATAAATAAGCCAACAAGGGTTGACTTGCCATAAAATCTTGGTAATTGAAACTCTGAAGGTAAATTATTCTTCTTCGACTGGTTTAATGATAGTTGTAAAACTGAAACGGGTACAGTTTGACAAACAAGGTAGTCAAAAAACGTAACAGCAAGAAAGAAAGAACTGATTTCTTCATTGCAAAAGATCAAGTACAAGTCTTAGGGTTGTGTAATTGTAATTGGATATTGACTAGGCTGAAAAAAATATGATATTCCGAGGATAGCTGAAGGTTAAAACAGGTGACCCCAGTAATCCGAGGGAGATAATTAAATTCCTATTAATAGCTAGAAATAACAAAAATAATTCCTAAGTTTTCTTGTATAAAAGAGTTCAGACTTAAAGGCGACTAAAAAGGGATTATTTCCTTTGATCTGGCTCACCAGATGTTTTAGGTGTGACTATGAGATTGAATATGTGTTCGGGGTGTTCAAGAATCTTGTAGAACTTTTTGAAATGTTCTAAACGAAAAAGTATTTAAGCACCTGCCCTGAGAAGTCTGGGGAGTTGAGCTGAGGCACTCGTAGAGAGGGGACCAAAGTTTTAGGGGAGTTTAGCTGAGGCAGTCGCTACCCCTGACCACAAAGGAAGAAAGGCCCCGAGTGTGAACTGCTAGAAATTGGTGTTGGTAAACAAAAGCCAACTGTGTCGAGTCCACTTGCTGAACATCTGCATCGCCACAACCGTTCTCTGAGCGCAGTGGCCAGTGCATCTGCTGCAGGGCTACGCTACAGTTGGTTCACAGACAAAACAAAAGATGGCAGTGGTGTGATTTTTCAGTGTAAACAAGTGACAGCGCCTTAGAGTAGGATTGCAGTGGCGAAATTATTGGAATAACTTCCAAAACAACAAACTACATGAAATAATGCCACAAATAGGAAAACTTCAAATAAATCAAACCAAAATATCCAGAAAAGAAGTAATATTATCCAGACTAAGAATAGGACACTCATACATTACCCATTCATATCTCCTCAAAAAAGAAGCAGCCCCATATTGCATACCATGCCAAAAACCCTAGACAATCAAACACATATTAACAGAATGTAGCAACCTAAAACAAATACGAAAAAATACTACCAAACAACAAATCTAAACAGATATTCTATCAAATAAACCCAGAAAAACTACTCGGATTACATAAAAGAAGCACACATCTACAACAAAATCTAAAAAATCTTCCCCAAAAATGAAAACACAAAAATATATGTTAAAAAGAATCATCTAAAAGTTCCATTCACAAAAAATATGTTAAAAACAAAAATCTTTCACTTCAAAATTAAACATTATCACCAATCATTTCAAAAACTTAGTCGGCATTAAATGACCATTAAGGTTGATATGCCGTAAAACAAGAACAAAATCAAATCAAATGCAGTGGCGGGAGAGCCACTGTGAGTGGTTTAAAGTAGGTGAAGAGTTAAGAAGTTTAATATTAAAAAGAAAATATAGATTTAGGATAATACTATGTCAAATCATCCAGGCCATGTCACCCCCTTCCAATTTTTCTGAAATTTGGTCCAGGTATGGACTATGTTAAAGTAAGACAATCCCCAAAATTTGAGCTTACAATTCGAAAAATTGGCCAAGTTATGTCGATTTTAAACTCAAGGTGCAAGAAATTGTGATTTTTGTAATCTATTTTTGTCTGTAAAATGAGTTCTAGAGCTCCCCTACCCCTAAAAATTGGTTTAT
>CM042167.1:68339923-68349923 GCA_023376005.1 Doryteuthis pealeii | reverse complement strand
TTCTCAGCCTTAGATGAACTCCAAAATAAGAGAACAACAAAAACCCATACACAGAAGTAATTTTAACACTGATGAAACACATACTAACACTAAACAACTTCAACTTCAACGGTAATCACTACATACAAACAAAAGGATGTGCTATGGGGACGATTGCAGCTCCCTCATAAGCAACCATATACATGGACAAATTTGAAAACACACACATTTACCCGAAAATTAAAAATGACTGCCTCTTTTACGCAAGATATATTGACGATATATTCATGATATACACAGGCAGAGAGGCTAAATTCAATAACTTTCTAAACGACCTAAACATGACACACGACTCCATTAAATTTGACCATGAAAAATCAAAACAGGCAATAGCATTTCTAGATATTCTAATATATATAGACGAAAACAGACAACTTCAAACCACGCTGCACACTAAACCAACACACACACACAACTACCTTCACTATAAATCATCTAACCCCAAACATCCCAAAGACAGCCTCCCATACTCACAAGCAATTAGACTGAGAAGAATATGCACTGATGACAATGAGCTAAGAAAACAAATAAATAAACTAAGACAACAGTTCTCAGCACGTGGATACTCCCACACACTAATAGATAGCCAGGTAGCTAAAGCTATCTCCATCCCTAGACAAGAAACCCTAAAATCAAAACACAAAAAGAAGACACATCGCATCCCCCTAATAACAACATTTAATAACACCCTCCCACCACTTAATCAAATAATCAAAAAACACTGGAACATCCTGAAAATAAACTCTGAACTAAGAGATATTTTCCAAGAACCCGGTATAGTTACCTATCGCCGACCCCATAACCTCAGAGAAATGATAGGAAGTAACAACATATCAAACAATAGAGTAGTTAACATGAGACCCATAATTAACTTCACAAAATTCTGCCGGCCCTGTAGTACAAAAAACAACCTATGCTGCAAACAGATAAAAACAACAGACACATTTACAAGCTCAACAACAAAACAAACCTTTAAAATCTACCACGAATCAAACTGCAAAAGCAAAAACGTAATTTACCAACTCGATTGTATCAAATGCAAGAAGCAATACGTTGGAAGTCTGAGTGGGCATTTTGTTTTAAGACTTAATAATTACAGATACCGCATAAAAAATACAGATCATAGCAAGTTCATCCTAGTCGAACAACATGACCATGACTTTAAGAGAGATGCCAAATTTACCCTTATTGAAAGAATCCAAAGAGATACTGACACTAAATCTGTCATCGAAAACCATGAATACAGATGGATAAAAAAGATAAAAAGTTTTCATCCGTTTGGTTTTAATCAGAAAATAGACTCATCATTTTAATAATGGCAATAAAAGACGAGTCAACAACTATGAAAGGGGCCGATGGCACCTAAATAAACAAACACTGACCGCCACACATCAAACAAGCCACTTTTGACCCAATTAAAAATCTAAAAGTTACGCGCACAGTACCGAGATACATACACACACTCACATTCACACACATATATGTATGCACACACATACATTTATATGTATACATATATGGTCATATACACAACTCCCAAGAACCCTCCCTCACATATATAAGAGCATTCAAAAAATAACCCACCTTAAAGAGGTTTTTCACGGAACAGATGAACTTGCTACTACTAACACACTCTCTACCCGGATTTTAATAGCATGTCAAACCCTCAAAAATATTCCAATTTTTATAGTTCTTCTATAATGCTCCCTTTCAAAAAATCTAAAAACAATTTCTTCAAATAAGAAATTTTCTCCTGACGATGACCTAAGGTCGAAACTAGTTGAGAATAAATAACATATAAGAAATATTCCTGTTTGTCTTATTACTTTTTGTTCATACTATATATATATATATATATAATATATATATATATATATATACTTTACTATCATTAAACAGATATATATATATATATATATATATATATATATATATATATATCAATCCCTCCTTACGAGTAGGAATCATTCCTTCCTTCTTTCTTTCATTCTTCCTTTACATTGTAATTTGGCGCCCAAATAAAAGTAGAACACAAGGGATAATTTGACTGGAAAATTAGTTACTTTTATCAATAAGAAAACGTTTGGATGTTTTCGGAAATAATGACAAGAAAAAGAAGTTAAGATTGTATTTTCGGGAACTATCTGATCAATTACTTAACAGAATATGATCTATATATAAGTATTGTATTAATATTCTACATATTCTGTGTAAAGTTTTTCTTCTTTTTTTTAAGGTTGATGCAAGAAGATAGTAAAAAGGGGAGGTGCCCAAGGAGGCTTAAAAAACAAACAAAAACAAACAAAAATGATATATATATATATTTTGTAGCAGTGATTGAACTCGCAACCTCCTGATCGTAAGTGGAGGGATTGCTGTCGAAGCTGTTGCATCATCCTTTGGAGTTGTGTTATACCAGTACATTGCCTCCATGATCCAGCACTGGATTCTCGCCGCAATGTGCTTGATGGTACGGTGAGATCTCTCTACGATTCCACTACCCGACGGTACTTATCCGGACGCCTCAAAGCTCATTTGAGCGAAGCGCTGCCTGCAATAACCGTACAGAGATAATCGGGATGAGATGTGCAACTCTATTGGACACGGGTTGAACGCAATCACTGATACGCAGGACATGCTGTCGAATGTGGAAGAAAGAAGTGAAAAATGTTTGCTGTGGGTGGAAGGATGCGCACTTTCTGTGGAATTGGGGTAGTACAACTCGGCATAAGCAACAGGCTCGGTAATCCTTAACTTGTTCCTCGTAAATTCCTACCATAAAATAAACTGAACCCTCATTTTATGTCCGTGTTTTTGCAATAAATGTTTTATTTTTCTTGCACCCGTTATTTTACAATACTAAATATATTTTCTTTATTCTTTATTCTTTAACAAGAAAAATAAAACATTTATTGCAAAAACACGGACATAAAATGAATGTTCAGTTTATTTTATGGTAGGAATTTACGGGGAAAAAGTTAAGGATTACCACAGGCTCGACGTCGAACTTCTAGTTGTGGATGGAGAGTTACTGGGTTTGATCTGTTGCTCGAGCTGGATGTAATCAAACAGTTGGGGGGAGTGTCTGTGACTAGCACCGGCGACGAGAGTTTTCCCAAATCTGACGAACCAATCTGTGCTGCCCTCACGATCAGTGAGCCTGACTTCTGTGCAGAATACGACACAAATAGAAGGATTTGGACCACATCGTAGAAGTGGACCGGCGACCAGCCGGCAGCCACGTTAAAAAGTAGACTGAATATCCCACCCCCAAACATCTCCAAGAAGAGTACAATCGCGAGCTGCAGACTTGGATAGATAACGGTTGGCTGCTTCCGTACCCTGAATTTTAACTCGGACCCCCAAAGGGTTTCATCATGCTGATGACTGTAATGCAGGAAAACCCGTTTGTTTTCCTGTATTACATTACGTTTCGGCCAGTCATGGACTACTGTGAGCTCCCTGAGCATGTGGATGCTTATACAGCCAGTGCAAATGTTTGTGTTCAAAATCTGAGAGAATGGTGACAACAAGGGTCAAATGTCGCCATTGTGGACCTGCGAAGGGCCGGAGACCGCAGGGTATTTGCGATAGGCCGGAGACCATAGGGTATTTGCGATGGGCCATAGACCCGCGGGAATTTGCATTTAGACCGACGTGACGACCGAATCCAGAGCAGAAAATGTCTGACAGGAATTCTACTACTCACTTTCAGAGGGTTGGGAGTTCAATCTCTGCTACAGTGTTTAAAAATCTTTTTTTAATGTTGTTGTGAGAAGAAATGAAAGAGGTGAGTTGCCCAATAAGGTATAACAAATAAACAAACAAAAACTGATTATAATAATAATCATCGATTTTGGAGAAAGAAAATAATATTGATTTTAGTTTATGATTGATTGATTGTTATTAACGACATGTCAATCAGTCTTAGGTTATTTCATGCCAAGAGGTTAGGTAATCGCATTCAGTGTACGTTCATATTTACATTTTTTGTTTAGTTGTTCTGTTACACACTGGACCCGTCAAAGAACACAAACACTTGTATTTAGGAAAATGTAAGATGAGATGTTTTATTCCCTCGGTTGTGTACAGCTGAGGGTCGTTGGCAGGGTTACGCAAACGTGGAGCCTTCGGGAGTTCTTTTCAAGTGATCTCGAACCTGATCGTTGTCTGTCTAATCGATCTCTACGGGCTTCTTTTATTGTAGTCTGATCCCGGTGTCACGCCTCTTTGTTCGTGACACCTACGCAGTTTTTCTGTAGACACGCCTCTTCCCCACGCAGACTGTTTTTATTGGCTATAGGGTACGCCTACATATTTCTGCACCTAAATCATGTCAAATGTTCACCTGCATTTCCAGGTGCAAAAGGTCAGATCAGGGCCACATCCTGTTTTCGTTTCCAGGATGCATTTACTTGACCCCCATGCACTTCCTTTTCAGCCTGGTCCTTGGGTGCACTGATCAGACAATATATTACAGTTCTTTAGGATTTGTTTTGCACATGTATTATATACCCACTAACATATCTATATAATAGAGACAGACAGACATATGGTAGATAGTAGAGATGATGGCTCTTACTTGTTTACTCGCAGCTCACTGTTTCTAACTCGACGGCCGCCATGTTCTTCAGTCGGTCTACTGGGCTTTCTTCTGGGGTTGCTTTTCCGTGTTGATTTCTTCGGGTTAGGCTGGTCATTTCTTGGTTAAATTAACTCAACAAACAAGACTTGTTGTTTTCTTCTAAAGTTTTATTTCAACAACCCAGCCCATGATTCCGCCACGTGGGAGAAGCGAGATCAGAGTGAGCAACTTTCGAGTCCGCTTGCTCTGAAATTTCTGGTCGCTCTTATCTAAACCTATCTCACGCCTAATCGTGCGTTTTTCAAGGGGTCAAGTAAAAATAAATACATTCAAAATCTTTACATCGCCCGGAGGGTGTTTTATTTTTGTACTAGTATATTAATAATGGAGATTGTCTGTATTTCTGTCTGTAACAAAAATTACGTCATAGCTCTACGTCACAGATTACGTCACAATATTTTTATGCTATATACACCCAAAATTTGAGTAAGCAAGTTTAGAAATAAATACTGCAATAGTACCCATCAATAACTGTTGGATAACTTTCCATTCGACCCAGTCATTCTGAATCTAACGGACACCCAGCCCATGATTCCGCTGCGAGGTGAGTTGCGAATCCTGAGAGACATCGTCTTTCGTCGGGTGCCGGCTCGTATCTGAAGCTAAAACTATCTCAAGCCTAATTGCGTCTAACGGAGGGTCAGCAGAATGTCACCAGTTATCGATCCACTGAAATCCCGTTCTTCTGACTCTAACGAACTTTATTCAAATATTCTAACTAAAGGTACGTACATAAATCATAAGATGCTTATAAATTATGTGACAACGGTCGCCATGTTCTTCAGTCTTATTTCTCGGGCTGATCATTTCTTATTGTTTTAATTACTTAACAAACAAGAGTCCCATCTATGGGTTAAATAGAAAAATGTATTTATAAAAAAATTGTATTATCCATTAAGAAGTGATTTATTTCAAAGCTTTATCGACATTAAATGACCCACTGAGGTTGATATGCCATAAAACAAAACAAAACAAACCAATTAACAAACAAGACTTGCTTATTTTCTTCTAAAGCTTGATTTCAACAACCCAGTCCATCTTCATCCGCCGCAGGGGGAGATGTGATCCCTGAGAGACATCTTCTCTCATCGGGTGCCGGCTCTCATCTGAAGTTAAACTATCTCACGCTTAATCGCGTCTACCGGAAGGTCAGCGAAATGTCACCGTTTGTCAATCATTGGCCATGGTAACTATCCACCGAACACCCGATCTTCTGACTCTAACAAACTTTATTCAAATATTCTAACTACAGGTACGTACATAAATCATAAGCTGCTTATGAATTATGTAACACATGGCCCTATCGTATACAGATAATTGCTTCCTTTTCGGTTTCCTGTTTAAAGTCAACTTCATTATAATTCTTTTCTGAATTGAGAGTCATATGGAAATCTGATCTCACTGACAAGCTAAAGTGACATCTCTTCCAGGCTGTAGTCATATCAGTACTGCTGTATGGCTGCACCACCTGGACCCTAACGAGGGGCCTCGAGAATAAGCTAGATGGGAGCTGCACAAGAATGCTGCGAGCAGTATTGAACAAGTCGTGGAGACAGCACCCCACAAGGGAGCAGCTGTATAGTCACCTGCCCCCTATCTCACAGACCATCCGAGTGAGACGGACTAGGCATGCGGGGCACTGCTGGAGAAGCAAGGACGAACTCATAAGTGATGTTCTCCTGTGGAAGCCAACACACGGACATGCCAGTGTGGGCCGCCCAGCAAGGACCTACATTGACCAGCTATGCAAAGATGCTGGCTGCAGAGAGGAAGAACTCCCTGGGGCGATGAATGATAGGGAAGGTTGGCGAGAGATTGTCATGGATATCCATGCTGCCTGCGCGACATGATAATGAAAAATGCAATTCTCACCTCCTTTGAGACTGATAAATACTGCAATAAAAAAAGAAAAGAAGAAAAGAAAATGTCTTGGGATATCCAGCTCAAATAAATTGGTCTATTTTTAGGTAATTTATGAGGAAGTGCGTCCCGGTCTCCTGCCTCAAAAATTGCTACCCGGTGACTATTAAAATAACGACCCAGCTCAGTCTATTCAAAACTATCCATCTTAATATCTATCTATCTATCTCAATTTGTTCATATTTATCTATATTACTTTAAATACTAAGGTTTTTTTTATTCATGTTTGTTTAATGTCTTGTTTTTAGTTTAAATAAATAAGAATTACAACAAAAAAGAAGCGACCCCCCCAATACATTTACTTGTCGAAAATATCTATCTACCTATCTCCATTTGTTCATATCTATCTATATTATTTTGTTTGTTTATCTATCTATCTATCTATCTCAGTCTATTCAAAACTATATATCCATCTTCATATCTAAACAAGAATTACGACAAATTACGATAAATAAACAAGAATTACGACGAGCTGGGGTTGTTATTTTGATAGTCACCGGGTAGCGGTTTTTGAGGCAGGAGACCGGGACGCACTTCCTCATAAATTACCTATTTTTATTCTCTCAAAAATTTAATAGTGCTTTTTAGATGTTTGTTGGCATGTTTAACTTGGTATTTAAACCGTAGATCAAGCTTTATCTAATCTATATATCTATCTATTAATAATGGAGATTCGCTTCCGGTTTTTGTCTGTAACAAAAATTACGTCACTACTTACGTCACATTACCCAAAATCGTCATAACATAGAATAAATACACTCAAAATTTGAACATGCAACATTAGACAGTCCTCATTGTTTTTTAAAACAAGTTTTAATAAATACATGACTGGTATTATATATCTATATATAGTTTGTTTTATTTTAATACATATTTAAAGTTTACAATTTCAAATTAGTATTATTAGCGTTATTCGGACTATTGTCCCCATCTTCATTGTTATTTGTACAACGTTTCGGCCGATATACCTTCCGGCCTTCTTCATGTATTTCTTTTCGAACTCGGGAACTCTTCTTGTCGTATTCGGGAGCCATCACGGAACTTTGAACCTAACCCTTTATTTATTCCACGGGGGTATCCTGTTCTCATTGGGGTAGGAGTTGTGTTAATTAATTATTTTTCTAACTGCTTTCACTCAGGATTGAACTCGGGAACCAGAGATAACTGTCACTTAAAACTGTTTTTTAACCTAACTGCCTAATCCACTCGGACATGTGTCCAATTGGACAATTGAGTGTGAATTTTGGGAACTTATAAACCTAATGTCTTGATTTGGCTAGAATATCTACCTATTTTACTTATATATGATTTTTTACCTAGACTCATATTGTGTTTGTTTTTGTTTTTTCTTTTTTTCTTCTCTTTTTTCCTCCTCAATCTGATCTGGCCTTCTTAATTATGGGTTCCCATATTGTATTCATTTCTATGCTAGGTCTACTTAACAGCCCAGTACAGCCTATCATATGTGCTGATTCTTTGAGGCGTCTTCTCTTCTTTTAATTTGATGATTTTATTTACTTATGATACAAGCCCTCTGACATTGAATTTTTAACCCCCTCTCTCAGGCAATGTTTTTCAAAAATTAAATTTTACGACGCCCGAAGGGTGTTTTCTGTTGCTAGTATTAAGGAACATACATTAAAGAATTGAAAAAAATGTGATAGCATCTGAAAAAGTTATAAACAGTTAAAAATAGGGAGTTTATTTTCAGTCACACTGTATATATAATGAATTGGCTTTTAACTCGTGCACGAGTAAGACCATTTCCTGTTCTTTCATTTTTTTTATTTGCATGCACCTGACAGGATGCGAACATAAAGATGACTCTTCAGTCGACTGAGACTCCTGAAGGATGTACTATATAGTAAACATACTTGAGTGCCAGTAGCATTTGACACTGTATCCTTGTGTTTTCTTAGATGAATCACCAGACCAGCTCTCGAGAGCTCAGTCGGTAGAGTGTTCGGCTAGGAATCACAAGGTTCTTGGTTCGATATCGGCCCTCGCCAACTCAGCGAATGAGTAGCACAGGGATCTGTGCGGTAAAGTGAGGAGCTGATGGTAGGTGTGGCGCTCCACCTCAGATGCTAAAATAATCTCCTTGGTCTAGCGCTATTGAAAAGGGGATAGACTCCCTCGCTGTCTGGCCGATACCGACATTAGGCCTCTACTTTGGATGTTACTGGACTGAAAATCACCCTTTTTAACAGCCCACTTCAATTTATATCTGGGTCTTATAGGAAATTTTGTTCAGGTGTGGATTATGTTAAACTTAGACAATCCAAAAATTGGCGGAGTTCTATCGATCTTTAGCTCTTCAAATTTGGTGAGGTTCGCGAAAAATGTCGACATTTTGTGATCTATTTTTGTCCGTAAAACGAGTTCTAGACCTTTCCTACTCCTAAAAGTTGGTTGATAAAAGCATTTTTGCCCGAGAAATCCAGAAATGGTATTGGAAAAGTCTTAAAGTTAACCCCCAAAAATTATTTAATATTATTGAGGATTTTTGATTTTTTTTCCATATCAATATCCCGATGTGGCACTGCATCTATGAAAAAATGATTTTCTATTATTATTTCCCTCTGTGTATGGAATCAAATCCTTGAGAATAAGCTAGATGGGAGCTGCACAAGAATGCTGCGAGCGCTCCTGAATAAGTCGTGGAAGCAGCACCCCACAAAAAAGCAACTGTGTGGCCACCTACCCTCCATCTCACAAACCATACGAGTAAGACGGGCTAGACATGCAGGACACTGCTGAAGAAGCAAGGACGAGATCGTAAGAGACGTACTACTGTGGAAGCCAACACATGGGCACGCTAATGTGGGCCGCCCAGCCAGGACCTACATTGACCAACTATGTAGGGATGCGGTCTGCTGCGCGGAGGAGCTCCCAGAGTCGATGAATGATAGGGAAGGTTGGCGAGAGATCGTTATGGATATCCGTGCAAATTGCGCGACATGATGATGATGATTATTATTATTTCACATATATTGAACATTATTTGTACAAAAAGATAGTTTGGTTTTTGCTCAGAACCGAAGCTTTGGGGATTGTCTAACATAAACAGTGCCCACCTGGAAAAAATTCAGAAAAATTGAAGGGAGTGGGTGACATGGCCTGGAGGATTTGCCATGGAATTACACACACACACACACACACACACACACACACACACACACATATATATATATATATATATATATATATATATGTGAATTTGGGCAGCATTCTTTCATTTATACATGTAGAATTAAACAAAATGCACATCTCCTGTTTAACAATTTTATTTTTGATCTTTTCTAATTTTCTGGCCAACTTTTTAATGTTTGGGTGGAATTGATGGATAAGTCGACCAAAGTTCAGTTCCCGAGTACTTTCGCCACTTCGAAGTGC
>CM042167.1:68324923-68332423 GCA_023376005.1 Doryteuthis pealeii | reverse complement strand
GAGTGTCCTATTCTTAGTCCTATAGGAATGTATTTACAATGGTGATTCAACGAATACATGAGCCAATAGGCGGGCCGCACCACAGAAAAAATTCTATATTATTTTACATTGAAGGTATATAAACCATTTTCACTACAGAAGACCACACTCGTAAGAGTCTTCCTTAGAAATAGGAAATATATTTTCTATAAAAATTGAAGTTTTAGGTGGGCAGTACAAAAAGGGCCACATCTGGCCCGTGGGCCCAAGTTTGCTCTTAACTAACCTAGACATATCAAATTGTGCTCGGTTTCCTTAAGTATCTGATCATTTACAAACCTAAGAATCCGGCAAGTTCCTTTCTCTATGTTCTACCCACATCCGGTTGCATCCCAAGAAGACTCAACCGACAAATTTTCATTGAAACATTTTCACACACACACACATATCAACACACACACACACACACACACACACACACAATCTAATCCTCTCTTAGATATTTGGTTTGGTTTGGTTTGGTATCTTTTTTAATGGCATATCAATCTTTCTGGGTTATTTAATGTCAATGTTATTCTTGTAGAAGAACAGTAGTGATACTATCAAACTATAGGGGTTCGTACATTTCCCAACAGGTCTTGAACTCAAGTTTGTCTGGAAAAGGGATACTCATTGGCATAGAGAGTCACGTGACCAGGCGAGGGCGGGCAAGTAGACTTATTATTATTTTTTTTTAGCGGTGTTGAGACAAATCGCCTTAAAGTGAAGGACGTGTTTACCACCTTTGCTCCACCCACGCGTGCGTGGGTTGACAGTACATCGAATGAAATGGTACTCGAAGTCGCAGACACACACACACACACACACACACACACACACACACACACACACACACACACACATACACACACAAAGACACTTACAAACACAAAGACACACACAAAACACATACTCACATAAACACATAAGTACAAAACACTCACACGTACATGTTGGAGTTTTTTGTATATATATATATTTGTATATATGGTGTGCTCCAATTCCCACCTAGATTTATAGACTAGCCAAGGTCACGTGGTTTATTCCACCGGCTAATCACTAGCCATACTGCGTGGCTGATACACTACTTAAACCCCCACACACTGGCCATAATTCTAATTGCCCATTGAGGAGGGATTTACAATATTCAGGATTACCAGACGATTACCAAAACTTAAGACACTTATCAGAGGATTACCAAGGATCCAATTCCACTGGACAAGCGCTCTTGCTTAAGGCCTACAGGATGACCCATAAGATTGTAACAGTACACACCACACACACACACACACACACACGCACACACAAAGACATTCACAAACGCAAACACACAAACACAACATATACCCACATAAATATACAAATACAAAGCACTTACACGTACACACACGCAACACATACACACACACACATAAATCACAAAAAACTCATACACACATAAACACACAAAGCACAGACCACACACAGAACATACAAAACACACACACAACACACACACACACACACACACACAATAAATACACAAAACGCACACTCTTACAAAACACACAAATATACGAAACTTACACGGACATTAAACAAATAAACATACAGACATAAAATAGATATATACACTTATAAACATAAATATATGTTTCTTTATAGAGGCGCGTGGTCTAATGGTTAGAGTCGTAGGAAATGGACTCGTCAACGCGAGTTCAATTCCAGGACGAAGCTGTTGGAATTTTACATGGCGCTAATACCCTTGGGAAAGGTATGAATCCTACTTTCTCCCCAGCTATGGATAAATAGCAGGGCAGACTGGACTCTTTAACAATGGCTAGGTAACCAGTCTAGGAGAAGAAAAACTCTGAATTCAAACCAGTTAAACTCCGCTTAAGAAATTGACCTTGTGTCGCATCCTGCTCGGGCGGAGGGGTTGGTAAATATATATAAACATAAATATATTTCTATGTAATCATCAATAATGGAAATCAAGCGCCATAAAACATTCCCCACCTCTCGTATACTTTTGAAAAAAATAATATGCCCATGTTAACCAGGAAATAATGTGAATAATTCCTGATGAAGATCTTTATTACCATCTCCTGTTTACACAATTTTATTTTTTGAATCTTTCTAATTTTCTGGCCAACTTTTAATGTTTGGGTGGAATTGGTGGATAAGTCACCAAAGTTCAGTTCCCGAGTATGTTCTGATGATGGCACTTCGAAGTGCCGAAAGTACTCGGGAACTGAACTTTGGTGGACTTATCACACCAATTCCACCCAAACACTAAAAAGCTTGGCCAGGAAAATTAGAAAAGATCAAAAAAATATCAAGATCAAAAAATAGAAAAAAATCTACATATATATATATATATATATATAATAATATATATATATATATATAATATATATATATTTGGAGCAATGTGTTTAAATGAAGTCGAACCTAATTATGAAAGTTAAATTATTAATAATTAATTAATAATTAGGCGGGTACCTATTAAAATTTAAGGCTAAACAAATCGAGAAAAATCATATATATATATATAATATATATATAAGAGAGAGAGGGGGGAGAGAGTTAGTGTTGTGTCTGTCTGTCACACTGAAGAAGAAGCGTTGAAACGCCGAACACGTGTCTGTGGTGTGACTTATTATAATATAATATATATAACTTATACATATATATATGTGTGTGTGTTGGTGTGTATGTATGTGTTGTGTGTATTAAAAATTTGAATTCTATTCTTAATTCTTAGTTTTCCTCGATACAATGTAAAACGCTTGTGGCTAACGATTATTCGCTCATAGTAATAGACTCGTACCAGATATTTAAAGCCCCGTATGCCCTATCGGTTTTACCCATAGCTGGAGGAGAATACTTGTATTTATATGATATCTAAAATGTATGTAGTCTTCTCTCTCTCTATTAATCTATCTATCTATCTATCTATACATATATATATATATATATATATAATTAGCTACACACACACAACAATATATATTTTTCATGTCTGTCTGTCTGTATGTCTCTCTCTCTTCTCTCTCTCTCTCCTCTCTCTCGCTCTCTCTCTTCTCTCTCTCTCTCTCTCTGTGTGTACAAAAGTCGGATTTAAATGTTAAAGCTCATCATTACGATTCTGTAATATTCATAAATCTTCTGGTTTTGATATTACTGTAAACCCTCGCTATAACGAACGTCGATATAACGAACTTCGGCTTTAACGAACACGTCGATCTCTACTGACTTCGACTTTATTTTGCTTTATTCATTCTTGTTGGGTATTCAATTTTCTTTCAATCTTTTTAAACCATTTTTAAATACTTATTTTTTTCTTCTATTTAACCCATAGATGAGACCCAACAGGTACTACCACTCCGGGTCAGAGTGGACCTGAGAGTAATGGCGATGAAGTGGTACTCACAGTCCCCAGAGTTTCAGAATGGGAACTTCACCCCTGCGATGTAGTTAGCATCACACCCAGGAGACTAAGACCCTCAGCCACCGCTTTAGCACTTATATGATTTTTAAAAAGGTTCGGGGTTGTCGAATTGGTAACAACAGCAACTGGCTAAGCACAACTGAACCAGCCAGTCAGTCAGATATACTGTTGGTTTGAACAACAGCAACTGGCCTAAGCACAACTGAGAACCAGCCAGTCAGTCAGTATACTGTTGGTTTGAACAACAGCAACGGCTAAGCACAACTGAACCAGCCAGTCACGTCAGTATACTGTTGTTTGAAACAACAGCAAACTGGCTAAGCACAACTGAACCAGCCAGTCAATCAGTATACTGTTGGTTGAACAACAGCAACTGGCTCAAGCACAACTGAACCAGCCAGTCAGTCAGTATTACTGTTGTTTGAACAACAGCAACTGGCTAAGCACAACTGAACCAGCCAGTCAGTCAGTATTACTGTTGTCTTGAACAACAGCAACTGGCTAAGCCACAACGAACCAGCCAGTCAGTCAGTTATACTAGTTTGAACAACAGCAACTGGCTAAGCACAACTGAACCAGCCACAGTCAGTCAGTATACTGTTGGTTTGAATAACAGGCAACTGGCTAGCACAGCTGAACCTGTCAGTCAGTCAGTATACTATTGGTTTGAACAACAGCAACTGGCTAAGCACAACTGAACCAGCCAGTCAATCAGTATACTGTTGGTTTGAACAACCAGCAACTGGCTAAGCAACATGAACCAGCCAGTCAGTCAGTATACTGTTGGTTTGAACAACAGCAAACTGGCTAAGCACAACTGAACCAGCCAGTCAGTCAGTATACTGTTGGTTTGAACAACAGCAACTGGCTAAGCACAACTGAACCAGCCAGTCAGTCAGTATACTATTGGTTTTGAACAACAGCAACTGCTAAGCCACAACTGAACCAGCCAGTTCAGTCAGTATACTGTTGGTTTGAATAACAGCAACTGGCTAAGCACAGCTGAAACTGTCAGTCAGTCAGATACTATTGGTTTGAACAACAGCAACTGGCTAAGCACAATTGAACCAGCCAGTCAGTCAGTATACTGTTAGTTTGAACAACAGCAACTGGCTAAGCACAACTGAACCAGCCAGTCAGTCAGTAACTGTTGGTTTGAACAACAGCAACTGGCTAAGCACAACTGAAGCAGTGTCCAAGACAGTTGGTATTTATGGAAATCAAGAATAGTCCATTCATGTGTTGGGTGTTCCATTCCTTGAGTTCTGATTGGCTGCTGTGTTTCTATATGTTTGTGAGTTTCATAAAATACCCTGTCATTCTGCAGTAGGTTGCAGCAGATAGGTTCGTATTCAGTTACGACTTACTTGTTGATGTGTCTCCCATTCACGGAATTGGAACTTCAGCTTGATATTCTACAAGATACTTGGACTTTACGCGACCAGCGGATTGTTGGAGGGAGGGGGGTCTCCGCAGCATTCTAGCCTAGTCAAAGTGGAGCATAAATTCCCTCACTGTGTGGTTTATACCGACAATGGAGCATGCCACGGACTTTACTTACTTTTTACTACAATTGGAACCTTGGAGATATTATCTGTATTTTCCCCCTGAACTTTTAAGATCGTGGTCCTGGGCATTAACCTTTGTGGCCCTAGGGGTGAAAAAGTTGGGAAAATGGAATATTTTTGTGATATAGTTATTACTAAGCTTAGCTTAGATGTGGCACAAGGCCAGAAGTATGGGGCGTTCAATAGAAATTGAACTCACTAAACAATGGTGTGAAAAATCTAACCTGCTGACCATTCACCACATGAGTGCCCCAGTTAGCTACTAAGCTTAGCTTAAGATGTTCACAAGGCCAGAATTATGGAGTACCCAGTAAGAATCGAACTCACAAAAAAAAGTCTGCGAATCTAGGTGCTAGAACCATTACACCACCGCGAGGTTTTGTGATATAAGGTGTGCTGTAGCCCACCACTTAAACTCTATAGACTCTGCGTGTGCGCGTGAATTAAGCCAGCCAATCAACACGCTTGAAAACGTGGTTAGTAGCTATTTAATCGTCGATCTTGAAAGCCGTTCATTTGCACATATTCGACACGACGAACGGATCAGCAACCAAGGAACAACCAAAGGATTCTGCCTGACACCGAGGATCAACCAAGGATTCTTCACTAAGGAACAACAACATGATTCTACCTAACACAAAGGAACACTGTAAAGTTCTCTCACCTGCAGCCTAAAATTTGCCACAAAAATCGTAACAGGAACCTCTGTTTATCAAATCCCAATATAGTGAAAAGGAGACAGACTCCTTCCCTTCTGGTTGATCTCGACAATAGATCATTCCATCGACTTTACTTGCTTATACTATATTGTCACCCTGAGAATTTTTTCTGTCTTTTTAAAATTGGTCCCGGGGCTGAAAAGTTTGGGGTCGTTCAAAAATGAACATGTATTCATATTACTACAGTAATATGATACATGTTCGTTAGTTAGTGGAGTGGCCTATTGTCGGTATCAGCCGAACAGTGAGGGAGTATATCTCCTTTTCACTATATGTTTTTCTATTTAGTACTTTAAAAAATTCTATATTTACTATAGGAGTTCTTTTAACTAATTTTTAATCTAAAAAAAAAATTCTATTTATTTTGTTATATCAAAAAAAATAAACAGAAAAAAAAATTCAAAATTTAAAAAAATTAGAAATTTTTAAAAAAAATTAGTTAAAAACTCGTACAGTAAATATGAATTTTTTAAAGTACTAAATAAAATAAAAATATAGTGAAAAGGGATAGACTCCTTCGCTGTCCGCTGATAGCGACAATAGACCACTCCATTAACTGTACTTACTTTTTACTAAATCGTTACTCTGAGAAATTTATTAGGTTTACCCTAGCGAAAAGGATAGACTACCTCGCTGTCCGGCTATACCGACAATAGGCCACTCCATTAACTGTACTTACTTTTTACTAGTATTGTACCCTACGAATTTATGTAGTTTTCCCACTGTTCTTTTAGTATAGTGGCCCGGGCTCTTCTGAGTTAATCTTTGCCCCCCAAGCTGAAAAGGCTGGAAACACTTGTTATCAAATTTCAAACAGAATAAATTTACCAAGATAATCAAAATTTGGTCTATGGAACATTATCTGTATAATAGCAGGCCCTGTGGATATACACACAGTATGATATTTACTTATTTATTACCTTTGATATGTTTAATTAAGAGCTATTGCTAAATAGTTTCAATATGTAAAAATTATAATAATCTTCATTAACTCTCCTCTCTCTCTCTCTCTCTCTCTCTCTCTCTCTCTCTCTCTCTCTCTCTCTCTCAGTTCTTCTTTTTCTTTTCGTCTTTCCATTATATTAAATTGAACAGAATAGCTTTATCGCCCCCCTCTCTCTCTCTCTCTCTCTCTCTCTCCTCTCTCTCTCTACTCCCCTTTTTCTTTCTTTCTTTCTTTCTTCTTATTGTCTTTTTCGTGTAGCATGTCCTTTTTCTCCCCTTTCTTCTTTATAATAAAAACGGAATTGGTCCATTATTTAGTTGAGATGACGACAGCCATAAGAAATAAGAAGTCGGCGGATAAGCAACCTCAGAAAATCGACATGTACATTTTGCATTCATCTTGGACGATTTTTGGACGGTCTCATTTTAACGAGAGGGTGTTGAAAAGATGATAACGGTCGGAAGATTAAGGAACAAGCGTATTATTAGTATATCAGTCGTATATCTGAATATATGTTTATGAATGAAATTTCCATCAATGTCAGTTTGCAGACGTTACCATAGCAACGATGCAACCGGCAGGAATTTCTGGGCGTCCACTGGGCGGACCCAATCAGCACCCCCTCCCTCAGATTCATTTGGACGACTCCCTGGATAAGGCTATTATAAATTTCAGCAGTGCACAGGAGGAGTGGGACACGTAGTCGTGTCACGGCGCTCATTCTTGTGAAGGATTTTACTTTTCTTTCTTTGTTGGTGTTTTTACGGCATATCAGCCTCAGTGGGTCATTTAATGCCAACAAAGTTTTGAAATAAA
>CM042167.1:68309923-68312423 GCA_023376005.1 Doryteuthis pealeii | reverse complement strand
ATATATATATATATATATATAATATATATATATCTTCTCCTTCCAGCCTCCACATTAATATAATTTTTTTTTTAAATAAAAAAAAAAAAACTGAAATACATCACCCCTGATGATGGCACTTCGAAGTGGCGAAAGTACTCGGGAACTGAACTTTGGTCGACTTATCCATCAATTCCACCCAAACATTAAAAAGTTGGCCAGAAAATTAGAAAAGATCAAAAATAAAATTGTTAAACAGGAGATGTGCATTTTGTTTAATTCTACATGTATAAATGAAAGAATGCTGCCCAAATTCACACACATATATATATATATATATATATATATATATATATATATATGTGTGTGTGTGTGTGTGTGTGTGTGTGTGTGTGTGTGTGTGTGTAATTCCATGGCAAATCCTCCAGGCCATGTCACCCACTCCCTTCAATTTTCTGAATTATTTCCAGGTGGGCACTGTTTATGTTAGACAATCCCCAAAGCTTCGGTTCTGAGCAAAAACCAAACTATCTTTTTTGTACAAATAATGTTCAATATATGTGAAATAATAATAATCATCATCATCATGTCGCGCAATTTGCACGGATATCCATAACGATCTCTCGCCAACCTTCCCTATCATTCATTGACTCTGGGAGCTCCACCGCGCAGCAGACCGCATCCCTACATAGTTGGTCAATGTAGGTCCTGGCTGGGCGGCCCACATTAGCGTGCCCATGTGTTGGCTTCCACAGTAGTACGTCTCTTACGATCTCGTCCTTGCTTCTTCAGCAGTGTCCTGCATGTCTAGCCCGTCTTACTCGTATGGTTGTGAGATGGAGGGTAGGTGGCCACACAGTTGCTTTTTTGTGGGGTGCTGCTTCCACGACTTATTCAGGAGCCGCTCGCAGCATTCTTGTGCAGCTCCCATCTAGCTTATTCAAGGATTTGATTCCATACACAGAGGGAAATAATATAGAAAATCATTTTTTTCATAGATGCAGTGCCACATCGGGATATTGATATGGAAAAAAAATCAAAAATCCTCAATATATTAAATAATTTTTGGGGGTTAACTTTAAGACTTTTCCAATACCATTTCTGGATTTCTCGGGCAAAAATGCTTTTATCAACCAACTTTTAGGAGTAGGAAAGGTCTAGAACTCGTTTTACGGACAAAAAATAGATCACAAAATGTCGACATTTTTCGCGAACCTCCAAATTTGAAGAGCTAAGATCGATAGAACTCGCAATTTTTGGATTGTCTAAGTTAACATAATCCACACCTGAACAAAATTTCCTATAAGACCCAGATATAAATTGAAGTGGGCTGTTAAAAAGGGTGATTTCAGTCCAGTAACATCCAAAAGTAGAGGCCTAATGTCGGTATCGGCCAGACAGCGAGGGAGTCTATCCCCTTTTCAATAGCGCTAGACCAAGGAGATTATTTTAGCATCTGAGGTGGAGCGCCACACCTACCATCAGCTCCTCACTTTAACGCACAGATCCTGTGCTACTCATTCGCTGAGTTGGCGAGGGCCGGTATCGAACCAAGAACCTTGTGATTCCTAGCCGAAACACTCTAACCGGACTGAGCTCTCGAGAGCTGGTCTGGTGATTCATCTAAGAAAACACAAGGATACAGTGTCAAATGCTACTGGCAACTCAAGTAATGTTTTACTATATAGTAGATCCTTCAGGAGTCTCAGTCGACTGAAGAGTCATCTTATGTTCGCATCCTGTCAGTGCATGCAAATATAAAAAAATGAAAAGACAGGAAATGGGTCTTACTCGTGCACGAGTTGACAGACATTAATTATATATACAGTGTGACTGAAAAAAACTCCCTATTTTTTAACTATTTTTAACTTTTTCAGATGCTATCACATTTTTTTCAATTCTTTAATGTATGTTCCTTAAATACTAGCAACAGAAAACACCGTCGTAAATTTAATTTTTGAAAGACAATTGCCTGAGTGGGGGGTTAAAAATTCAATGTCAGAGGGCTTTTGTATATCATAAGTAAGTAAATCATGCCAAATAAGGAAGAGAAGACGCCTCAAGGATCCAGACACATATGATAGGCTGTACTGGGCTGTTAAAGTAGACCCAGCATAGAAATTGAATACATATGGGGAACCCATAATAAGAAGGCCAGATCGATTGAGGAGAAAAAAGAGAAGAAAAAAAGAAAAAAAACAAAACACACAACATGAAGTCTAGGTAAAATCATAACACAATAGTTAAAATACGGTAGATATTCTAGCCAAATCAAGACATTAGGTTATAAGTTCCCAAATTCATAACTAATTGTCAATTGGACACATGGCCGAGTGGTTAGGCAGTTAGGTTAAAAAAAACAGTTTTAAGTGAACAGTTATCTCTGGTTCCCGAGTTTCAATCCTGAGTGAAAGCAGTTAGAAAAATAATTAATTAAAACAAAAACTCCTACCACCAACCATGAGAACAGAAGGATACCCCGTGGATAAATAAAGCGGTTAGGGTTCAAAGTTCCGATGCA
>CM042167.1:68305289-68309823 GCA_023376005.1 Doryteuthis pealeii | reverse complement strand
ATCATATAACGAACCAAAAGTATCATCAAACTCCCCATTATATTATATATATTATATATGAGACACCCACACAATACATATATATCAGAACTAAAAAGTATATCCAAACTCACATTATATATATATAATATATATAATATATATATACTATGCATGTGTGTCTCGGTAAATATATATATTCATACATTCCCCCCTCCTCTCTCTCACTCACCTCTCTCTCTCTCTCTCTCTCCTCTCTCCTCTCTCAATATATTAATATATATATATTATATATATATAAATATATATATATATATATATGTTGTTCGGTTCCAACGCGGGATTAAAATTTAATATTTTATAAAAAAGATCCGCAAAATGTATTGTTCTCAGAAAAAATGTTTTTTCTTTTTATTTACATACGCAACACGTATATATATATATATATATATATATATATAATATATATATATATATCTATATATACTATATAACTACACTCTATCTATCTATCTATCTATCAATCTATCTATGTCTGTTCTTTCGCACATCATGAACAGTCACTATCTAAACAATACAATTGACTCTTAAGAGTATATTTGAGTTTTTCTTTCTGTCTTTTTTTTCTTCCCTACACGTTTCAAGACTTATATTCCTTGTACAATGCGATTATAATTAGCTCTCACTTCAACAGCATCCTCATCATTTCTTTTTTTTTCTTCTTCTTCATCTTCTTCTTCCTTCAACAGATGTGAACACTTATAGTCTTTGTAGCCTTTTTTTTTTCTTTTGTCTTATGAAAAGAAGAAGAGATGAAAATCGATATAAAAATATCACAGATCAGTTTTATTTTTGATGAAGTGCACATAATGGATGCGACTTAAAGAGGAGGACATTCCCATTATTCTAACTGATATCTCTTTTGTTTATTTTAGCGATAATTATATATATATATATATTAATATATATTATATATATATATATCTTATATAAGCTGACTCCTCATCAAATTTATATATTATATATTATTATATATATATATATATAAATAAATTTGATGAGGAGTCAGCTTATATAAGATTAGTGAATTGTATATATATTATATATATATATATATATATATATATTATATATATGTGTGGTGTGTGTGTTTTGTGTGTGTATATATATATATGTGTGTGTGTGTGTATATATGTGTGTGTGTATATGTCTGTGTGTGTGTGTGTGTGTTTGTGCGTGTGTATGTATGTATATATATAACAAATCACGCACACTTACACTTACACTTACACTTACACACACACACACACATACATAGCGGTATATGTAAATATATATATGTGCGAATACGGCTTAAAATTAAAAATTGATCGAATATAGAATATATATTATATATGATAATATATATGTACCTATTTACTTATAACAATACTTTTTAATTCTTATATATTATATATATATATATATATATATATATATATATATATATCCTCTATCTATCTATCTATCTATATCTATATCTATATCTATATATATATAATATATATATATATATTATATATATATAAGATAGATAGGATAGATAGATAGATATTAAAGAACGAAAATGTATAACCAAACTGGCCCTCAGATACACACACACGCATATACATACATATATTATATATATATATATATTATATATATGTTTGTGTAATATATATATATATATATATATATATATATATAGTATATATAATATATAGGTATATATATATATATATATATATATATATATATATACATTAGCGGTTACGTATAGTTTCATCTATTAATGCTTTTCTACTTCGTCTCTCTCTCTCTCTCTCTCTCTCTCCTCTCTCTTCTCTCTCTCTCTCTCTCTCTCTCTCTCTCTTTCAGAGCTATCTATCTATTCTACTCTGTTCTTATCTTCCCAACTATTTCACTCTATTAATTTGTCTGTCAGTCAGTCTGTTTGTGTTTGTCTATCGATTTCTTTTTTCTGATGATTGTGGCATTTTCTTCACTGCAGGAATGAAAGCTGATGAGTTAACAAGGACACACGACCCCCCCCCCAAAAAAAAAACACCTAATGAACTAAATCCTTGCACCCCTTCATCACCATTACTCCCAGTTCCACTCTGAACCGGAGTGGTAGTTCCTGTTAGGGTCCCATATATGGGTCAAATATAAAAACCTTAATTCATTAAAAAAAAATTTAGTATCCATTAAGAATGAATTTATTTCAAAACTTTGTTGGCATTAAATGACCCACTGAGGCTGATATGCCGTAAAACACAACAAAGAAAGAAAGTAAATCCTTCACAAGAATGAGCGCCGTGAACACGACTACGTGTCCCACTCCTCCTGTGCACTGCTAGAAATTTATAATAGCCTTATCCAGGGAGTCGTCCAAATGATCTGAGGGAGGGGGGTGCTGATTGGTCCGCCCAGTGGACGCCCAGAATTCCTGCCGGTTGCATCGTTGCTATGGTAACGTCTGCAAACTGACATTGATGGAAATTTCATTCATAAAACATATATTCAGATATACGACTGATATACGATAATAATACGCTTGTTCCTTAATCTTCCGACCGTTATCATCTTTCAACACCCTCTCGTTAAAAATGAGACCGTCCAAAAATCGTCCAAGATGAAATGCAAAAATGTACATGTCGATTTTCTGAGGTTGCTTATCCGCCGACTTCTTATTTCTTATGGCTGTCGTCATCTCAACTAAATAATGGACCATTCCGTTTTTATTATAAAGAAAGAAAGGGGAGAAAAAGGACATGCTACACAGAAAAAGACAATAAGAAAGAAAGAAAGAAAGAAAGAAAAAGGGGAGTAGAGAGAGAGAGAGAGAGAGAGAGAGAGAGAGAGGGGGGCGATAAAGCTATTCTGTTTCAATTTAATATAATGGAAAGACGAAAAGAAAAAAGAAGACTGAGAGAGAGAGAGAGAGAGAGAGAGAGAGAGAGAGAGAGAGAGAGAGAGAGAGAGAGTTAAATGAAGATTATTATAATTTTTACATATTGAACTATTTAGCAATAGCTCTTAATTAAACATATCAAAGGTAATAAAATAAGTAAATTATCATACTGTGGTATATCCACAGGGCCTGCTATTACATGATTAATGTTCCATAGACCAAATTTTGATTATCTTGGTAAATTTATTCTGTATTGAAATTTGATAAACAAGTGTTTCCCAGCCTTTTCAGCTTGGGGGGCACAAAGATTAACTCAGAAGAGCCCGGGGCCACTATACTAAAAGAACAGGGGAAAACCTAGATAAATTCGTAGGGTAACAATACTAGTAAAAAGTAAGTACAGTTAATGGAGTGGCCTATTGTCGGTATCAGCCGGACAGCGAGGTAGTCTATCCCCTTTTCGCTAAGGGTAAAACCTAAATAAATTCTCAGAGTAACGATATTAGTAAAAAGTAAGTACAGTTAATGGAGTGGTCTATTGTCGCTATCAGCCGGACAGCGAAGGAGTCTATCCCCTTTTCACTATATTTTTATTTTATTTAGTACTTTAAAAAATTCTATATTTACTGTACGAGTTCTTTTAACTAATTTTTTTTAAAAATTCTAATTTTTTTAAATTTTGAATTTTTTTTTCTGTTTATTTTTTTTGATATAACAAAAAATAAATAGAATTTTTTTTTTAGATTAAAAAAATTAGTTAAAAGAACTCCTATAGTAAATATAGAATTTTTTAAAGTACTAAATAGAAAAACAATATAGTGAAAAGGAGATATACTCCCTCACTGTTCGGCTGATACCGACAATAGGCCACTCCACTAACTAACGAACATGTATCATATTACTGTAGTAATATGATACATGTTCATTTTGAACGACCCCAAACTTTTCAGCCCCGGGACGCAATTTTAAAAAGACAGAAAAAATTCTCAGGGTGACAATAATAGTATAAAGCAAGTAAAGTCGATGGAATGATCTATTGTCGAGATCAACCAGACAGGGAAGGAGTCTGTCTCCTTTTCACTATATTGGGATTTGATAAACCAGAGGTTCCTGTTACGATTTTTGTGGCCAATTTTAGGCTGCAGGTGAGAGAACTTTACAGTGTTCCTTTGTGTTAGGTAGAATCATGTTGTTGTTCCTTAGTGAAGAATCCTTGGTTGATCCTCGGTGTCAGGCAGAATCCTTTGGTTGTTCCTTGGTTGCTGATCCGTTCGTCCGTGTCGAATATGTGCAAATGAACGGCTTTCAAGATCGACGATTAAATAGCTAACTAACCACGTATTCAAGCGTGTTGATTGGCTGGCTTTAATTCACGCGCACACGCAGAGTCTATAAGTTTAAGTGGTGGGCTACAGCACACCTTATATCACAAAACCTCGCGTGGTGTAATGGTTAGCAACCTAGATTCGCAGACTTTTTTTTGTGAGTTCGATTCTTACTGGGTACTCCATAATTCTGGCCTTGTGAAACATCTAAGCTAAGCTTAGTAGCTAACTGGGGCACCTCATGTGGTGTAATGGTCAGCAGGTTAGATTTTCACACCATTGTTAGTGAGTTCAA
>CM042167.1:68275289-68297789 GCA_023376005.1 Doryteuthis pealeii | reverse complement strand
AACTGCTGCCCCTGACCAGGATTGAACCTGCAGTCTAGAGGTAAGCTGTCACTTAAAACTGTCTTAACTTAACTCCTTTATCCACTAGGCTATGTGTTGCATAGCGCCTTCTTCATTGGCACTAAATAATTATAATGTTGCATACCTCTTTCTTTAATTCTATTTCTTGGCCGTCTTTAGTATTCTGATCGTCTTTGGTATTTCTTCTATCATCTTGACTTAGTCTGGCCTAGCGTCTGGAGTTGACTTGGGGACTTCGGTCTGGTTTTCTGTTACTATGTTCTTGCTGGCTGGTCGTCTTTCTTAGTCTTGTTACCAAGACATTCATTAACCACAAGAGCATATTAATTATCCAAACTTTTATTTCCTTAACTATACATAATCCTCTAACTAACATAGCGCGCGTGAGTTCCAGTTTAGACAGAGCATAAAATGGCCGACCGCTCTGCCTGACGTCCAACTGCAAACTGGGGACTCAAAAAGGTCCCACGTGACTTCACATATTTGGCGGGCTTCTGTAATTTTCCATGGAAGGATCCGGCCATGATATGAAAAGGGTCATCCCCTCAGAATTACAGGGATTGACAATAATCTTATGCCACCGCATAGATTATGTAACATATGTGTCCAATGTATTAGAAATAACAATCGACAATAGTCCAAATAATGCAAATAATACAATTCTGCATCCAAGACATTCTGATTTTCTCAATGAAAACAAAAAATTGTGTAGGGAAAACTGAAAAATTCTATCAATGATTGGTAAATCAACTTTCGGTGCATATCATGCGTCCTGACCTCCTGACCTAACCCCCCTCCAAAAAAAAAACGCTAAGCGGTGCCTGCTCAAAATCTTACCTGTGCTAGTTTTGAACTCCTTAGCTGTTTGAAGGTATTTTCCCCGAAAAGTTAATGCGATATGAAAGCGATATTATATCCCACCCCATGTCTTTCCTCTACAAGAAAATGTAAATATTCTCATCCCCACTTCTTGAAGGCGTGTTACATAATTATTGGATCCCTAATACATTTTTAAGGTATTGTAGAAGTCATTATGGCGATCAGTACAGCTGATGGCCTTGAGAGTGAGTGACAGCGTTTGACCTCACTCTGACCTTGCTTTCTGGGGATAGACCGTGAGAAACAGAACCCCGATAGAAAGCCCCCTTCCGGTTTAAGGAGTAAGCAACTCAGTTAATCAGTTAGAAGTTAGAAGCCAAGCTAGCAAGATGTGAGTCTCACTGTGCAGATTGTCTGGTCTGGGGATCTACGAATAAAGTAACATCATCATAAATCGAAGTCTTGTGTTTATTACTAACAATGACACAGGGCTTCTGATAACAAGAAATCCCTAGCAACAGAAACCAAACTCGTAATCCTCAATAGAAGACCAGACGAGACCTTAGAAGATATACCAGACCAAGATAGATGATAGACGACCAGAGTAAGAATTAAAGAAAGTATATAACGTTATATGCTGATTTGGCTTAGTGAAAAGACCAGTATATAACATATACCTATTTAATGCCGGTAAAGAAGGCGCTATGCAACAGGCGTTCTTATCGATAAATAACTTTTTAGTGGCTTTTCCACTAAAAAAGAGGTTATTTATCGCTAAAAATGAGCGATATTTTACAGCTACCACCAGGTTTTTTATCGACAAGTAAATGTAAATATTTACTCCCCCCCTTAAAATATCTTTTTTCTAGGTATTTTCATTATATTCTAATTTAAAAATGACGGGTAAAATATTTACATTTACTTGTCAATAAAAAATCTGGGATGTGGCTGTAAAATATCGCTTTCTTATCGCATTGAATTGTTGGTTTTAACGCCTTCAAACCACCCAAAAAATTATTTGTCGATAAAATGTACAATGAACATCATTCCCTAACCTCTAAGTAAAATAACCCTAGATGTGTTGTCATGCCATTAAAATCAATCTGTATATTGTCAAATATTGATGTAATTAGTTTTTAACTGCATTTTCAAATACAAACCTCTATAATGTTTCCAAAAATATTTTCAGAGAATTTAAAAAAAATTCTTTAAAAAGAATTGTTTGTGTGTAACTCTTGTCATAGGATACTAAAAAAAAGCAGAGGGAACACATGAAAATAGTGTTTGTTAATTTTGTTTCAAAGAGCAATATAACTAGAATTAATAAGAGGGCCGGGTTAGCTCAGTCGGTAGAGCGTTCGGCTAGAAACCACAAGGTTCCTAGTTCGATACCCCACAGGGATCTGTGCGGTAAAGCAAGGAGCTGATGGTAGGTGTGGCGCTCCACCTCAGACGCTAAAACAATCTCCTTGGTCTAGCGCTAATGAAAAGGAGATAGACTCCCTCGCTGCATGACCGATACCGCCCCGATACTTAGAATTAATAACATTACACCCCAATGAGCGGCCATCTCCTCACCTCCAATAAAACCAAAAACCCCAACAAACTCTCCAATCCTTTCGTAAGGTGTAGTATATGACACAATGTCACAAGTATGGGACATTCAGCGAGGATCGAACTCACTTTTAGTAGTAATAGGAGCTGCGAGACTAGTTTGCTAACCATTACATTACGATGGACTACCACCTTGCCAAATAAAAACAAATAAAAACACCCCCCAACTACCCAACGCGTTCGCAATGGGCAGGATGTGACACAAAGTCGCAAGTGTGGGACATCCAGCGGGGATCGAACTCACTATTCAGTAGTAATAGGAGCTGCGAGACTAGCTTGTTAACCATTACATTACGATGGGACACCCTGTCGGTCTATATGTATTCTCATTCTGTTAATCTATTTATACCCTAAATATAGCTAAAACATTACTGTAGAGGCATTGCTGTACATGCACACACAGACTCATATATATATATATATATATATATATATATATATACTTACGCCACCCTAGTCGGGGGTCCAGTGGCTTTGATTCTGGACCGATTAAGTAATGTTAACAGCATTGATCCCAGGGGGCTATCCTCCAGACAATACCCGCCCCCTTAATTTAAAGGGGTAGGGCAGGGCTGGGTTTATTGCCCAGTTCCTGAGGCGCATCCCTTGAGGGGGAATGCCGATGGATCAAAGCATTTTTTGCACCTACCATCCCATGGGCTTCGACCACATCAAAAGACCTTGTGTCACACCCTCATGTGTGGGATGAGCGGTAAATAACTAAATACCTACTCACATATATATGCGTGTATGTATACATATATAGACCGACATATATCTTTATGTACATGTTGATATATTCACATGAGTATATATTGCATAATCTATGTGACAACATAGATTATTGGCAACGCCCTGTAGAAGAATTCTATGGGGCCAGTGTTTTCAGATCACGGAATGGAAAATCACTGGACGGTTAGAATCTCGCAAGTCATGTGAGATTTAGTTTGTTAGTTTACAGCCAGATTTCGGGTGAGACAGACGTATCTTACCTCGGTCGTGACTCCGCGCGATGAGTTAGAAACGGGCAAATAAAACTTTGATCAAAGCAATAGGCCTTGTTGATTAATCAAGCACGCCCTTAGTTAGAAAACGAAGAACCAACAAGAGAAGACAAGACAAGGAAGTGAAGCAAGAACTTAGACGATCATGGCCTGAATAAAAAGAGAAGGAGACGAAAACATGGCGACTAGAATGAAGAACAAGCAAGTAAGCTCTCTCTCTCTCTCTCTCTCTCTCTCTCTCTCTCTCTCTCTCTCTCTATCACATAAGAAATCTTATTATATACCCGACGAGAAAGGGATACATAACATATATATGTATATCTATATATATTATATTATTTCACATAGTGGGTTATTATGCTTATGAGAGCAGGCAACCCTGAATTCTCTCACGTATTTTTCTCTTCTTTTCAGCACTGGACTCCATTACGGTTGAAGAGGATATAATTTGGAATGATTTTATAAAAGGTAAGCTCTACTTAAAAACAGATTTTTTTATTTGTTAATCAAATAGAAAATGGCTAAACTGTAATGTTTCTCAAGGTTTTCTTTTAATAAGATCTTTTTTGTAAACAAAAAACAATATTTTCACAAAGCATTCTTTAGAAAAAAAAATTCAACTTATAAAAAAAAAAATAATAATTCATACTGATGATTGCCACAGGCGTGCTCGAATCTCTCGAAACTTCTGAGCCATCCAAAACATTACGCAAACTGCATTTCACAAAATAAAACGTGTAGATGGCCCTTGGGTGGGCCAGACAGAAAAGGACTAAACTGTAATGTTTCTCAAGGTTCTCTTTTAAGAAGATCTTTGTGTAAACAAAAATCAATATTTTCAAAAAGCTTTCTTTAAAAAAAACTCCAACTTATTAACAAAACAAAAACAAAAAAACAAAAACAAAACAAACTCGTCCTGATGATTGCCACAGGCGTGCTCAATTTTCTCGAAACTTCTGAGCCATCCAAAACATTACGCAAACTGCATTTCACAAAATAAAACGTGTAGATGGCCCCGGGGTGGGTGGGTTCAGTGGGGTAGGAGTCAGAGATCGATCCGGTCAGACTGGAGGATCGGGGTCAGGGAAGGGGGAGGAACAGGGGATTCCGAATCAATTTTCTTTTTGTGATTTTTTTTTAATTTTAAAATTTTTAAAATTTTATTTTTTTAATTATTTTTTTCTCTAGAAGGACGTATCAACATTATACGTTATAAAGGCGTAGCAAGCTGTTGAGGGGTTTTCGGGGAACGCTTGTTGCTGTTGTTCGACGAGGAGCCTCCTTCGCTGGGTGAGTCGCTGGGTAGACGGCTCGGGTGGTCGTCTGCGCTGAACGATTTCCAGAGGCGAGGATTGTAGGATTTCGGATCGGACACCATACGGAGAAAAAGGTTCCTGCGCATCCGTGCCCTCTGGAAATTCAATTGCTGGTTGTCGTAGATAATGACCTTGTCGAACTCCAGGAAGACCTCTTCCTCTTCCACCGATTCGTCTTCCTCGCTCGTGCCTGCTGAGGCGATCCGCTTCAGCTCCCGGGCGCTGTTCTCCCGCTCCCGGCTCGCCAGAAGTTCGTCGGCCGCCTGGGTGATGATCGCCCACGCATAGTGGATGTCTTCGTCGACGGCGTTCTGGGCGCAAATGGCGAACCGGATGATGTAGTGCTCGTTAACCAGAGCAGGAACCATATGAAGCTTGCCAGAATCGTTGATCATACGCAGCAATTTTTGGGTCAGCGTGTTCGGCCCCTGAAAATAAATATAGACAATCCGAATTTATAAAGTTTTCTGGATCCAGTATCCAATAGGCACCCCAAATCATCTATTTAATGAAAGGTTCACATTTTAAGTCGTCGCCGGTAACTTCCGCTTCCAAATTTTTGTAAACAAATGATTTTAATCAGAATTTATGGAGATTTTGAACTTACGATAAATTAAATGAATAGATGGTTAGTACACGTAATCAAATTAAAAATCAATAGGTTTTTTTAATAAATACTTTTTAATCAGAAGTTTATGAGTATTTCAACACTTACGATAATTAAAAGACGAAAAATAAAATAGGTTTTACTTAATCAGAAGAGAAATGCAATTATGTTTATTTAAATAAAATACTATCAAAAGGATGCAGAAGTAGTATACAGATACATCAGAAGTTTACTTTACACTTAATCGTTTTTCAACACTTACGATAAATTAAAAAAAGACAAAAGACGTTTTTATACTAAAATAGTTTTTACTGCAATTATTTTTATCTAAATAAAATATAGTTTTTATTTTCAAAATATTTTTATGCTTATTTAAATAAAAGGATGCTGTTCAGAAATAGTATCACAAAATTTGTAAAATTTCTTTTTGTCAGATACAATATAAGTTAAAAAAATCATATGTTCGTTTATTTTCAAATATTTGAAAGTCGAAGTTATGAGTTAAAATATGAACCTTTCATTAAGTTGATGATTTGGGGTGCCTATTGGATACTTGGTCCAATTCTCTAATTCTTTAATATGAGGGGGTCAATATTTTTTTAAATCATAGTACTCTTGCGTATTTGAGATTTAGTTTGGGAATTACTTGCTGAGAAAAATGTGATTTCCATCTCATATTACGAGGGTGAGTTAAAAGGTAATACCATTTTGTTTAGGACAGGTATAATTACCAACACAGGAACATGTATCATAAATCAAAATAAAGCTGGTTGTCTGTGGATCACATCTCTACTTCTCCAGGTAGTCACCGTTTCTCTCAAGATCAATGTTCCACTTTCGAATGAGAGTATGTATCCCTGCCCTGTAAAATTCTGTTGACTGTTTTTTAGCTACTTCTACGCTACAGATTTCACTTCCTCGTCAGCGGAATAATGTTTGCCTTCATACTATCATCTCTACGATCCCATGAAAGAGGATTTGAGAGGCAAACATTATTCCAGTCATGAGTGAAATTTGTTGTGAAGAAGTGGCTCAAAGAAAGTCAACAGAATTTTACAGCGCAGGGATATATGCTTTCATTCGAAGGTGGACCATTGCTATTGAGAGAAACGATGACTATATGAAGAAGTAGGGATGGAATCCACAGAGGACCAGCTTCATTTTGATGTATGATACATGTTCTTATGTTGGTAATTATACCTGTCCTAAACAGAATGGCATTACTTTTTGACTCAACAATATGGAAAGTAGGGATGTGATCCACAGGACCAGCTTCATTTTGCTGTAGGATACATGTTCCTGTGTTGGTAATTATACCTGTCCTAAACAGAATAGCATTAATTTTTGACTCAACAAACTGGAGAAGTAGGGATGTGATCCAGAGAGGACCAGCTTCATTTTGCTGTAGGATACATATTCTTGTGTTGGTAATTATACCTGTCCTAAACAAAATCGCATTACTTTTTGACTCACCCTCGTAGAAATGAAAGATTCAATCTTTTTAGATAATGCTAATTTATATTGGTGTTTATTTTGTAGCAGGATGTTTTTAAATGAATAAGGAATTTGCTCCATTATATATAGAACTTGAAAGTGCTCAATAATATTACCTAGAACTATTTTATTCTTTTTTTGGACCATATGACCTTTAGGCACCCCTTTTGCAATCTCGATTCGTGGGGACGTTTTTCTCCTTTACACCGTCAAAATCCGGTTGTTTGTTAGGGGTTAGGGTTAGGGGTTAGGGGTTAGATTTATAATTAAAAAAAAACACTCTAAAAATCACCAGTTAACAATTAACCGGATTTTGCCGGTGTAAATGCAAAAAATGCCCCCATGAATCGAGATCGTAAAAGGGGTGCCTAAAGGTCATATGGTCCAAAATAAAAATAAAATAGTTCTAGGTAATATTATTGAGCACTTTCAAGTTCTATATATAATGGAGTAAATGCACATTCCTTATTCATTTAAAAACATCCGGCTACGAAATAAACACTAATATAAATTAGCATTATCTAAAAAGATTGAATCTTTTATTTCTACGAGGGTGAGTCAAAAAGTAATGCCATTCTGTTTAGGACAGGTATAATTACCAACACAAGAATATGTATATGTTTATTGTTATTACATTTTTTATTACCCTGGTGGCGTGAAAAAGAACACAACAGATAATACAGTTTTCAAATAAAGAAATATATTATAAACTGATATCTGGAGAAAAATATATAAAAAAAGTAAAGACCAAAACATCCGTATTGTCTGAAAATAATCAACCAGTATCATAATGAATGGCCAAAAGTAAAACCAATGAAAGATTTTTTTTTTGGTTTGGTTGGTTGGGTTTTACGGCATGTCAACCCCTTGGGTTATTTTATGCCGAATACTTCTATTGGTAAAAAAAAAAATGTTTAATGCTAACAAAGTTTTGAAATAATTTCATTTTTAATGGATAATGCAATTTTGTTTATAAACTCATGTTTTCTATTTAACCCATAGATGGGACCCTAACAGGTACTACCACTCCGGACCAGAGTGGACCAGGGAGCAATGGTGATGAAGGGGTGCTCCACATTCCCTAAACCTCCAAAACTGGAACCTCACCATCAGATAGAGTTTAACATAATTCCCAGGACATGTAGACCCGCAGCCACCGCCTTCTGGCATCCATATGATAAAGAGGGGTTGGGGCTTGCCATAAGGACAATAGGGTTGGGGCAGTCATATAGGTGCTAGGGCTTTACATGACCAGCCGATTGATCGGAGGGGGCCTCTCCGACCGCCCGTCTAGGCCAAAGTGAAGTATTGCAAGTCATGGACTGCTCATCCACCTGGGTTCTATCCTTAAGCATCACGGGTCGCCACCCACGGCCAACAGGTGGCCCCATTGGGGAGTCTTACACCTCTGCAGAGGTGCAGTCGGTGCATTCTAACGCCCCAGCCGACAGGGCGGAACAATGAAAGAGTTGCCTTAATTGATAGGTAAAAGTGCTAAATACAATGGAATATTAAAATAATTTATATTAAAAGTTTGAAAAGAGTATAGCAAGGAACCCACCTTTAACCGGAAACAGACAAGGCCCATGCTGACTTGGCCGAGAACTTCAAATCGATCATCTGTCAAGACTTTGGTTCCAAACAGTTTAGCCAATCGAACATGCTGTAAATAAATAAGAAACAAAAAGTGATAAGACAAACAAGGATATTTCTTTCATACTGTTTATTTTTCTCAACTAGTTTCGACCCTAGGTCATCGTCAGGAGAAAATTTATTGTTAAAGAAATTGTTTTTAGAAAGTTTAAAAATTAAAAGAAAAATTAAAAATTAAAAGAAATTTTTTAAGTAGTATTATTTGTATTATTCGAACTATGGTTCTCATCTTCATTATTATCTGTATAAGGTTTCGACCGATGTGCCCTCCGGCCTTCTTCAGGTATTTGTTGTCGGACTCAGGAACCCTCTCGGATCCGGTAACCATCTAGGACTCGGGAACCTTCTTGTCGTAACCGGGAAGCTTCTTGTCGTAAATTTTTATGTGTTTGACAAGCCATTATAATCCGGACAGAGAAGTGTATTAGAAGTGGCGAGTCTATCTCTTAAGTGATATATATATATATATATATATATATATATTATATATATATATATATATATATTGTCGCTGTGGAGTACACGTATACTTCTTTGTTGGTATATCAGGTGAGTCTAATTTTCAATGTATACATTATATTTAAATGTATGTTATATATATATATATATATATATATATATATATATATATATATATATATATATAATATGTGTGTGTGTGTGTGTGTGTGTGTGTGTGTGTAATATATATTTTTGGATTTAGTGTGAAGCCAGTGTTCAACTATTCTCTTGACTGGGTCTGTTGTTGGATCTGTTGCTGGCATTCTCATTATTTGAGCCTGGAACAACATGCCAATATCTTGTCTTGTGCCGTTCATAGTTTTTGATAACAAACACAAGACGTTCTTGTTTTATTTTTGAGCTCATTGTATTTTACCTCCAAGTAAAAATGCCTTGGAAAACAGACACTCATCGTGTGTCTGTTCTTTTCGAAACACTAAGCCCAGGCTCCCCACTCATCACTTTCTCTTTCTCTCACTCTTCTTCTCGTTTTGTGCGGATCGACAGGTAGCGTTTCATACGTCATCCCCAAAATCCTAGTAATATTCCACTCTTATCTACACGTAACTTAATTTTATTTTTTTTTTGGGGGGGGGTCACTTAAAAATGTTTTTTTTTTTGTTACTCACCTCTCGTATGTAGTGTTGGAGGCCCTCAATGCCGTAGGTTCGTATTACAAACCAAAGTTTCAATGATCGAAATCGGCGACTCAGGGGAATTCCCCAGTGCTGCGAGAAAAACAAAACAAAAACCATAAAAAACAATACTGACGTGCTTATTTACAAATCAACACCCCGCACGAGCAGAATTTGACACAAGGTCATTTTTTTAGGCGGAGTTTAACAGTTTTGAATTCAGAGATTTTCTTCTTTAAAAATAAATAAATAAATAAATAAATTTTAAATTAAATTGACTGTTTCTTAGTGGGTCTTTTTAAAACTCTAATATAAAAATACATACAGACTTTATTTTGTCTGAGCACATGTAACATGAAATATACAACAGACATACAAACAGTTAGGACGAAAGTATTTAAGAAGTAGGAAAGAGTTCTTATACAATAGAAAAATCACTTACTGGAAAATGACTCACGTGGTAGGTTCTATATAGTGCTACATACTCACATGAGTAGAAATCTATAGTAGGGTGGCATGGCCCCTCACCTTAGTGGACAGTGTAACCAAGATCCTGCGTCGTAGGCAACAAATATGACAAGATCCTGACACGGTACCAAACATCGCACCGTACTGTATTGGGCCCCGGGGATTTTGGAACCATTAGGGTATGAATTATTTCCGTGACTACCACATGAGCCTCCGGTCAGCTGCTCTTTGTATACCCTCTCTAGAACTGGGATCGACGCAACTCAGCCGGAGTGTCTTTGTGACGGGTTGAGAAATTAGTAAATATAAACTGCCGGGTTAGCTAGCAACTCTAAAAATATCAGTCAACACACCATCAACAATAACAACTGTTTTTATTCATATATGATAAGTAGGAATAATATATGAATATGTTTTGCACATTTGTTTGGATAAATAAAAACACGATGAGCTTCGTTTTGGCGTTTTGTTTTATGCGAAATTCTGGAAACAATTTTAGCAGCAAAAGTCAATTTTTCTAGTTGCAATCTTCTTAATTAAGAAATTTCCGTAGCCAGTGACAAATTTCGTTTTTCGGTTCAAACTCGGCCATCTCCGGGGCCCGACTGTTTGTGTCGGTGTCTGCCTGTGCGTCTCTTGGTTCAGTCTCTACTTTCTGACTGTCTGCTCGCCTTTTTAAAAACGATAATTATTTTGATATAAACAATTGTATGATTGTATCTATATCTGTGTCATCGGACTGAGGTGAACTAAGTGTGAACCCCAAGGTCACCCTTTTGATCTGACAGTCATGTCAAATCTTTTAATATTAACACTGCAATCTTTCCTGTATATATAAACAGTATACAAAACCCAAAATGTACTTGATATCTTTGATTTTTGCATTTTGCACCTAAACAAACCCAATGACACTAACACAAAAAAAGTATTCTACACTTTTCCTTTTTCGTTAAAAATTAGTTGACGCCAACAAAAGGAGACATCTTGTTACAACAGAGACACCACTCGTCTAGTGATGTCTTTGTGGATGCCAGGCCAAGAGAGAGGCAGAGGACTTCCAGAGCTGTTTAAATACACAGCTAGTAGTGTCACTTAGTGGCGAAACCACCGCGGTAAGGGAAGATAACCCTTTTTGGACTATAGTCTATCTCAACAAGGGCAGACAATCGCTACAGCGCCACTCTTACCATTAGCTTCCCACTTTACCGCACAGATCAGATTATTCATGCCGTGCTACTAATGCGCTGGGTTGGTGGGAACCGGTATTAGACACCCGGAACTTTGCGATTCCTTTGCGGATGCTCTACCGACTGAGCTAAATCGGCCCATGTATAAATAAGCAACAAAAATAAGATAGAATAAACTAACAAAATTTCAACGAAATGAATACGGAATGGAAAGACCAGACTCACCCGAAAATCAATGGCATTATCTGAAAGAGAAAGAAAAGATATTCCAATGGATTTTTAGAGTAAAAATCATTCCCAATGCATTTTCATGGTAAAAACCATTTCCCATGCATTTTTATAATAAAATAATTTCCAATTCATTTTCATAGTAAAAATCATTCCCCACATATTTTTATAGTAAAAATCATTTCTAATAAATTTTTTTATAGTAAAAATCATTTCCAATGCATTTTCATGGTAAAAATCATTTCCAATGCATTTTTATAATAAAATAATTTCCAATTCATTTTCATAGTAAAAATCATTCCCCACACATTTTTATAGTAAAAATCATTTTCAATGTATTTTTATAGTAAAAATCATTCCGAATGCATTTTCATAGTAAAAATCACTTCCAATGCATTTTTATAGTAAAAATCATTTCCAATGCATTTTCATAGTAAAAATCATTTCCAATTTATTTTCCTTGTAAAAATCATTTCCAATGCATTTTTATAGTAAAGATCATTTCCAATTTATTTTCCTGTAAAAATCATTTCCAATGAATGTTTATAGTAAAGATCATTTCCAATGCATTTTCATACTAAAAATCATTGTCCAATGCATTTTTATAGTAAAAATCATTTCCCATGCATTTTCATAGTAAAAATCATTTCCAATGCATTTTTATAGTAAAAATCATTTCCAATGCATTTTTATAGTAAAAATCATTTCCAATTTATTTTCCTTGTAAAAATCATTTCCAATGCATGTTTATAGTAAAAATCATTTCTGGTTTAGTAGACAATTATCTTTTTATTCAAAATTTTTAGGGTTCTACTTATCTATGGAAAATGTAATACTTAATAAAATCCATTTTGATTGTATCATTTAATGCCAAAGCCATCCTTGCAGAAGAACAGTAATGGTAAAATTTAATCCATAGCTGGGGAATGAGGGGTTTTCCCGAAAGTAAACGTTATAGCATGTCTGGAGTTCGAACTCGCATACTACGATGTTGCAGTCCTGCACATGAGCATCTATACCACGGAGACTCTCCCAATAAAGAAAGACATAAGATCGAACAAGAAATGGGGGACCAATTTATAACTTAGTTATAATATAAAATTGATCCCTTATTTCTTGTCCACATATTTTAGATATAGAATTTGTCTATCTATGTTTTGGGAAGTTATCTTCACCCCTCCTTTGCTTACGGTCAAGTCATGTTGAAAACACCGGTTACCGATGGATCACCGAAGTTAAGAAGCAATGAACCTGTTCAATACTAAGACGGGTGACCGTTTAAGCAACAGCAGGTACTGTAAGAAACCAAACATCAAAATGACTTGACCCGGCATTAAATGACCCGTAAAGGGTTGATATGCCACAAAAGAAACAAACTATCACCCTCTCCTTAACTCGATAAATGTTTGGTTTGTTTGTTTTTTAATTGGTTGGTTTTGTTTTACGGCATATCAACCCTTTTCGGGTCATTTAATGCCTTACAAATCATTTTGATATCAGTTTGCTTATAGTACTTGCTGGAAGCGCGTGGTGTAATGGTTAAAGTCATGGGAAATGGACTCGTCGCCCCGAGTTCAAATCCTAGATGTGGTAATTGCATTTCACTTAGCGCTAATACCATTGGGAAAGGTATGAATCCTACTCTCCCTCCAACTATGGATAAATAGTAGGGCAGACTGGGCTCTTTAGCCTTGGTTAGGCAACCAGTCTAGGAGAAGGAAAACTCTGAATTCAAACCTGTTAAACTCCGCTTATAAATTGACCTTCTGTCGCATCCTGCTCGCGCGAAGGGGTTGGTAAATATATATAGTACCTGCTGTTGCTTAAGTGGTCACCCATTTAAGTATTGAACAGACTATTCGTTGCTTAATTTCGGTGATCTAGTTTTTTTAATGGCAAAATCAAACTTTTCTTTGGCATATTCATATTAGCAGTCTGTGACACTCACCTGATGTGGGGACTTCGGGCACTGTGTCAAGTGGCTTCATCAGTAATATATTAATATCAAGGTGATCCTAGGGGTCTATCCCCATCAGGCAACACCTGGCCCCTAGATCTAAAGGAAATGGACTATATTGCTCAGTATCTGAGGCGCCCCAAAAGCGGAATGCCGACGAGATTCACGAATTTTTTTAAACACTAGTCACGCATAAGCTTCAGTTTGTGTGTGGTTGTCCACTATAATGATCCTCGTTTTCAACTGACATGGTGGGATGTCAGTAAATACTTACTTACCTGGTAAGTATCCCCAGTCTTTCAGGAAAGATTATCTACATCAACTTTAAGGGGCAGTACAGTAGGGTAGGCCGATTATTTCACTTTTAAAAAATACCAAATTGTCCATCTATGCGAGAGTTGTGTGTTAGTATACTGTATACTCATACCAAAATTGAGATCTTTTACTGGCATCATTGTTTGAGGAAATAGCATCAAAGATCGTCTACAAAAATGTACTAAAAATCCTCGTTTTCGCAAAATTTAGCCTAGAAATTGATTTGAAAATTTACCGTTTTCAATATTTAAATCAGGAATGTTATTCTATTTTATTAAAATGAAACGAATTAAATATTATAAATATAATTCAAATTTGATGATGTGCCCCACCCCCCATCACCACCGACACCCCTGATATGCTGCTTATAACCTCATTAATTAAGCTGTAACAGACGATCTTTGATACTATTTCCTCAAACAATGGTACAAGTAAAAGATCTAATTTTTGGTATCAGTGTTACATAATCTATGCGGTTGCATAAGATTATTGTCAATCCCCTGTAATTCTGAAGGGATGGCCCTTTTCATATCACAGGCGGGACTTTCCATGGAATAGTACAGAAAGCCCGCGAAAATACGTGAACTCACGTGGGACCTGGTTAGGTCCTCAGTTTTCAGTTAGACGTCGGGCAGATAAGGTCTTTCTGCTTTGGCTGAAGCTCACTGCATGCGCGCTATGTTAGTCAGATATTTAGTTATATGAAATGTATAGTTAAGGAAATAAAAGTTTAAGAAAAACAACACGGTCTTGTGATTAATGGGTGTCTTGGTAACAGGACTGATTGGAAGAAGAAATGAGTTAAGTGCGACCGATCACCAAGACGAAGTCCCCAAGAAGAAGAACCTAAGATAGAAGATGAACAGAAGAAGAAGTAAAGAAGTAATGAGAAGGGTATGCAACATCAGTATTCAGTATACTAACACACAACTTTCGCATAGATGGACAATTTGATATTTTTAAAAAGTGAAAAATCGACCTACCCTATTTCACTGAAAGTGGTTAGGGTCAAAGTCATTCCTTGAAGCCTGAACTTGGTTTCCGGCGCGATTAGGGCTCTTTTTTAGCATGTCTCACTACGACGCGAGAGACTTCCCACAATAAACCTGGCCTAGTGCTCCATGGGTGGGGGTAGAGGATTCCAGTGCATTTATACTTACCTCCGTGTGGGTGCTGCAGGTATAATGGATCTACGGTCAGTGCGTGTGTCAAGGTTTGACGATCCGTGACCCTAGAATTAGGAAATTAGAATTTAGGCAATTTTTACGATTATATGAATTAGGGAGGTCTTAATTCAGTAGCAAACACCCGTTTCTTATTATGAATTAGGTTATCCCAAAAAGGGTAACTTAACCCAGGACATGTACATTGAACAAATCCCGACAAAAAGTTATAACAAATAGCCTTTAATGTCTAAGGTTTGACGATCCGTGACCCTAGAAATTTATACGATCAATATGCAAAGTTTATTCCAAATCCGTTGTATTTACGAGCCTCAAAACTTAAGCAATGTTGTATTTTTGTTATTCCATTGACACTTTTGAGGGTCATATATGGCTCTTAGACTTAATATAAAATAGGAGAAAATATGTTGTGAAAACGTATGAGTAGACATGGATCCCTGCCCCATAAAATTGTTGACTGTTCTTTAAGCTACTTCTTCACTAAAGATTTCACTTCCTCGTGACTGGAATAATGTTTGCATCTCTTCGGCCCCATGAAAGAGGGTTTACGAGGCGAACATTATTCCAGTGACGAGGAAGTGAAATCTGTAGTGAAGAAATGGCTCAAAGAACAGTCAACAGAATTTTACGGGGCAGGGATACATATCCCCATTCGAAGGTGGAACGTTGCTATTGAGAGAAACGCTGACTATGTGGATAAGTAGTGATGTGATCCACAGAGGACATGTTCCTGTGTTGGTAATTATACCTGTCCTAAACAAAATGACATTACTTTTTAACTCCCCCTCGTATAATAGAAAAATACATATGAATATTTAGAACTCTTTTCCGAAACATACATATGAATATATTTAACTCTCTACCTTCCTCCATGGTTATATAAAATTTTCTTGGTATTTTTTACCTATATGATGGGATATTTTAAAGTTCACTATCTATTCATCTCAGAACTCATTCTATTCAAATAGAGTCCTATCATTATTGTAAGAGTCCTTCTGCTTAATTATACTGAACTAACCATCAATTTTTGTATTTTGCTTGAGTGTGGTGGGAGAGCCACTGTGTGTGGTTTAAAGTAGACAAAGAATTAATGTTTAATTCGGAATGCATGTTAAATAATTTGCCAAAATATAAATTTGATATACTTACCACAACAGCGAACAATCGTGGTTGATAAGCATCCATTTGTTAGGGTTAAAATTGATGGAATTAGCGTACTGCAATTAATAATAATAATAATAATAATAATAATAATAATAATAATAATGATAATAATGACAAACTACATCGAAGCGAAAATTGATAGGACCCAACAAAATAGTAAATGCAGACTTTGCGGTAATAGAGATGAGACTATAAACCATATACTATGCGAATGTAGCAAACTATCACAACGAGAATACAAAACTAGACACGACTGGGTTGAGAAGGTGATCCACTGGAAATTATGCAAAAAATTTAATTTTCACCATACAACAAAATGGTATATGTATAAACCAGAATCTGTTTTTGAGAACGAAACGCATAACATTCTCTGGGACTTTGAAATAAAAACGGATCACCTTATCCCAGCAAGAAAACCAGACCTAGTGTTGATTAACAAAAAAGAAACTGGTGGATTTTGCAGTGCCAGCAGATCACAGGGGGAAGCTGAAGGAAAATGAAAAAATGGACAAATATCTGGACCTTGCCAGAGAACTGAAAAAATTATGGAATATGAAAGTGATACCAATTGTAGTTGGTGCACTTGGAACAGTCCCAAAAGGATTGGAAAAGGGTCTGGAATGTTTGGAAATCAGAGGAAGGATTGAAACCATTCAGAACACTTCACTGCTGCAATCTGCCAGAATATTCAGAAGAGTCCTGGAGACCTGAGGAGACTTGCTGTCACTCAGACTCCAGTGAAAGACCATCAGCTAATGCTGATGTGAAAACTTAAAAAGATCAAATAATAATAATAATAATAATAATAATAATAATAATAGATTAAGGAAAGAGTTATTACAGCAGTCAGTAACATATGAATAAATATAAACACAACAAAAACTAGAAAACATAAATGGAAAGAAAACAACAGTACGGATACTTCAAGCGACAAATTATTAGCTTCATATCTCTTCTCTTCTTTTTCCTTCATAAAAATGAATGATAATAACAATCCTTTATCTAAAAAATTCAAGCAACCTTCAAATACGAGCATGTATTCATGTCCCGTAAAATTCTGTTGACTGTTCTTTGAGCCACTTCTTCACTACAGATTTAACTTCCTCGTCACTGGAATAATGTTTGTCTCTCAAACCCACTTTCGTGGGGCCGAACAGAGGCAAACATTATTCCGCTGACGAGGAAGTTAAATCTGTAGTGAAGAAGTGGCTCAAAGAACAGTCAACAGAATGTTACTGGACAGGGATACATGTTCTCATTCGAAGGTAAAACGTTGCTACTGAGAGAAACGGTGACTATGTGGAGAAGTAGGGATGTGATCCACAGAGGACCAGCTTCATTTTGATGTTTGATAAATGTTTCTGTGTTGGTAATTATACCTGTCCTAAACAAAATGACATTACTTTTTGACTCACCTAGGTGGAGAAGTAGGGATGTGATCCACAGAGGACCAGCTTCATTTTGATGTATGATAAATGTTTCTGTGTTGGTAATTATACCTGTCCTAAACAAAATGACATTACTTTTTGACTCACCTAGGTGGAGAAGTCGCGATGTGATCCACATAGGACCAACTTCATTTTGATGTTTGATACGTTCCTGTATTGGTAATTATACCTGTCCTAATCAAAATGCCATTACCTTTTTTTACCTACCCTCGCACACACACACACACACACACAACATATATATATATATATATATGGATATGTGGGAGAAACATCAACATCTTTTAGACTAAGATTAAATAACCACAAATCCACAATAAAACTCAAATCCCCGCATAGTACAATAGCACTTCACTTTAACACCCTACCACACAACCTTACACACCCCAAATGCATTCTAATAGAACACGCATTTCCAACAACGCAATCCCAAAAACAAGCAAAAACTAAATGGATTCTAATATTACAAACTCACGTGAGGGGACTGAACGCTGACATCGGAATACTCGTTATTATAAAAAAATTTTTACAGACGCTGCCGCTGTCAATAACAACAGAGACAAAAGATCCGTTGAACAGGAACAACAGACATTTGATAAAGGGTATCTAACGAACCCGAAATTTATGATAAAAAATAATTAAAAAAATAAGTGAATCCAATACTCCATAACATCGAGTTCATTCATTTATTTTTAGATGCTTCGTAATAACGCCAAAGTTTAAACACACACACACACACACACACACACACACACACACACACATATATATATAATATATATATATATATATATATATATATAGGTATATGAAAAAACAAATTTTTTTTGTGATGAAACAAAGAAAATACAGTGCTCAATCACAAATTGTGAGAGCTAATATTTATTTATTCTACAGAGTTTTCACAGATCAATGTTCCTTATAAACAGCGACCCAGGTTTCATGCTAAGGGGCAATCATCAGGCTGTTGAGCAAGATCCCATGGTGTTTGTTGAAGATCTTTACTCAATGTCCTTACATTGAGTAAAGATCTTCAACAAACACCATGGGATCTTGCTCAACAACCTGATGATTGCCCCTTAGCATGAAACCTGGGTCGCTGTTTATAATGAACATTGATCTGTGAAAACTCTGTAAAATAAATATATATATATTATATATATATATATATATATATATATATATATATTAAAATACTAACCTCAATCCCATTCAGTAGATGCTGGAATTCAGGACATATCAATGCATTGCCTGCATATGCACCGTCCACGTGAAGCCACAGATTTTCCTTGCTGCACACTTCGGCAATCTCTGCAATATCGTCAAAAGAACACACGGCCGTGGTGCCCAGAGTTGCACATACCTGTTAAGAGAAACAATAAAAGAAACACTCGGGCAACACAAGCGGTATTAATCATCATCATCCTCATCATCATCCTCCTCCTCCTCATCATCATCATCATTAGGTCGTGAGTCCTCATCATCATCATCATGTCGCGCAGTTTGCACGGATATCCATGACGCTCTCTCGCCAACCTTCCCTATCATTCATCGACTCTGGTAGCTCCTCTGCGGTGCAGGCAGCATCCATACATAGTTGGTCAATGTAGGTCCTGGCTGGGCGGCCCACATTAGCATGCCCATGTGCTGGCTTCCACAGTAGTACGTCGCTTACGAGCTCGTCCTTGCTTCTCCAGCAGTGTCCTGCATGCCTAGCCCGTCTTACTCGTATGGTTTGTGAGATGGGGGGCAGGTGGCCATACAGTTGCTTTCTTGTGGGTGCTGCTTCCACGACTTATTCAGGACCGCTCGCAGGTGCAGCTCCCATCTAGCTTATTTTCAAGGCGCTTTGTTAGGGTCCAGGTGGTACAGCCATATAGCAGTACCGATACAACCGCAGCCTGGAAGCTGGTAAATGTACGTGTATATTTGGTGATTAGGATCATTCCATGTGGAGAGGTCATCTGTGATAGTACAGGCCATCTGTAATACATATTTACCAAACCCAGGATGTGACACAAGGTCAATTTTTAGGCGTAGTTTAATAGGTTTGAATTCAGAGTTTTGAAAAAACACACAGATGTTGTTTAAGTAAAGTCTTTTTTATTATACTGGTATTGCTATATTTCGTTATTTTGTTAAAAATCTTGGACTATATGACCTTTAGGCACCCCTTTTGCTTTGCTGATTCGTAAGTACATTTTTTCATTTACACCGACAACATCCAGTTGTTTGTTAACAGACGATTTTTAGAGGTATTTTTTTTTAATTATAAAACTAACCCTAACCCTAACCTCTAACCCTAACCCCTAACAAACAAGCGGATGTTGACGGTGTAAATGAAAAAAAATGTACTTATGAATCAGCAAAGCAAAAGGGGTGCCTAAAGGTCATATAGTCCAAAATCTTCATCAGAGCATGTTATGTTGTGTTGAAATATAGTTTGTTTATTTTAATATATATTTAAAGTAATCAGAACTGAGTTTCATTTCAAATTTTTTCATTTTTATTTTATTCTTTTTTTACTCCTTTAATAAATTTGACGATTTTACTTACTTATGGTACAAACTCTCTGACTTTGAATTTTTAGGTGTGGAAGAGATTGTTGCATACCCTTCTTCTTTACTTCTTTACTTATTTGTTTCTTACTCTATTCTTCTGTCCGTCTTTGGAATCTTATAACATCTTGTCTTGGTCTGGAATCTTCTAAGGTCTGGACTTTCTTGGGGACTTCGTGTCTGGTCTTCTATTGGGGATTTCTCTTTATCAGAAGCCCTGTGTCATTGTTAGCTTTAGATAATAACACAAGACTTCGATTTACATTGATCATATTTTATTCTCGAAATCCCCCACCAGACTACCTGCGCAGCTCGAGTCGGAGCGTGTATAACACAACTCACCACCGTCGTGGTTTCTCGCCGACTGACTAAAATCTATTTCTAATCTAAACCGGAAGAGGGTCTCCTCCACCGATTTTCACGGTATCCACCGGAAGGTTAGGACTGAGGTCAAGCCTTGTCACTCATCCTTCAAGGCCGTGGGCTGTAACTTATAACAGCCATCTTTATCTATACACTATTGCACATAAATATTAGGTGTCTAATAATAATGTAACAAAATGAGTTTAAAAAATGTGTTAAAAAATGAATTTAAAAAAATTGAATACCCAACAACAATGAATAAAACAACAATTTCTTTCGGTATAAATAATGTTTTGCTTTATTCATTCTTGTTGGCTATTCAATTAAAAAAAAAACACAATTTGAAATTTCAGGGGAAAAGGAGAAGAAGGGAGTGAGAGAGGTATGGGGAGAGGAAAGAGATTAGAGGGAAGGAGAAGGAAGGAGTGAGAGAGAGGAATGAAGAGAGAGAGAGTGTGAGAGAGAGAGAGAGAGTGTGTGTGTGAGAGAGAGAGAGAGAGAGAGGGGAAGACAAAGAGAAATAATTATGGATAGAAGGAGGGGAAAGCAATAGAAATGAACAAGAGAGAGATTGAGGGGAAGAGAGAGAAGAGAGAGGAGAGAGAGAGAGAGAGAGAGGAGAGAGAGAGAGAGAAGAGAGAAGGAGAAAGAAAGTGAGAGAGAAGAGAGAGAAGAAAGGAAAGAGAAGAAAAGAGAAGAGTGAGAGAAAGAAAGAGAGAGAGATAGAGAAAGAAGAGGGAGAGAGAGAGAGAGAGAGGAAGAAAAGAGAGAGAAAGAGAGAGAGAGAGAAAAGAAAGAAAGAAAGAGAGAGAGAGAGAGAGTGAGAGAGAGGGTGAGAGAGAGGAGAGAGAGAGAGAGAGAGCGAGAGAGAAGAGAGAGAGAGAGAGAGAGAGAGAGAGAGAGAGAGAGAGAGAGAGAGAGAGAGAGAGATTAGTTATACTCACGAAAAAAGGTATCAGTCCTAATTTTCGGTCTTCCTGCAATTAAACAAAACGCCAAAATTCATTTCGTTTCACTATACACCCGGTTTTGAATTCAAAGAAGGCAGACACCAACAATACGATTTGTAGCTACATTTATATAAATGGTATCGATTTAGCTACCCAATTAAGATTAAATAATGACTATTTCATAATTATTGATGGTTTGGTTTGGTTTGTTTTGTTTTACGGCATATCAACCTCAGTGGGTCATTTAATGCCGATAAAGTTTTGAAATAAATCAATTCTTAATGGATAATACAATTTTTTTATAAATACATTTTTCTATTTAACCCATAGATGGGACCCTAACAGGTACTACCACTCCGGGTCAGAGTGGATCAGGGAGCAATGGTGATGAAGGGGTGCTCCACATTCCCCAAACCTCCAAAACTTAAAACCTCACCATCAGATAGAGTTTAACGTCATTCCCAGGACATGTAGACCCACAGCCACCGCCTTCTAGCACCCATATGATAAAAGAGGTTGGGGCTTGCTATAAGGGCAATAGGGTTGGGAAAATCATATAGGTGCTAGGGCTTGACGTGACCAACCGATTGATCGGAGGGGGCCTCTCCGACCGCCCGTCTAGCCCAAGATAGGGCCAAAGTGGAGTATTGCATGTCATAAACTGCTCATCCACCTGGGCTCTATCCTTAAGCATCACAGGTCGCCACCCACGGCCAACAGGTGGCCCCATTAGGGGAGTCTTACCCCTCTGCAGAGGCGCAGTTGGTGCATTCTAACGCCCCAGCCGACAGGGCGGCATAATTATTGAGAATATATTTTAAATAACTAAGGAACTCGTGACGTCAGTGGTGACAGAGTTTCGGTTCCAATCAGACAGTTACACAATCTTCATTATAATAAGATTTTATCGTGTTTTTATATAAGGCTGTACTATTTTTCTGGAGGAAAAGATAACATAAAAAATTGTGCGTGAATCCTAAATAGTCGCCTCAAATGAATGTTTGGAAGCTTTTT